>JANVCC010000270.1:3940602-4085441 GCA_025345505.1 Todiramphus chloris collaris
TTTTTTTTTTTTTTTTTTTTTCCTCTCCGCTGCCTGCTATGGATTATTCCCAGATGATCATCTCGCTGCTCTTCGTGCTCTGCCCGGGGCTGCTACCGGCAGGTAGGTGCCGGTTCCCAGCCTCTCGCCGTCTCCTGGGTCCAGCCGTGCCGGGGGTGGCTGCCGGGTCACCCCCCGTGAGCTCCGTGCCGGCTGGCAGCGAGTCGCCGCCGGGCACCCCGGGGAGGGCGGCCCGAGGAGGTCGAGGGATGAGGCGGGAGATGCGCGGGGTGCGTGGTTCCCGCGGGTGCTGAGCTCTTGCCGCTCCCCTCCCGCAGCTCCCGCAGCTCCCGCAGCCGAAGCGGACGCCGCGCCGCCCCCCGCCGCTCACCGCCGCGCCCGGCGCTGCTCCTGCTCCTCGCTGATGGACGAGGAGTGCGTCTACTTCTGCCACCTCGACATCATCTGGATCAACACCCCCGAGTGAGTGAGTGAGTGGACCGGAGGGGATTCGGCGGTTGCCGAGTGCTGGGTTCCCCTCCGGCTGGAAAAAGGGGGGGGGGGGGGGGAGAAGGGAGCTTAAGAAAAGCAAAGAAACTCTTTTCAGAAATGGGAAGGGGAGGAAAGAATATTTCCACCGTCTCACTTGTTGCTTCCCCCCCCCACACTTCTACCTTTCTGCCGAGTTTAGCAACGAGACTGTTCACTGGGGGAAAGCAAGCGGGATTTGACCACCTAGATTGAGGAGATAGCTCCTAATAGCCCTAACACACCTGCCTTCCTAAAACCCGGGCAGGAGTATTTCCTTTGGGTGCTGCCCTGCAGAGGCTGCGGGATACTTTACACTATGAATCAGAAGCAGACTAAACGCTGAAAGTATGATTTTACCAGCCTGACTTTGGCTGTATTTCTTTCCAGCAAGTTAGGAGGCTAGACAGTTTACTTTGACACTGGGCAGCTCCTTGCTGCCTCTTGCTGCTCTCTGTGTCCCACATGTTATTCAGGTTATGTCTACTGTCCCCACCAAAAAGTAGTGAGCTAGAGCCTCACCTAATGCTGCAAACACTGACTTTGGGATTTGTTCTGCTGCTGGGTTTCCTTGGAGTGGAGAGGATCGGGTCCTCGCTTTTATGGCTTCTTTCAGTGCTGGCAGTTACAAAGTTCAAAGAGAGGAGATTTTATTGCTTTCTATTAACAGGGAGGCGCAGCAGCCGTATGAAATCACAATTAAAAGGTCATTAGCCTTGTCAGTAGCCCTGCTAATGAATATATTGCAGGAACATCAGAGGCATTTGCATGAAAACTATGGCCAGTGAAGCATTTCCAATCCCACAACCATTACTCACAGCAATCAATCCCATTGATAAGATTGCACAAAATAGCCTGCTGTTTTGAAGCCACATGAACTATTTGACTGACTTTCATGTTGTCCCTTTGATCATAGGAAGACTGTTCCGTATGGTCTCGGAGGCCCTTCTCGATCCAGAAGATCACTGAAGGACACGGTGCCGGGGATGCTCGCTGAACCTAGCAGCAGATGCCGATGTGCCAACCAGAAGGACAAGAAGTGTCTGAACTTCTGCCAGACAGGAAAAGATCTCTGGTGCGTCTATTGTTGCTACTCTTTAAAAGGCAGTGCATGTAAAAGGGATGGATTGTGGTAGACTTACTCATTTTGGCACTTGCTGAGCAAATACGCTCCTCAAAGCCTTGCCTCCTACCTGAGTGATCACACTGCTATGATACATACTATGGTTTGGCCCGGAGAAATCACTTATTACATGCCTTGAGAAGTGGTTGATGAGATGCCTCACCTTGTGGCCTGCAGACTTGTTTTGTTTTCTAACAGCAGTGCCTTTTCACTTTTCACAGGGCTCAGTCCACAGTGGAGAAAACCTCACGGCACCGCAACAAAGCTGGCAATTGCATTGGACCCGAATGCATGAACCCACAGCTCGTTGATGGCAAGAAAATGAAGCGGTGAGTTTCTTCTCATCCTGTTGTAGTTTCCTGGAGTAGCAATAGAGAGCACAGTTCACCTGCCTTTGGGTCAGCGTGGGCTTGGCTGGTGGTTTCAGCTTGAGAGTTACGGGGGAATCAGTGGGGATATCTTTAGGGCTTTTCTTCGTGCAGGGGGTTTGTAGCTTGTGAAGACATGGTCTGCCCAGAGGAAGCAGGCTTAGCTGTAAGGATGAAGACACACCAAACTTCAAAAGAGAAGACAGAAATAGAGCCTGTCATCTTAGTGTGTTCATGCACTACTTAGAAATAGCATGTCCCAGCTATTCTAATATGAAATTAAATCAGAATGCTTCTTCTCAGATCCTTGGAGGGAAAAAAAAATCTATTGGTAGATCTCTAGAACACAGATCTGTTGATCTACCCAGATATTGAATATATTGTTTCTTCTGGATGTTGTGGCTGGCTTTTTAGAAAGCAGGAGGTGGATTTCTACTTGCTTTATCTCTTACATTGCCTGACAAACCTGTGTTAAATGAGTACAGGATGTTAGCGGTGGAAATGAATGCCAAGAGGTTGAGGAAAGAGAAAACGAAGCCTAAATTAATATTTGAGCCCTATTTAATATGAGAGATTGGGAGTAATTTCAGGCCTGCGCTTTGAGGTCTGTGCATAGTGAGCTGAGTGGCAGCAGGCAGCAGTGTCACACCACAGGGCAGTTCAGAGACACGTGCGTTGGACTTGGTGAACCCCACCAGGGGTGAAGTCACCTTTGAAGCTGGATGTTAGTGCAGCTGGATCAGCTCCGGCGTTCAGCGCTCAGCTCTGCACCCATTATTAGCATGTAGAAGTTGGCCCATACAGAAGAGGAAGCAGACCAGGATTCATGGGAGCAGGCAGCCTGATGATTTTGTGTGAGACCAAGGCCCTGGGAGTCTTAAATCGTTTTTGAAAATGGGTCTGGCTTACTCACTTGAAAAACACACTCATTCATTGGAACCAGGTTTTGCTAAAAGAAACCAAACAGCCAAAAAGGAAAACACTGAGGACCTCTTGACTGGACACATGCTATTTAAGGAAGCCTATGGCATCTACATTTGAATTAATATTTTAACTTACTTGAACGTTTGCATTTAAATTCTGAACCCAGTACCTGAAGTGGCTTAAGTTAGTGTAGTTCTGCCAGACCCATCAGTGGTTCCTGAGGATCCCATGGCAGAAACGTAGAACTGAGGCTTATTTTATCAAAACCTGAATGTCTGCACACTGGAGATGCATCTTCATTATTGTAACAATAAATGTACATTTCTCATTTTTGCAGGCTGGAAGCCATTGGTAACAGTATCAAAGTTTCCTTCGGTATTGCAAAGCTGAAGGCTGAGCTCCAGAAAGGGCGGAAGCTGAAACACAACAGGGCGAACGAAAGGCAAAGCATCTGGAAAAGCCTGAAAGCATCCTAGTGGGAACATCACCTGACTCTGTCTCCGACACACTCGCTGACACAGCGTCACCAAAACTCTCTCTTGACTTCTAACATTCCACGATGGCGAAGGGCCTCCCTGTCCCAGTGCTTGCGCAGCAGAGCAAAACGCTAAGGAAGTCCTACGTTCAGAGGGATGGGATAAAAGCAAAGGATTTCATCAATTTGGAATTCAGGTGGCCGGGTAGAGGCGGTGAAAGGGAATCCGCGCTCACATACGTGGAAAGCCATCTTTCTGAAGAAACATTTGAATATTGCTTCTGGAATGTTACCCATCGATTGAGCAGCTTGCGGGGTCTACGTCAAAAGCATCTTGCAAGGAAGGTTTCACAGATGTGCTTAGAAAGGACAGAAAGCAAGATCTGAGTGGACAAACTTATAAGCGAAAAACTTGACTTTTTGATTAAAATGCAAAAAAAAAAAAAGAAAGCCACAGTGCTACTTTAATCGGGCCTTAACTGCATATATACATGTCTACCTCGCGTACTGTTTGTTGCACTCCTGCTAGAGTATTTTTACACCTTGTTATTGCCTTTACTAATCAGCTGCAACCCTTTGCCTTTTTTCAGAAGTCTAGTTTACTTGTACAACCGGAGTTATCTGAATGTGGGTTAGACACCGTGCTTGTTTGCATAGCCAGAGTCCTTTGGATTCAGATACCAAAGGACTCTTTAATATAAAATAAAAGTTAGAGGACACTACTAGGTTTCCCATAACAAGGATATGAAGCCAACTGGAGTTCTAATAATAAAAGCTGTTGTGTCTTCCATGCCACCAAAAATGCACTGAAGTGGGGATGTACCAGAGGCTGTTGTGAGGTTTATTCAGTGCCTTGTTTGGTGGAAATGAGTCAAGACAAAGGGTTGTTTTGAATTATGTCAAAAGGCTAATATTGGGTGAATGTTTATAGCAGTGAATTTATTCACTTTGTTGAATTTGCTGACAGGTCGAATCTTACGTGCTTATTTTTTGTGTTTTGTATTTATGTTCACACACGTTCTTCATTATATTTACCATGTTGAATACACATTGAAGTTGGCCATATTGGTCTATGCATGTTTTATGTATTTCTGTATGAAATTGGGAAATGCTTTATGCCTATCAAGGTAAATATCTTCAGAAATAAATATTTTTAATTACTGTACTGGCTTGTTTTTCATACGCCCTGCTTTTCCTCCGGCTTCAGCTGCATGCTCACGGAGGTAGCCTGCTCCACCTACAATGATGACCTCGATGAAGTGCGTGCACGTGGTTGCCTTTCTGTCACACGAGCCAGATCACAACACAGAAAGTTTGTGCCAGATATGGAGACAATAAATAATACCTGTTCCAGCTTCGAGCTTACTCGTCAAAACTTCACGGCGAAATCGGAACTGGCCAGATGAATTTATCATGGGGCAACAGCCATACTTTGCCTAAATGTTTGCCTCCAAATGCATCTGTCAGTGGCTTCTGCTAGGTGTGAAGAGACCTCGCTAATGCTCCCTGGTTCTCCCAACTCGTCCCTTACCAGTGGTTGCCTTGGGCAGGGAAAAATAAAGCAGCAAGTAGCTCTGTGGTTGCCTCACACCCAGCTGAAGCAGCAGGTGAGGGGTTGGTGTGGGCTGCCCCTGCTAGAGAAGGGGCTGCACATCAGCATCCCCACCCCAGTTGCTCCTGTTCTCTCTCCCAGTACAGGAGAGGAGTGGTTCTGGGAGCCACAGCAGTACCTGTGCTGTTGTTGGGGCTGTCTCTCTGGATTTTGGAGGTGGCTGGGCTAAATGGTGCTGCGGGTGGGTTTTAGTAGCCCAAATTCCTAGCCAGCTGCTTAAGGGATTCTTGAGATGTCATCCTAAAAATAAACCTGCTCCTTTTAGGGTTTATTCTGCTCATTTCTGGACTTGAAAACTGGCTTTCATCCTCCTTCCCTTCTCCCTAAACCAACCCTGCAGCTTGCTCATGCTGCAAGTGGTGGGCACCCACCAGCCTTTTTGGGGACGACACGGTCCCCAGAGCCATGAGAGGTAAAGAGCCCTGTGGAGCACCAAGCCTGAGATGCAATGCAAAGAGCACAAGGAGGGTGAGATGCCCCGATGTCAGGGGCTTGAAGGCTTTGGGAAGACTGACCGAAGATGTTTCATGCTGCCCAGCCTGCTCCAGGGCCCTGTTCATGTGCTATTTACCTTCTGGCACAGGTGACTGACCTGCAGCTTACCCTGGGTTGCATTAATGAGCTGGACCAAAAACCAGAACTTAACAGTCTGTTTCCCTCCCTGAATAAGCAAAAGGGAATATGAAGCATCTTATCTTAAGGCTGGCTCACATACAAGTACCAGGGTCTGTCCCAGAGGTTTGCTCCTTCTCAAAGCAAGCTCTGTGGAGGAAAGATTCAATAGCTCAGTCCAGAGACCCCAGTGAAAAAAGCGAAGCATGGTATGTGCTGGTATTTATGGCACTGAACACAGAGTAGTGTTAAAGTACATTCTTACTTCTAATAAACGACTTGAGCAAAAAAAATCCTACCCCCAGCCAACGGAAACATTGTGCTGCCTGCAAAGGCAAGGCTGCAGAGTCAAGGCTCTCAGCCTGCTAACTAGAACTAACCTCACTTCTTCTCTTAAGAAGTAGACCTTTCATGGCCATGATCTACCTCCCTTTTTAGCGAGAGGTCCTTCTAATCAGGGTAAAATTTGAGAAGGATGAAGGGAAGCATATAGAGAAAAGGGCCACTGCTTTCCAGCTTGGCCGTACTATAATGGTCCCAAAATTCACCTGACGTACAGTTGAAATTCCAGCTCAGATCAAGAGCAAGGAAAGGTCCCATTCCTGAGCAGTTACCAAATTTTATTTGCCTCATCTGATTTTTCCTGGTTCAGTGTGGCCGTTTCTGAAGTGGCAAAAAAAGTGTCACAGGAGAGGACAACTATTTCTCTCTGTAATTCAGCTTGCTTATTTTATTCAATGCTGTGTGTAATTCTTTCTTGCTCAGCTGGCTTATTTGTATTTTCTCTGGATAAAGGCTGTTTTGACTATATATCAGAACAAGGTATACAATAAAACAAAGCTTCGGCTTGTGAGTCAGGCTTCAAGTCAGGCTTCAAGTCAGGAAAATACCACAATGCTACTGAAATTCTTTCCATCTTATCTACATAATTCTGACCTAATTTTTCCAGAAATGGCAACTCTAATCTGTACCATGTTATCGTGAACTGCCCCAAAATAATTCACGCAGGATGTCCTAATATTGCCTATAGAAGTTACCAAATACCAGCCTCTTTGTTCATGTTTCCTTACATTAGGATAAATTTAGCCACCACAACACGCTTCTATATTTACAAACACAGAATGTGCTGGATAAACCACTGTTTGAATGCTATCTGATGTTTACTTTCTTCACACTCAACTCTTTGCCTCTGTGTATATAAAACCATATCAATTTTGACTTTGTCTGCATCACGGTGCTATTATTAGGTTCCTTGGGGAGAAATCCAGCTTCCATGCTCAGCCGATATCTTTATTTAATTTACTGTTCTTCCTTCGTGACCTAGGAAACAAAAGGACGGGGTTCTTGATGAATTAGAGGAGAACGCTTGGAAGCTGCGATGGTGAGTGTAAGTATGCGAAGAGATGGAGAGCCACAGATAAAGTACAAAGATAGCAGCAGGATCATTTTCCCCGAGGTAAACATCGTGCGAACGACGTTTCAGAAAGGGAGCCAGAATGGGTGTTCGTGTCTTGCTTTATTTTGTATCTCTGATCAAATCTGAGCTGGGTGAAAAATGATAGGGGAGCCTATTTTGCTATTTCTCAATATGGTTAAACAGTCAGTTGGTATGTCTTAGCGGTGTGCCTGGGACAAGTTCCTCTGCTCTGATCAGGTCAAGGAGACCTGAATTCTGCTTGAAGTCCGCCAGGTCAGTTGGCCAGCCAACAATTCCCTCAGCTGTAGAGGAATCGTTTACGCCAGTGAAAACGAGAGCAATATTTGACCCAGAAAGGCTTCATTCTTTCTCATATCACCACGATGGGGCCAAAGAGACACTGTTTTGCTGATGCTAGCACAGGGCTCCAGTGACTCTTGCTGCTCTTGGTCTGAGTCTGGGGGAGAGGAGGGTACTGTTGTTGGTTTTTCTCCCCTCAAGCATTTGCTAGTAGCAAATAAGATAAATATCACTTTGGTAAGCAATGGGGCAGTTTGCCTCTGTCTCAAGAAAGCTGCATTCAGAAATGGATGAGCCCCGTGGAGTTTGTGGTTTCATTGAGCTCTCCAGCTATTTTGGGGGCTGCAGAAATTATTTGAGTTCACCAACTGTCATTTAAGCCCACACTGTTGTTGTTGTTGTTGTTGTTGTGTTTCCCCCTTCCAAGGAAATAAAACAAAAAATCTCCAACCCTAAACTTAACTTTTTTCTAGCTAAAGGAAAAATGTATGTTATGTGCCAGTCACTAGAAAAAAATCCAAACTCTAGTCTAGCAAGAAGAAAGCAGCACTATATTTTGGTCATATCTATTGGATTTACTTCTTCTTTCTCCATCCCTTTCCACAGCCACAATTCAGTCAAGCACTTGGTGAAGTGTTCATCATGAAAAATTAGCCAATGCCCTAAGGATTTCTTGTCCAAAGGTAGCCACATGCATCCAATGTGTTGATGGACACTAGTGATTTCACCAGGTTTTTCAGTGTATCAGTCACACAGCAATAGCATACGACTGTGCAATCCACCTCTACAGAGGTCCACGCTCCTTACAGGTATTCCTAAGAAAAGTCTTTTCATAATTTTCCCAGAATTTTTACTCCCTTATCTTCTTAAAATCTTATGGCTTTTCCTGAGGACTTGACCTGCTGTTTTTCCTCCTGGCTCTCTGCTAGCCATTACATCATTCTCAGTACACATCCAACTGGGCACTTTGCAGCAATGTGCTTTCCAGGGGCTTCCAAACGATGCACATTAAGGCTGTTAATTTACTTCTACTTTTACTCCACCCTGAGTCTGCTTCATCGTAAGCAGGGATGTCTTCCACCTGGTTGAAAAGTGAAGTGCCTGTGAGCACCGTCCTTTGCCCTGAACTGGCAACGGATTGTGGATTGCTGGTTCCAGGGTTGACCCTTTAATCAAGTCAGAAAGTTGGCTGGATATTACTACACAGTAGAAATTCACTCTTTGAACTAACCACTTTCTGCTGAGTAATTAATTTTTCTCCTCAAACATTTCTGTAAGTGTCTATACACGCACAGGGGTCAACTTTCTGAGCAAACTACAGCCTTTCCTTCCCCATGCCTTTATTTTTCTTCTCTCGAGCATTTCTGTGCTGTTCCTGTGACCAGACACAGCTTTTGTGAGCTGCTTCTGTATGAAGCTGTGGCCGTAGCTGTTTTTTCAGCCTGTGATCCGTGAACATCCAAAGAGCCATGAAACATGATTAAGGGACGCGAGTTCCTATGTGCTTTTCAACAACCTGCATATGTGAAATTCCTGGAACAGTTTGTACTTCCACTGGAAATCTTTTGGTTACACTTACAAATTAATAAAACCTGGAAAGTAGGTTTGAAAAAGAGTTGCAAAATGAAGGTCTCAGCAGAGGAAAGTGCAGAATCGAGTCCAGCCACATAGCAAATAAGAAAGACACCATTCAGTACCATTCCAGTAAAAAACTATGTGACTGTGTAACTACATTACCAGGTACCACAAAGTGTGTGTGTGACAGGATACAGCAGGGCATCAAGTTGAGGCAGGGGAGTTTTAGGTTGGACATCAGGAAAAACTTCTGTACCAAAGGGATTATCAAAGACTGGAACAGGCTAGCCAGGGAAGTGGTTGAATCTCCATCCCTGGATGTATTTAAAAGCCACCTAGATATGGTGCTCGAGGATATGGTGGAGTAGTCACCCTGTTAGAGACAGATAACAGTTGGACTTGATCTTAAAGGTCTTTTCCAACCATAGTGATTCTGGAGAAAGCTTAAAGCATTTACCAACTCTGTTTGTGTACTTGCAAGTGCAGAAGTGTGCATGTATGGAATGGAATGGAATGGAATGGAAGTCTTCCTGATGTAGTACAACACATTTTGGATGAAGAAAATTCCAGACTCAAGGGACTCTCTGCCTTTTTTTATCCCAGTTCAACCTAGCAGAGCTCTGGTCAGGATAGCCCAGTTCTGGAGGGGCTCTTTGCAAAGGGTGCTGCTGCTGCTCACAGCACTCTGCCCAGGCACTGCGATGCACAGCGGCTGCTTTTGCCCACGCTTTTGGTCTGTGCAAGTAAGCTCATGTTGTTTACATGGATTTTTCTTACTATGAGGTCTACAAGGAGAGAGTATATTTGCTTTTAGTTTTCCCTCTCTGGACAGCACAGTTGGAGAGCTCTGAATGGTTTATAGGCTAATTAAAAACAGACCACAGGTTTTGGTTGGGGTTTTGGTGTTTGGTTTTTTTCTTTATCCTTCTTTTTTGCTGCATTCCAGTTTGTTTAGCTGCTCAGCGGGGATTTGACAGGGGCATTGTTACGGAGACAAAGAATCTCTGGCTTGGGTGACATTAGCGTGCTAAGAGATGCCTCCTTTTCACCTGACAGCCTAACCAAATTGGATCAGGTATCAGAAAGACTGACAAAACATTGGAGGACATGAAATATTTAGCAAATGACTGACCTGCACACCCTACCTGGCTCTAGCTGCAGTAAGGACTTTGCAGGGGAGCTGATGCAGAACTGCCCTTCTCTCTCCACCTGACAAGCTCAAACAGCTGATAAATTACCAGAACTAATTGTTACCCTGACAGGCCTTTGATCCCTGGAAGAGTCAATTTATAAATGATGAGCTCCTTTTACATGCCACTGCTGATGGAGCTGTTGAAATAGTTATAAAATCACTAATCCCTGCAGTCCAGGGGTCCTTTAGTTTTCTCCCGTGTATTCAGGAGACAGTTCAAAGTGTCTGCAAATGCTCATTTCTGCCTTTTCCCAGCACCCTCTCCAGAAAAAAAGTCAGGCATTGCTGCAGGAGTAAGGCTTGGTATGGAGAGAGAGAGAGAGAGAGAGAAAGCATCTGAAAATCAGGGCAGTTGTCAAAGTTTAGAGTTGGGCCATCCACAGACTGCTGTCTGTTAAATTCTCCCCTGAAAGCTTGTACATAAATGTGAGGTTTTGTAATGCACTTCAGTGTGGTTACTCCAAAGCTGGCTGGGGCCTGGCTGGCAAAGCTTGTCCTCACCACAAGAAGAAGAGGTGCTCCCCAAGAGTGAAATTCCCCTCTGGTGTCTTCCAGCCTGAGGAACACTTGGACTGAACCACAGTGTCCCTTGCAGGAAGAAATGCCATGTTATGAACTGTTGGAAGCTGTTACTGAGTGAAGGGAAGGGCACATGCATATGGCTCATCCAGTGAGATCCTGGTCTTGTCCAGCCAAGCTCTTCACTGTCTTACTGCCCTTGGAAGTTCTCCAGACCTTCAGCCTGGGTAATGCACAGGTGATCCATAGTGAGATTTTTCGTCAGGCCACAAGAAAGCCTTAGGGCTGGGGAATAAACATGAAAAAGTTCCATAATTAATGTTGAAAGGAGTTCAATGCGATGTGCAGGCTTCCACTGGAGGGGGAACTGAAACTTTCTGTAAAGTGAAGAAAGATTTGGGGATGACCTTGCATCAGCAGCTTGTGTAGCAAACTGTTAGGAAGCTTGTGTAAGTTAACAGCCCCATAAATATGGTTTCTGAAACTAAGTCTGGAGGGCAGCCTTAATCGCTGTGTAGGCTGGGGAGCTACATCTTGAAGAGGCAACAAGACTGAGGTAGAAACAATAAAAGAGCAAAATGAGACTGAAGAGACTCAGCCTGTGCAGCCTCTGAAGAGACTCAGCCTGTGCAGCCTCTAGTTGTAAGGTACTTTCTGGCACTCAGGGTCCCATGAAACATCCAATGAGGAACTGGGTCCAGAACAGGAGAGGCAACAAGATGAGCAGAGCACGATGATCAGCTCGAAGTCCTCAGCCTGGTGTTCATGTAGCGGCAACTCAATACCGAGCAATTTCTCCTCAGGATGCTATTCTCCCCGAAGTACCAGTATATTTCCCAGCTGAGTAAAGGATTTAGAACCAGGCACACTTTCAGATTGTCATCCGCTGAGCAAGCAACGAGGGTGGAGCAAAGGAGAGTTACAGACAGCCTAATTTTAGGAGAAATGGTTAAGTGCAAAGAGTCTGAGGGATCTTCTCCAAGGAAATGAGATTGCTCCCAAGACACTATGCCATGTGTACATGATAAAAGAGATGGGTATGGGCTAGGAGGACAGGTTGATATGGAGAGGACAGAAATAGGACAGTGGGGTAAATGTGCAGGAAGGATCTACCGGCAGTGTGGAGAGAGAGGGGAAAAGCTGCCTAGTTTAATCCTACCTAATTTACATAGCTCACTGATGCAATTGAACTGAGAGGAATTTTCCTCTGGAGACATCTGCCTCTCTCCCTTGACCTTGTGAAGCAGGCTACAGAGGGATGGCAGTCACAGAGATGAAGTTAGAGCCACATCCACCTCATCTTCATGAAATAGCATTTGAGGGATGCAACTGTATTAAACAGATGATAATGTTCTTGGGCCCACCATATTCAGTACCTAATTTTCTTATGGGAAATATGAATTTCCTACAGAAGAAAGCAGGGCAGCTATTAATTGTTTTCCCATACGTAAATCATAATCTTTCAATATGTTCCAAGAAGTAAGCAAGAGCAAGATGCACTATATTAAAAAAAAAAAAGAGAGAGAATTTCTTCACGTTCTTTTCTGACTAAATCAGCTGTTTGGAGAGCCTGTCACACCCAGCAGATGTTATTTATGTCATATACTTCCAGGACAATCTTTCATTGGGAAATCTTCTAGCCTGAAAAAAAGGGAAGGGTAAAATAATTAAAAGACAGAGTCCAAAAATAAAATTACTGAGAAGTGGTAATTTCAGTGCAGTTAGAAAGAATGTAGAAACAGCACTGGAGCTGTTGCTCCTAATAGCATGAGAGCATGTGCCAGGATCTCACCGAAGAACAAGTATTCTCTCCCAGTTTGAAGAAACCTTGTGAATGAATGCCATCTGTGACTACAGTCAGAAAGTCAGATCATTTAGACAGCACCAGCATTCCTTGACAGAACTAGTTTAAGCCCTATTTATCACTGGGAATTTGGCTGGTGAGAAAGTCAAAGGGTCAGCTGAAGTTTCCAGAGTGGTATCAAACATGGGATCAAGTAGGTACACTGCCTTGGAATATCTCGGTGACATCAGTGAACAGTTATGCTACCTTTGAGCCAGGTGGGCACTCAGTGAAACCTGGTGAAGTGACTTTCTGTACCGATGGCAGAGATGGGGCCACCTTGATTTGAATTGATTTCTCATTAATGTTTGACAGCAAAGGGTACTGCTAACTGCTGAAAAAAATCCCTGTTGTAAAGCACAAACACGTTCTCCTCAGGTCTCTGATATTCACAGCCAATCACAGGTGAAGTGTGTGTCTACTGTTACTTTGGATAAGCTAAAATGTTGTTTTTCTCCTCACTGGATGAGATGATCAAGATACAGATAGCTACTACACTGATCTTGACCTTTCACTGCAGAAGATGTTCTGATGAACAAGTGCACACAAACGTTTGTTGACTTGTCTCCTAATCCAGAGACCTGCTTCAAAGATGGAGCAAACTTAGCTTATCTCCTGTTTGTTTAATAAGCAGTTAACCTGGTAGAGATGCTGCCCTCAAGTTCACAGGGACTCGTGTTTGCTTTTCACAGCACTGCAATGACACAAAGAGCTCTGCTGAGGTACAGGGAACCGTGCTACTCATTGTTGGGGGCTGTCGTTGAAAAGGTTGAAGCAATGCCCATAGCCTTGAATGAAGAATAGCAGTAAGGATGGCACGTGCTAGAAGTGACCTTTCAGATCAAGCAGCATCTTCCAGCAGCTCCCAGGCTGGTGGTGGCACTGACACTAAAAGCAACAAAAGGCAGTTAGAGGGATAAAAAACATGGTTGCCATTCATGTCCATCCATTCCAGTTTCTGAAATGTTTATGACTACAGGAAAGAGAAGAGAAAGGTAGACAAGGAGGGCATAGGAGTTGCATGCTAAGACACTAGAGGTGTTACGAGAAGTCCCAAGGTACTAAAGATATATGCTGTCTGTAGATAATGGGACTAAAGCATCACCTTGCACAGAAAATATATCAGTCTGGAAATCTTGCAGGAAGAAGATTTATTCTGAGGTTCAGAGTAATGCCTGGTCCCAACCCTCTGGAAACAAAACAAGTTGAGCTGAAAGCTGGAGGTGCAAAATCTGCAGTGTCTTAAGCAAACCCTGCCCATGTTGTGCTCTCCAAGTCTCACTGACTTCAGTAGGATTTTGGCCTGTGGCAAAAAGCATCAGAGATGGCTTTCCATAGGGGCGAAGTCACGGGGAGAGCTCGACAGACCCAGCCCCACCGTTTAGAGCTCCCAGTGAAGTGTACAACTGCTAAGAATTTATGCTACACTTTTCCAGCTGCCAATGCCAACCCATCCATACTTGTCTGAGTAATGCCAGCATTTCTTCAGTGTTGATACTTCTGTGTTTCCCGGTGTATTAAATTATCTTTCAATAAATTAATTTGGCTCACACATTCCTCACAGTTTGCTGTTCTGTTTCAGGTATTAACTAGTGGCAGGGATAATCAGTTAAAGCCAAAGGGAGACTTTAGTCTTCTGCCTTGACCCTTAAATGCTTGTGGTGACATCTTAGATATACATAATCATTATTTTCTGGTAATATTGCCATTTAAAAGTCTGATTCAGCCTGATTTGTTTGGGAAATTTGATTTCAAGCCTGCATTCTTCCCCCAGGGTTTCACTGGGTAGTGTCACGAAAGACGCGTTCCGTTATGTAATTTTGCACAGATGAGAACTGATGTGCAAAGCTGAGTGAACTGAAACAGTTCTGTGCTGCATCTCCCACACGTGATGCTATTATGGGAAAGAGAGAACTGGTGAGAAATGGACGCTATCATAAACCAAAGATTTCAGTACCACAGCCCTTAATTTGGAACAAAGTAATGCTGATATAAGGCATAAAAATATTTTCCGTTGTGAATCAGGTGCCTTGGCCAAGTCTGGAAAGATCTGAATTCTTGTTTCTCTTTATATTTGAAAATGAAAAAATGTACTTTTATCAGGACTTGACATAAAAATAGACGCATTTTATTTAATGTGTCAGCACTCGCTTCTTTTACAGCTCTGCAGTATTCTGAATGTGGGGTTTTTTTGACTTGCCAGCTGAGTTTCCAGTGCAAATCAGTTACAACTCAAGAACTTGATATTCAAGGTTGCTAAAATTTTGCAATTTTGTGATATACGAATGCACCATCTGTTCTTCCTAATAAGTAGGCATTTTAAAATTATATTTTATATGGTTGCTGCTGTTCTTTGACGGAGAGCCCAGGGAACAGCTTACTAAACTCAAACTCGACAGACAGCAACAGCTTCAAAAGAATTTTGATGTACCTTTTCCTCCAAATACAGGAGTATTCAGTCACACTGAGTTATTCATAATAGATGTTGCTCAGCAGATACTCACATATTTATAAGGTACAGAACATATTTTCAGTGGTTTATTTAACAGAGCTGGTGCATGATTTTCAAACAAAATACTTTTTGTTAGGCACCGGATTCTTTGGGAAACAAAAAAGGTTCCCTAAAATTTGATTTTCAAAAAAACTTTTTTGGATTTTTTTAATGAAATGTGGCACACAGGTCTTTTTCTCTCAAGAACTTCCCCTATGTCATTTGTTTCCCCTATATTCTTTTGCTGCTGTTTTCCTGCTTTTTCACTGATGAAATGGTTAAGTGTGGGGAGAGGGAAGGGAAAGAGGAGTAACAGTTGAGTACAGAGAAGGAAGAAATGTTTCAGTCCTGGTTTGTTGTTAAAAATAGGCTGGTCTGTTACAATGATCATCTCCCTTGTTGCGATTCCTGGTGTAGCAACAGCAAGCTTTTAGAGAACTGATAGGAAAAAGTCACTCTATTGCTACCGAGCCTCAAGGACTCTACTCCTATTTTAAAGCATCTTGATAATTTTGCTTGACTAGACCAGAGAGACCTGGGAAGTTTGATTTGGAAGAGCTGTGAAAAATTCAGCTTTCTGAAGATCTCGGTTTTCTGAGAAAATGAGACAAACTGCAGGTTCAGTCTTGCCTCCCCTTTTTCTCAGCCAGCTGTGCCTCTCTCCTGCAGTCTTTGGGAGGGTAAAAACTCTCTGCTACTGCAGACTTCACCCTGTGCCTTGTCCACTTGTTTGGGATCCAGGCAGCAGATGCACGACAGTTGAATTGACCTTCAGAAATGCACTTGCCCGCTGGCCCTTGGGGATGCCCAAGGGTGGCAGGAGCTGCAGGCAGCCCACCACACCAGCAGTGAGACCTGCTGAGGTCACTCTTCAGGGACATCAGAGGACTGGAAGGTGTGTGGAGGGATAAATCAAGAGAGAACTGGAGAAATGAGGCAGGGATGCAATGTACCCACCTGCAGATTGAGTTGCAGTGAGGATGGGAACCGGAGAAGAGACGCTTAGGAAAATTAGGGCACGAAGCATCTATCACTCTTTCTCCAGCTTGCCTGGAATATGTCGTTTCCTACTCAGCCTGCCATTTCCCAGCTGTGACTTCTTCATCACGTTCTTTTCAAAAGAAAGTAGGTCTGGCCCCTAAAGGAGACTTACCACAGAGTCCAACCCCGAGTGCCCCCCTCTAGCTGGTCTCTCTTCCCGCTGTCCATCTCTTGGTTTTAATGAACTGAAGCCATAACAAAGTCCGGCCAACACAAGAGCAATTCAGTACTGGATTTCTTTCAACAGTGCTAATTCCTCTGGCCTTTACAGGGGCATTGAACCAGAAACACAGCTCAAATGGGTAGAGGGTAAAACAACCCAAACAAACAAGTAGGGGAAACAAACTGGAAGGTTAAAGAAAAGATAACCTGTGCCCGTTCTTGGGAAAGTAGAGTGTTTTCTTCCAGCTCAATTCACCCCGTGGCCAGGCAGGTCAGGACTGCTGGTACTCAGTAGCTCACCTATGAAAACAAATATTCCCCCACTGGATAAAGTGCCGGACTGTTGATATTCAATGCCTTTTCAGATTTTAAGGCTCTCCAGAGCAAGTAAAAATCAGCCAGGCTAATTAGGATGTGCAAGTCTTTTGTCCTGATTGTGTTTTGTGTACTAACATATCTGTAAGAAAGCAGGACCTCCAGGAGGATGCAAGGACATGTAAGGGAGAGAGAAGAGGAGATGAGTGTGTGAATGTGCAGCAGAAAACTCAGTGTGTGCATGGGAGAGACAAAGACAAACCAAGGAGCCTTGTCCCTTGACTGAAGATGTATTAGAAGGTTTTTTCTTTTTAAAGAATGACCAGAATGACACATGCCAAAGAAATAAGGATAACGGAGCATTTTGTTTACAGAACTCATTCCACTGAACTATATAAATCATGTTGCCTGTGCATGACTTAGTCTGGAAATGACAGCTAAGATCACGAATCAGCAGCTTCTGCAAAGTGATACTCAGGGAGCATTAAAAAGCTGTCATCTTTTATAGACACCAGCCACAAAATACAGTCCTTCTCAGCTGATTGCTGGCTCTGCTGGGTGTTCCAGCTCTGGCCAGTCTTTGGCAGAGCTGTGGCAGAGTGCCTGGTGCTGTAGGGCATTAGCTTTGGGCTACCCGTAGTTCTTGGACAAGAAGTGACTCAAAGTTAAAAAATGCCTGTGTAATCTGAAGGAAATACAGTGTGAGTTATTGTCCTTGTCTGAGATCATCAACCTGCTTTACGTAGTCTGACAAAGAGTTGTTTTGTTAACAGTTTAATTCCTTCTCGGTTCAGCTCGGACCTGACATAGTGTCATATAAGGAAATTATTTCTAATGTAACTACTGGGTTTCCGTTGTACTCTTTCTTGCCAAAAGAGGACTCTTCTGGCTATACAGGCACAGATTACTGTACGTAGAGCAGCATTTTTTTTTTTAAAACACCACAACTTTTCACTGATGGTAAAAATCTATGAGCTTGTCTATGGAGTTTTTAAGTTAATCACGCAATCTAGAGAGATTATATCCAGTCTACACACAAAACTGCAGAAAAAAAATTCCTAACTCAGGTTATTACAGTGCCAGTCTGCAGCTGAGCAAGGGCTGTAGGTGAAAATAAAGCTTTGCCTATCCAGCCTCAGGTTTCTATAGAGCTGGCTCGGATGTTTGATACCACAGAGTTGTAAGGGCCATAGCAGGGGAGATGCAGAGCTGGTTTTCTTCACTGTTTCTCCAGGATGTGTTTGATGGGCATGTCCCAGATGAGTTTGGACTGAGACATCAGGGCTAGTTGAAGGCCCAGCTGTTTCCTTGCCTCTTGCTGTCTGAAGTGAGGCTGATGAAATCACTTGGCCGTGCCAGTCAGTTGAGCTGTGAGCCTGCTTACAGCCAGGACAGCCAAGCACAGATAGGAGATCTGCCTGGAAGACAACTCCTAACAACTTCCTCCTGTCAGAAGCCTCCAACTTGAAGATCTTCTTGCTAGGGGAAGTGAGGAGGAGTAACTTTCGGTTTTAGTTCCCTTCCTATGCAACAGTGACCTGATTCTCCATAACAAAATAATTCTACTTTGTTGAAATGCTGCCCTCAAGTTGAAGCCAGCACTCTCAAGAAGATGTGCAGAGCATGTACCTAACCACAAACATCTGCATTAATGCATTTGCATGCATTTACACATACTTACATGCATGTGTATATATATACACACACAGACATGTATTTGTGCACAGAAACTGTATGCATTGAACCTTACCAGTTCACTGAATGAAAAAGTTCCATGTCTCAGAATGTTACTTGCAGTTATCCTTTAGACTACATCTGGACCAGGATTCAGGCATGTTCCCAGCTGTAGCATGAACTTAGTAGTGACCAGAGCATATATAAAATTGCTGAGACAGAATAGCTGAAGTGCAGAAAACAGAAACAAACCTGGCATCTACAGTATTAACTTCATTTTTAGAAGGAAAATTAAGGCTTCTCCAGCAGAAACATCTTTTGCCATTTCTCTCTGTCAGACCAAAAGCAGCACTGAGATTATTTGAAACTGGCCCTGTTTTGGGAGTCTGCTGTTTGCCAAGGATTCAACCATGTCTCCCTGGTTTCCACACAGTAACAGGGGATTCACATGGGGACACTGAAATAAGCTGACTTCAGACTTACCTTCTCCAGCCAGACAGTATCACAGCAACAGGTATTTATTAAGAACACCAGTACCTATATAATTGTTCCTCCTCTTGAAGGCCCCGTTCCGCAGTCTGCATTAATTCAGTCTTTAGCAGAAATCATGGGGAAATCGATGGATGATTTTCTGGAACAAGAAATGTAGTAACAGAAGGGGCCTGTGCTTCTTTATCCAGCTGTTTCTGCTCTGTATTTGAACATCAGCTAAGCACATACCTGGCCCACACTGTAAGAGGCCACTGGTGACCTGCACCACAAACATGGTGAGAATGTTTATACCTTCCTGCATCTAAATTGGGTTTCTCCCGGTGGAAAATACATATGTACAAAAAAAAAGAGGCAGAAACAGAAAATTGGAACAAGGTGCTAACAGAGATTTGTATAGTTTACACTCTTCTGGAGCCTCCTGGCTGCTTTCTTAACTTGCTACTTTTTTTTTTTTCCCCTTGAATTGTTGCTATTCCAGCACGAAAGCTCAGCCTGGGCCCTATTAATGGCATTGAGCAATTTTGGCTCTACTTAAACTTTAAATTCTTCACCAGAGGAATTCTGTTCACTTGCAGAAATGACAAAATGTCATTCCTGAGCAAGGAACAAGTTTCAACAACTGCTGGCGGGAGCGTTATCCCGTGCGAACGGCCGAGACGAGAGCCTTGCACTGCTTCAGTGCTTTGCTGGTTTGGAGAAACCTGTCAGCTCTTAATTTGGAGCTTGGGTACCTTGTTAGGTACACCTGCATGGTTGAAACAGCTGCTCTATGTGGTCTCCTGCAAGAAAGCAGCACGTCTCTTGGTTGGTTTCGGGGGTTCTTTTGCTATTTTTCCAGAAATTGGGACTTTTCCCTAGCTAACAGCCCCTCACAAGAAATGTTGGCACAATGTCCTTTTGGGTAGCTTATACGCACGATTGGAGACCTGGTCAAAGCTTTCCAGCTCTCTGTTTCACCCCCGGAGTATCCTCAATCCTGTTCTAAATTACACCAGTTAGCAAAGCCCTCTACCACTATGTTTCCTGGTAGTTTGAGCCTTTGTCCAACACCTCCTTTCTTCCCAATGATGCATAAGGCTCACAACATAGAAAATTCTTCCACTTCCTTCAGAGATTGGCGCATTTCAGGAAGATCCTCTGAAAAAATGCTTTCTTAGCTGGTGTTGCAAGAAGAGCCCCATGGTACAAAAAGGGAGAAGAGGAGGTGGGATTTCTCTTCTGTGTTTCTGGTTTTTAACACAAGAAGTCACGGTCAAGTGATTCAGACATCACTTTGTATGATCGCCTTTTAACTAACTTCTGCCTTACAGTAGTGAAAATAAATAAATAAATAAATAAAATCTCTGTCCAACACACAACAGCCTTCTTCAAGGTTTGGTAATGTGGGAAATACCTGTGACTGTCATGTATGACCTCAGCAGAACGCCTCAGGGAAATCTACCTAAACTTATTATGCTGGGGCTCGCGCAGGTAAAAAGCCAGCTCATGTCTCTGTGGGAGGTCTGAAATGTGTTGACTCAAAAGCTGTGATGCAACAGCCCTTAGGAGGAGCAGAAAGCACCCTGCTTGCCTCCACCTCCCTGCTCTCACCCAGAGCAAGTTCCACTTGGAGAACTGAATCCAGAAAGGCATGCAGATACCCTCAGAGCAATGGGGGAAAAAACTCTGTTAGCTGGGACAGCCTGAATTTGAGTGTGGGCCTTCTGGCATACACTCATCATAACAACTGTCTGGTTTTCTCACTAGTTTTTACTGAGCTGCTTCCAAAATAACACAGACTACATGTGTGTAGAGAGCTGACTGCCTGTCATCAATGTGAAGCACTTTCTCCACTTGAACTTTCTAGGGGAAACTTGGTAGATGTGGCTAGAATTTGACTGCTCAAGTGGGTATTAAACTTAAACCCCAACACAACCAGAGGGCAACCCTGTATACCAGAACTGAGAGAAGGATGAACTAATCCACACTCAAGGGAGTGAAAGCAAAAAGGGGAAAAATAAGACAAAATCAACATTCTCCATTTATTTACCTTGAGTGAAACCAGTATGTCCTCATCAACAGCTGACATTATTTTGAGTAGCAGCAAGAACAATAAAACGAACCAAGTCAAGGGAGAAGCCAAGCACCATGAAACGATGTCTCTGTGCATCAGCTGCAGAGTTGATTCCATCTTGCTAAATATTAAAGCTGCTATGTCTAATATGTCTAATATTATAGCTGGACATGCCTCCTCACGCTGGTGTTGCCAAAAGACTCTTGTTTCTTTCAAAACATCACCTAGCAATTAGTGGTACTTGCAGCAGAGCACTGCCCCAGGGCTCTTCTGGGGACCTGGTTCAGGACACCTCCACATGGGCTCTGTACCTTAGCTGCAGAACAGCAGCCGGGGACCTGCACACTGCACAGCAGAAGGCATTTCTCCAGGAGACTGATTCCACCCTGGAAGGAACCTCTCCCACAGTGGCTAAAACGGTGTTCCTACACGGCACCCTCCACCTGCAAGGGCAAGTTTGTGTTGGAAGAAGCAAAGGATGGTGATGGTCTTCCCAGGACTCCTGTGCCATCTGTCGTACCTCTCTGCTGCTGCTCCTTCTCAGCCAGACAAGGCTGATGAGTAAGTTGACCTAGGGAATGGTATGTACTGTGTGCCCAATCACAGCGTCAACACCTTTGACTGATATAATATCTATGAGGAAGAGAGAGGCAGTCACGGAGTTGATACATGTCTTTGTAAGGATACTCAGAAAGAATAGAAATTTTACAGTTTTATCTACAAAATGCCTGAGCTGGGAGAAAGTCACAAGTAGTACTTTTCTTTTATGAGTGTGAAGAGTGAGAACAAATACTTCCTTTTGTGCTGCATTCACAGTCCATCTAGATCACCCTGTAGTCCCTGCCTGTTAAACTCAGTGGCAGGGCCTGAATGAGAGCTGGAAATCTTTTAAAAGATGTTTTTTGTCTTTGAAGGGATCTTTGCAGTGAAAAGGATCTTTTTTTTTTTTTCCTGGCCCAGATAATGTAGACATCTTTTGTAACACTGAGCATCTTTGAAAATGTGCCTCCTGTTACTTTAGAGAAGTGCCCTTCCCACCTCAGATGTCAAACAACGAGGGGGATCCTCAGACCACTGGATCCTCTGGGATGTGTCATCAAAGTGCACGGTCTGAGGGTAGGTATCCCTTTACTCCATAGCTGTATGCACACCAGGTTTTGTTAAATCACTTTTTTTTTACCTTAGTTGACTCTTCTTTCACATTTTAGAGTGACAGCCATTAAAAAAAAAATAAAAAAGAATCACACAATCAGTTGTAAATAGTTCAGAACAAATCTGCACAATTACTTTAAAACCATTACTTTTAATATAAAAATAAGACCAAAACCAGTCAAAATCATAGCCTTTCACAGTGACTATTTGCAGCATATTTTGTACTACGTTCTCTCAAATGCCTTTCACAGAGTACTTTATCCTGACCTGTCGTTTTTCATACTTTACTCATTCAACACAAAACTTTTCTTTCATCTTTCAATATATATGTGAATTTCCTGGGAAAAGGCAAATCACTATTAGATCATCATCTATCTCCACATCATGAAAGTAAATTCCTGGCCAACACTAAGCCAGCATTAGCTTTCCACAAGCCATTAATCCAAAAAGCTTAGAAAAGGTCAATTTTTTTAAGCCAATAGTATAAAAACCACATAATATAATATTTGGATAGAAAGTTTAGGAAGTCTCTTTTGCAACTTAATTTAAATCCCCTGTAAACCAAAATGTCTGGATAAAGCTCACAAAAGATTAAAGACACTGGAGGACCTGATTTTCTAACCCATCGCATTTTCTATCCCCATGCAAATCCACACAAATCTTTGCCTCTTTGAAGTCACCAGCAAATCTCTTGGTCTTTTCAATAGGACTTACAACTTCACTCCTGGTAATTACATCAGCCTGCCACTGTGGAACATCACTCCTGGGAAATGTTAATAATATGAAGCCGGCCACTGCCAGATCCTCTTTGTACCAAAGCCATTTAATTTAAGTTGTTTTTTCTTTTCCTCATTGAAGACATGAGGATGTTACAGGCTTTGCAGATGCACAAATCATCTCAGGAAGGGACAGGCTGATCCTTTTAATAGGACTTTGAGCCCTGATGAGATGTTTAAGAGAGCAGACCGTGGCTAGGCAGTGGATCTTCCTTCTCCAAGGCATGGCTTTCCTCCACCTGATACTCTCTCTGCACATGCCCGTCAAAAGACTGTTTTGCAAATTGCTGTTATCAGCTACATATCTCTCCTCACTTCCTCTAGGACCCATGTTTGTGCCCGATGGGTCCATGGCAGCTCATCAAACCTGCCAGTCTGTGCTCTTCCCCCACTTGGCTCAGACATTGTCTACATCTGCTGTGCTCCCAGGGGTACTTCACCTCTTTCCATGCACCCTGATGGTGCAGCAATAAATGGAATGCAAATATGGCTGGGTGAGAAAGTAGGTCACCTTTTATCAGCAGCCTGGGCACCCTGAGAAACCTCTCCTTTGTGAACCTCTCCAAGGTAGTAGGTTGCAGTAGCAGGTTATGCTGGCTGAGGAGCTGATGCCTGTCTAGAAGTACCTCCCATTGCTCACTGCTCTGTGTCCACGTACTGAAATAAGGCCAGAATGGATGAGTTCATCTTCTCATGGTAGCCTGAAGGGCAAGGAAGGGGAAACAGAAGCTGAAAAATGAGCTGCAAGGAATTGAAACACACTGTTGAGTCCCCTTGTTTTGCTGATTAAACATCCAGGCAAAATATTCCGCTAATGGAAACGTGTTTTGGTGTCTGTTTGGTTTGTTTCATTCCTCTGTTAGTTTAGATACAGACACAAAAGCACGAATGAAAATCAAGCAAAATGTTTGACTAAAATTCTGGGGTTTCTTGTGGATCTTGAGAAAGTCCAATTGCAAATACTGAACTCTGCAGCATCTGTATCACCAGACTGTTGTCTGAGGTGGAATTCGCTGTAATCCCCTTGCTGAAACTTGCCCACGGGCTGTGTCCTTCAGCAGCCCTGCGCCTCCCTGTTTAACACGGCACGTTTTTATGGGCTGCCAGGTTCCTAAAGCAAAAAGCTTCTTGTGCGCTGCAGGCTGCTCTTGCTATTGCTGCTGCCATTTCTTTTCTCTACGGGGGAACTGTTGACAGAGCAGATGATAAGTCAAAGCCCAGATGATGATCTGGGTGTTGACAGATAAGATCAACAGGTTTGTTGTCTCAACCCAGGCGCTGTTTATCCAGTACAATGGTGGGCTAATTTCCCTGGTGCTCGCTCTATGCTAATGCCCTGTCATAAAGGAGTTATTACAATTCCACCTGAAAGCCGGCGCTGCTCCTCCCTTTCCCCTCTCCTTCCCACCATTCCTCCCCCTCCCTGGCAGGTAAATGTCAGCTGAAATGCCAGATGCAAAGACTGCAGTCTCTGTGGTTTGTTTTGACCGACGTGGATTTGCTCGGAGTCTTAAAATGATGCCAGTCTGCCGTTGTGTCAGCTGCGGGCAGTCCTCGCTCAACAAGAACCTCTGCTTGTGAGATCCAAGGCGTATCGCTGCCTAGGCACCAGGAAAAACTTACAGTGATAAACTAGTATAATTTGAAGCTGGAATGACTTTCAGTTACATATTAAATCCCGTTTTATTCCAGCACCTTTGATGACTTTACTGTGGATGTAGGCTTGTGCTGCTGAAGGTATCATCTGGCCTGATTTCTTCTCTTTAATCACAAATACAATCTTTTGGGAGCAGCAAATCATTTGCACAGCTGCATGACAGAGAATTATTACACAGAAGAGATAATAGTTCAGAGTTCTCATTTACGTCACTTAATTTTGTTCCCAGGTGATAAACGAGGCCTTTGCCAGGAAGGAAACACTGTTTCCTTACTCATCACCAGAAAGCATTTGCTGAATCGTGTCGGATCTCTTACTACCATCTCCTTTGACAAGTGCTTGTAATTTCCTTACTTCTCCAAGAGATATCTCCCTGAAATCATCAGCGTGAGATAAGGCCCGTACCTCTCACACATCTCCATTCATTGCGGCACTCTTGAGCTTTATGCCCTCAGCAGTAATCCCAGAAAGATGTTTATTCCCTAATCTCAGCATCAGAAATATGTCTGATGCAAGGTCCAGTCCCATCAGCAGTGACATCGAGTAGGAAGCAGCTGCTGGACAGTGAGGAATGTGTAGAGGTACTCCCTGTAACGATTGCAAACCAGTATCGGAGCGGAATGGAAAATGTAAGTAGCTTGCTGAGAAGATGAACTTGCATTTTCTTCATGAATCCCCGGTGATGGTATCTATGCTTCTTTCTAATGTTTGTGTTGCACAAACGCCTGAGCGATAAGGTTTGTTTTCACCCACGTGAGCCTAGGCCTGATGAACCAAACTCAGCACTGCTCCTGATGTCCAGAGAGACTGAAGGGGAGATGGGAAAAGCACCTTTCCCTCAGTGATCAATCCCACTGGGGAGGCAGGAAAAGCACCTTTCCCTCGGTGATCAATCCCACTGGGGAGGCAGGAAAAGTACCTTTCCCTCGGTGATCAATCCCACTGGGGAGGCAGGAAAAGCACCTTTCCCTCGGTGATCAATCCCATTGGATGGGACTGGGCTTCCAGGTATTGTTGTGGAAAATGCCAGCTCCAGAAAAGCTACATCAGCTAGTTATATATAATCTAGAAGTCTTTAAGGTTCGACTAAAGTAGAGAGGACACTTGTCCAGGAAGAGAGGACACTTGTCCAGGATGAGAGGACACTTGTCCAAGAGATGAGATGCATCTCTCTTGCATGAGCTCCTGTGTCTGTTCTTGTGAACTTCACACTAAGCAGAGCACCCTAATTTATGGTCATGTGACAACTGCATCCTTTAACTTGCACCATCCTAATTTAGATTCTAATCTTAATTTAGGTTCTTTAAGGCATAGTTCTTTTAAACTCCAAGGATAAGAGACAATGAATGCTTGTTACTGCATGATTATCATTAATGTTTGCTATTTAATTTATAGAATTATTTTGCTGCAATGTCTGGTAAGCTATTTCCCTTTTATGAAATAAAAGAGTCTGCCTATGCTAAAAATTGTGATGGCCATCTCAGTTGGTGTCTCGTTAATAAACATTGCTAACTGGAAACTTAAACTTCTTTTATTTATCAGACTTGAGCCAGAACTTTAAAGCAGAAGGTAGCTTTGAAGTGGGGCCCAAAGTAACAAAAAAAAAACCCCAACACAACAAAACCTTTAATGTTTTATCTGCAGGTTTGCTGACCAAATCCATCTGCTTTATTTGACAACTGATAAAGACTGGCAGGTGCTCTAATGAGCCGGCTTTGGCTGCACTTGCAGATCATCCTTTTGAAACCTGCAGCAACGCCGTTCTCCAAATAGCTGAGAGACATGATTGACCTCAATGTCAAATGTCTCAGTGGATGTGTGCATGACCATTCTTGCGAATATGTGTAAAACACCCCTCCCACACCCCCCTTGCTGCAGTCCCTGACCCCTGCTCCCAGTTGCCCTACACACATGCACGTCCTGCCCCTGTGTTTTAGGTTTTTCCCCCTTCCATTTTGGGTCCTGTCTTTCCTGTGACAGGGACTCATCCGTAACAGTCCACAGCTGAATGAAAACTTGGAAAACGGCTCGGTTAACGCCTGGGCTTGTGTTGCAAGGCGAAAAAGAAGCTGGCCAGTGCCCTGGTCTCTGTGTGCTCTTCTTATTATGACAACATAGCTTTGTCCTTAAAAAGCCCCAAGATTTATGGGAAGAGGTGGCATAAAAATCACAAATCCCCAAGAATACCTTGAGGTTGGAAGTGACCTCGGAAGGTCATCTGCTATATCCCTTGCTCAAAGCTGGTCCAGTTTCCGGGTTAACGTCTTCAGGATCAGTGTTGTCTGAGACCAAGTCCTGCACCTTCATCTCTCTGCTTTGTAGGTTCCAGCTGGGACTTATCTTTTCTTTCTTATAGTCAAAGCGAACAGCATAATAAGGTTAAAATTAGAGCAATTGTTCCCAAATTGTATCTAGCTTTTCAGCTTGTTCTATTTTTGACTTGAAGAAGGACTTCTGTACCCAGACGCTTGTTTGCTTTTTCAGCTCTATCAGCTAGTTTGATAAAAATATTACCTCCTCCTGCAAATCTTGTTGGTATTCTTAGACTCTCCCAGCAAGAACATTATCTTCAGTGACAGTGACCAGAGAAGTTTTGTCCCTGAGATTACATATGTTTTATCTCAGACAAGCTGCTGAAGCTGTTATTGGAATAAGCAGACTAATCCAAGATTCACTAATGCTCTCTGAAGGATTAAATGGTACAGAAATTAAAAGAGAAACTGAAGCAAAATGGCCAGTGAAAAGCCAGCAATTTTTCTTTTGTTCTGAATGTAGTTGAAATTCATTTGCCCTGGTTATCCAGCCTTTTTTTTTTCCTTTTTTTTTTTTTTTTTTTTTTAATGTAATAAAATTTCTCACTTTTTGCTGCTAAAGTTGCCAAGATGTTTGTTTTGCCTTTCCAAGTGAGAGAGGGGGGAACTTAGGAGAGCAGACCAAAAGAAATGGGGTTGGGCAGACATGTCAGTGGTAAGATGTGCTTTGCCTAAAGTTCACTTATCTTAATTATGGTGAATGATTAAAGGACATTACTTCATTTTAATCCCTATACAGACAGTTTCCTCTGAATAGTAAAAGCTAAAGAGCTGACACAAGAGCAAAGCAATTATCTTTAGATTAGTCTTCACAATCGAAAATAAAATAGGAGAACCTCATCAGTTAATTTTTACTGGGAACATTATGGGAAGCCTGGAGTAGACATTTTGCTATGTAGCCCTGCTGTTCCTGACGTGACTGGACAAACACACCAAATTTTTCACAAATCTTTCTGTGTTGAATCAGGTCAGAAACTTCGAAAAGCTCCAACCGTATCACCCTGAGCAATCCCTGACCCTTGCAATTACATTTTCAAATGCTTGGGGAAAGGAAAAAAAAAAAAAAAATTAGGATGAGCTGTTCAGGCTGTCCTGAAAGGAATGCAGATTCCATCAGTGTCCATTTGCATCAGCCAGTGGAAATGACCCCAGAAAAATCTTCTCAGAATTAATTGCTCAAGCTTTACTTATTGGATTAACCACACTTCTTCCTGGTGCCATGTTACTATTGGTTATGCTCTAGACCGGTGGACTCCTTCACTGTGGGCACAGCTCATCCTTCAAGGAGTTCATAGTGTCACCACAAGACAAACACAGGACAGGAAAAAGGACCTGTTGTTGGCATTTATGGATGGGGATGTGAGGCACAGCGGGAGATTAATATCTTGAGGGGTGGCTTGTAACAGATGGGAAAAAAACACAGAATTAAACAGGCTTGTGTCATGAAAGGAGAATATGATAGGGCAGAAATCCCAACCTCTAGAACTTTGTCCTGTGCTTCACACTGGGAGTATCTGAAGGAGCATCCATGATCCTGGTGCACTGGGGAAAATTACTCCTCAGCCACAGGCAATACCACTTGAAATATCCCATCATAAAAGCACAAACACCAGCAAGGAGAATGTTTTAGGGGCCACTGCAGGCCTACAGAGCAGGCAACCTGCAAATTCATGGGGGGGTTGTCAGACAGAGTTTTATTGCCCATGCCATCAGGTACCTCCTGCTTCATGGTGACAATTCCCTGTGGCCTCTCTTCTTTCCTCTTCTTTTTACACTGCCTCCTCCCAGCTAATGCTGACAGGGAGGCTTAGACTGAAGAAACAGGAAAGGAATTGTTACTTGTCAGAATAATGCTGGAGACATTAGTGAGTTGCCTCTTGGACATTAGAGCTCGCAGTTTGAAATGCTGAGGTACAAGTAAGAGCAAGTAGGGGAATGGAATTTCTTCCCTTAGTTTTCCCTCCCAAATATTAAGTTTAAATATGCAAAATAAGTGGAAAACTTATAATGCAAGTGCAGCTACAATCCTGAAGGACAAAGGAAAACAAACACATTGCTGTTCCTGGAAAACTTTTGTCTGAGGGCTGGCCAGGTAACCCTAACAACTTCCACTAAGCCATTTGAGCAGTCACACTCAATATCTAGAAAATTCATCAGCTGTAAGGAGAAGAGCAGTCCTGTCCAGGAAAAACAATTCATCCCAGGCAAACAAAGCAATGAATGCAGAAATCAGTGGCTGCAATTCCACTCCAATAAAGTGTGATTAGAACGCTATGGTTTTAAGATCTATGAATATGATCACAGACTGCATTTGTCCAAAAAACGGTTGTGTTCAACCCTTCAGGTTTTGACTTAAAAATCTGTCACAGGCCTTAGCTGTTTCAAGGTTAAAAGGCTTCAGTAGTAATGGCTTGCTGTGAGCACGAGGCAAAGGCATGAGGCCCAGCAACTCTCCATTTGCAGCTCTTCTTTGAGCAAATGCAGCATGGGATCTCAGTGGGTTTGTGGATTCCTCAGGCAAAGCCACCATCTCTTGCAGACTTCCCAACCAGAGCAGCTACAAGAGAAAAGGAGCCCATGTTTTCTCAGAAACAGACTCTTGGCTACCTGACAGTTCTGGATTTCCTTGTTTTCCACCTCTCCCCCTTGCTTAAATTTTTCTTTAAAAATGAAGAGAGCTGAACATCAGGAAAAATTAATCCTTGTGGTCCACAATTAGGCTTCAAATGTAAGAGCTGCATATAAGGACATGGGATTTCACTTCTGTTCTGGTGGGGATCAGCTGGGGATTCCTTTAACAAGCCTGGCCCCGGTGAGCTGCTGCCCTTTGGACCTGTTAGGGCATCCTATCGCCCTACATTTTCTGGTCCCTATTTTATTCAAGTACAAGTGGTACTGTACTCATACTTTCCACACACAGCCCCCAGACCCTCTTCGCCTCTCTTAGAGGGGCTGCTTTTGAAAAGAAAGCCTGCAATTACTCAGGTAAATTCAGAACAAGGGGGTAGGGAAAATGTAGGGGTAGAGTGGCTGTCATGGGGTAGGAAGCAGGCTTGGGTGGTATCCTCAGACAGGAGACAAATTCAATTATGTGACAGACGTAAGCCTGCCACTGAGGTCACACACAGAGGTTAATGAAGTAAATGGCAGGGGAGAGCCTTTTCTGGCAGAGGTCTGTGGGTGAATCATCTACTGCCAGCCCTCTCCCAGCTCAGGGCACTGATACTGCTCTGTCCTGGGGTCCCTGGAGCGAGGTATGGTGGTGATTCCCAGACTCTGCCTGGGTTTGTCGCTCACTGGACCATGGAGTGGGATAGATAATAGGGTAAAGGTGGGAGATAATAGGGTAAAGGTAGCAGAAAGAAAGGTGCCTGCTCAATAACACCTTGTCAACCAAAGAAGGAGACCTGTGAGTGACTGTATGCGAGTTGCAAGAATTGGATGTACATGTTTGCACACATATGTGGAGGAGTAATGTGGACCGTGGTGAGGGCCACTTACTTTGATGTCTACTGGAACCCCAAGTAAAAAGCAAAACAAACAAGAGATGCGAATCTGAATTCCTGTACTCCAAAGCAACCTGTTACTATAGGATTTGAGCTCCCGTGGTGTAATTCCGGCTGTAATTACACAGGAACAGCATTTGTGGTAGCATCAGGAGAAATATTACCTGCATTAGGTCTTGAACAAACATGAATGGAGAAGTGTAGGTGTTCTCCAACTTACCACGTCCACGTAACACCAGGTAATTGATTTTATTGGGTGCTATGGGCACCCAAGGATTTGGAAATCTTGTGTTTTGAATGCCCTCTAGTGGCTCTGGACGATGAAGGTCTCTTTGCCCAGAAACCCTCTGTGGTCCCAGAGGTCTGTGGAGGTGGGGAGTGTTGGCAAGAGGCAGTGCTGGGTGAGCTATCTCGCTGCAGGCATGGCAAGGGTCTTGGGCTCGGCTTTGTTGGAAGAAGTTACAGCTCACTTTCAATTATTTTTAATAATTCGTTTAATGCTTGTAGTCATTAACTTTTTTTGGAATGTGATTTGTCATCGGGGAGCGTAAACTCTCTGACTGTCTCCTGGAAGGAGGAGGAGGAGGAGAGAGAGGGGGAAATACTGTGGGCTACGTCTGAATACGTCCAGCCGCGGCATTTACTCCTACACCCCTTATGTCACTTGCCTAGTGGCAATTCTCTTTGGAGTTTGCACAGCTCCAATTTAAAGCTTATGCCAGCGAATTAGCACTTAGGGTGGGGGGCAAGAAACATTCTCAGTGAAAACTGCTTCTCTTTAGGTTGCACTGGCACGCAAAGGCAGACCCAGGCTGGCTTTGTTGGGTGTCTTCACAGCAGAGAGAAACCAAGTTATCTGAGGTAGCTGCGCTCAAAACTCATACATGGCACAGTCCTCGAAGGGCTTCAGAGCTCGCCCTATCCACTCCTTCCAGCAGCAGATGCAAAATTAATCTATGTGGTGTGGTAATTAACAGCAGTGATAAAAGGCTACAAGGTATCTCTAAGCGAATGTAAGACTTTGCTTAAATAAAGTTTGTAAACTAGACCTGTGTTGTTCCATCTGCTTTTTGATCTGACGCCTATCTTAATATAGTAATCAGAAACAAGCAGGAGGGTGTGTTAGCATGTTCCATTTGCTACCATTGCTACAGGCAAGAAAATACTTGAGCTTTGAGAAAAGAAGCAAAACCAAAACAATAGAGTAAGATCAAAGTGAAGTCTCTGATGATTTTTCTTTTACAGAGAGTTTCCTTCTTTTCCTCCTCATATTTTCCGAGATGTTTCTGCTCTTGGAGGTCACCCTGAGCTATTTTTTGGAGAAAGATGACACGGAAACATCGATACAAGCATTAAAGCGATCCCAAAAGGGAGTTGATGTAGGACCAGATCTGAGGACAAAATTTCTGCTTCAATCACCACCAGCTTGTCCCACTGCGCTTGTTTTGCATCCAGGAGCTCCAGCTGTGAATCCAGCGCGGCAGAAGCAGCTCCGCAGGTAAGGCACGTACAGCAGCCGCAGTACGCGCTGGAGAGGAGAGCTTTGCTGAGAGTTCAGCTTTTGCTTCTTTCAGATACCACGTGGCAACACAAACGAACCAAAGTTCAAAGGACAGATCACTTCCCAGCTGTGCCTGCCCCTTAGCAAAGTGGATTCATCCAGCAAAGCAACGAATGCCACTGAGACCAGTTTACGTGCGTCTGGGCTGAGTGCGTAACCGTTCTGAAACCAAGTCCCCAGGCAGACGAGGTCACCAACTCAGTGGATGCTAAGTGAGTATCACACACTAGCCATCAATGGTCTGTCTTGATTTTGGTGGAAAAAAAATGGAACCACTGAAGTAGGTGTTATAATTATGTGTGACATTTTAAGGCGGAAGAAACTGGTGGTGCTTTTAGCTGAGAAGTTGGATCGGCAATAGGAAATCAGAGTTGTTCTTCTACCTCTGCTATTGGGCTGATCCCAGGGCAAGGCATTCTGCTTCTCTGCAACAGCCAGGGAGTCCTGTTCTAAAACTGCATATAATGAAACTTTCTCCTTCTGAAAGAGGCATTGAAATCTGCTGGAAGGGAGGGCAGCATCTATATGGCAAAGGATATTATGATCATACCATAAGTTGAAGGCAGGGCTTAGGCTGATGTCCTGGTAAACACAAAACATATTATTGGTCCCAGGTGTCTGATCAAAATATTTTGATGGTTAAATACCAAATGCTTCAAGTGCACACAAATACTTTCAAATAAGCTGCAGCCTAAGAAGTTACAAAGCAAGTAACTGCTGTAAAATTCAAAGAAGAATTATACTGCAGACTCCAGCGATGTGGTCAATCTGTTCCAGAAGACAGACAGGTAAAAATCAATTAAGTAGGCTGTTAATTACCAAGTGCATTAACTCCAGCTGCAAAATGATGACTATGGAGTAGCAAAGGTAGCCCATGTGTGGGTCTTCAGCAGCACCCAGTGCAGGTGATACACATCATGCTTCCTTACACTAAGTCTATTTAAGTGTGGCTGCTGCTCAGTAGTCCTACTTTCTTCTCTGGCAGGAGACTGGCTATTGGAGCTGGTAGCAGAACAGCTCTGCCTGGAACGTTTGTGCTGGACAGCCTTGGTGGGGCTTGCTAGAAGCAACTCTTTCCCCTCAGCTCTCTGGTGGGTTGTGTGCTGTGGCTCTCAGGTGTTTGAAAGCCTTGCTGCAGTCTCTGGAGGATCAGAAAGGTTGGTAGTGTGTTTTTCTTGACTGGGGGTGTGGGGGAGGAGCTGTTGTTCCTATTCTTGTGCTGTGGATGCAAAGCCCAGGGTTGAGGGGATGTACCCCAAGAATGGGAGCTGCAGAGGTGGGAGTTATTCTGGTGCTCCACCAATGGAAGTGACTTCTGGAAGCCTTACACGTGGCACAGCTGCCTTTGTGGTTTCACCCATATGTGTCTAGGCCTGCATCTGCATGTTGGAACTGATGACTGCAGTCAGCTCTGCTTTATGGAGATCTAATTCAGTTATTTGTCTCTTACTAAGCTGAAAAGACACATTTTTCCTGAGCAGAGCTGTAAATTCTGAGTGCTTTGGGGACTGTAAGAGAGCCATGAGACACAGGGACTATGTAGCCTAAACCCTTTTTTTTTTAGCCCCTTCCTCTGGTTCATTTGGTTTAACAGTGGGGTTTTTTCTTTTCTGATTCTTATCATATTTATGTCTGACTAATGTATATTGGAAGGCAAAACCATTTCACTCAACTATAAATTAAAAAAAATTAATTCTCCCCCAATATTCTATCACACAGTTAATCTCAAAGTTATTTGCTAGAATCTCTCTCTTTCCCTGCCTATCATGGTGAGATTTTGATTCCCTCATTAAAGTCTAGTTTGCTAGCAACTGTTGTCTGTTGAACTCTTCCAGCTTCTTGTTCAGGTATTCTTTACTTCAGTGCTCGTTTTAATTGCAGTCTGAGGTTACCTGACAATTGTTGCTTGACTTGTCCTGGCACCTACAAGAAAGCCCCACCTAGGGCTGAGGTATGAGAGAAAATAAAGTAGAACCCGATTCCATTGCGATGGGCTCATGTGAAAATGGTACAGCCGCTGTCTTCTGAGCTTTGGCAAAACATGAGCTGCATGAAGGGGAAAATTGGGTCTTTTATGGAACAACATAAGGGGAGAGACTTGAGATACAGAGTTAGGGAGTGCATTGGACTACATTGCAAGGTCTATTTCCTTTATCACTCGCCAAGAGAAATCTATATTCTCATTTTGGGGTACCTGAAATAATTTCAAAGTGAAGAATGAACTAATATCTCAAGCTGACTTCACATAACATTTTAACTGCAAGTGTATTCTGTGACAGGCAACCTAGAGGCTTCATTACTTGGGGTCTTTTGTTTTACTTCTAGTGAATACCATTTTTCCTTTAATACTTGTTGCCATCACCTGCTGCCAACAGATGGAACTGATCTTGGAGTAACCCATTCTCCTACAAGGCTGCCTCTGTTTCTTGGAGCCTCAGTAGAGGATTCCCCTTGTTCTCAGAACATGCGAAATCCCTCTTCCCTCATTTACCAAACCATGATAAAGTAGCTATACAGTGTACTGAAAACACTGGATGCTGCAAGTAGTGTTTTGTCTATTTAAAGCAGCTTGATGTGTTTTTTTAATGTCTCAGCCTTTAAAACACCCGTTGGTTGCATTTTTCAAACTTTGTGCTTCACTGCGAGGGCGAGATATTCAATTTTCTGTTTTGAAATGCAGCTAGTTCTTGGTAAAGAACACCCGAGTGGGTTTTTTAATGAAAAATAAGTCTACAAGCATTGTATAACTTCACGGGATCATTATACCCAGTGAAGCTGGCTTTTTCTAACAGTCAAAATACCTTCCCGTGCAACGCAGGCCCTTCAAATCTACCCACCACTGACACGTGGGTCGTTCTTATGCTTTATGCACTGTGTGCTGGGCAGAAGAAAGAGAAAGTTTAGGAAATGTTATTGCTTCATGCGATATCTTAATACACATCTACCACCCCCTGTGCATATCTAATGCATTATCTACCACCTAGTCGAGCCTGATATTGCACTATAATAAAATTTAACAGCAGTTTGGACAAAGAAAAAGAGCTTCTCATCTTATGAGTAGGGCTAGGTCTCCCTGCTCTCTCTGTTGGGTGGATCTGCTGAAGTCCTGCCTGCCCTGCCAGGTCTGAGGTGTTCCCTTCTTGTTGATTTATACTTGTGATTACTGTACTGATCTGTGTGGATATGCTTTGCACAGCCTTGTGAAAACTAAGGGTTTTTTTTCTCAAGCTGCTTGCCATTCCCTAGACCTCAATGGACCTCAGCAGAATAATATCTGCTGTATGTAACCAGCAAAAATGAAATTAGGCCATGAAAATGAACCTTTGTGCTGTTAGACTTCCTGTTCATGCTTACAGTCACCCTTATAAACCATAGGTGTCAGTTGTTCCCAAATGAAGCTCTATACTTTGTTCCAGGTAGCAACTTGATGTAAAAGGCTTGGCAGGTGATTAGTTAATAATATCACTTAATCTGTTTCAGTAATTTAAATATTGTCAGCAGCTGAAAAGGCTCCTGTTGCGAAGTAGCTGCTCTAAGGATGCTTAATCTCTTTGTAAAGTGCTTTTGAGATCTACTGATGAAAGTTAAGTGGTATTACTATTATTATTGTTGTTGTGTCATAAAATCTGGGCGTATACTACAAAAACATTTTCTATGAGTACTCATTTTGGACTTTAAACAGACTGTTCTAGCCAACTTGTGCTTCTTTCAAGCTTGCTTTCACAAATTTTGCTGGCTGGTAAGGTTAGGGGGTATACATTTTGAGTCTGAATTCAGCAAGCATGTGAGTCTGGTAGCTGAGGTGACTTGCACCACCAGAAAACAGCAATGCTATGCCAAGGGTGACAGAGCAGAGAAGATCACTCTTTATGCAGTTATGTATAACAAACATTGCTAACAAACAAGGGAGGATAAACCCATCTGTTGAGCTTTCCAGTCAGAAACAAACTTGAGCATCTCTCCTGGGTTAAAGGTGGGTAAGCTCTGCTTGTTAGATTGCCCCACCAAAGGGTCATGGCTCTTGTCCTTCCTGGAGCAGAGCTCATTTGAGGTGTCTTGTGTCTCCATTGCACTTCATGATTTCTGTGACTGGGGAGGAGGATCCTTGTCTGTTCAGTGAACCATTTTGAGTCCTGCACATGCCAACAGGGTAAAACATCATAATTAGTCACGTATTTCAAGTCTTCTGCTCTTTAGGTAATAAAAATCTGTGTGGAGAAACCACAAGGGCTTGGTCAGATCCAAATAGCTGTGTTTACTGAATATACACAAACATAGGAGACTAGAAGCCTGCACTGATGAGCTGGTTGGTTTCTGGCCCTTTCAGCACCAGAGATCAGTGAAGGGCCCAACCGGCTCTTTAAAGGTAGAGCACAAGAGTAAAAATGTTATATACATGGTTTTAATGGTGGTTTTGGGACCCATAGCAGTAGGACACCAACAGTGCCATTGCAGGTACAAAGTTGCTTTCTCATCACTTCGTGTTGCCCCACGGCTCCAAGTCAGGCCCTGAAGAAGAGCGAGCACTTTCCAGGGGTTTAAGATGAATATCTGGAGAGGCACAAGCTGAAAGGACTCAGACTCTTCTCTGTGTAAAGCAGCTAACACTTACCTATGTGGGGATAAACTGACCACCCCCCCCAAAAAAGCAGCCCAGTAATCCTGTGCAGTCTGGCTGAAAGGTAGCGTGAGGTTAGAAGAGCCTGGGGTTGCACTGAGCAATGCTTCCTCGGGGAAGGCTCTGGTTACCCATCATGACGTGTCTCTAATGATGGCTGGAGGGAGAAAGCGTCCACAGCCCGTACCCCACCTTGAGAATTCCCCCTGCTTCCCAGGCTCTTCCCTTTCTGTCCATGGAGTCTTTTGGAGCCTCCTGGTAATGAAAACTCAAGGTCTATCAAGTCCAAATGAGAACAACAAAGTGAAGAGGATGCCTCAGTGCTTACTCTGCTCTCCATGGCTCTTCTGGGCTGTGGTTGACTGTGTGAAAGAGCCTCCCTTCATTCCAGGGGACCAAAGGCTGTTTATGTGAGGGGAGGAAAAAAAAAAGTTTTAGTAAAGGATTAAAGATTTAATAGTCATAAAGGAAAAAATGCTCTGTAATGAAGTATCAACACTAATGGAGTAGTCTGTGCTGTTTTGACAATGGCCAGGTGTTCTGCAGTAGCAGGATCTGCACCTGCCTGCATTGTTTCGGCAGCACCGAGGTGCTCCCCTCCCTGCTGAGCTGTCTCTTGCCTTGCAAATCTCCAGTGGGAAGGGTGGGAGCAGTTCATGTTTGGTATGTTGTCATGGAACCAGAAACCCCTTTGGGCGGATAGTTGTCATATTTGCTTGTTTGGGCAAAGGAGGGAGAGCTCCTTAGCAGCTTTTGGCAGGGAGCTGGCAGCCGTCTAGGGGTGTGCAGGGATCTTTCCGGGGCTCCCCCCTGCCCGTGCTGTGCTCCCCAGTGCCAGGGGCTCAGCAGACCTAGAGCTGGGCCAGCTTTCTGAAGACTTGTGTGTGCCTTGGCCCAATCCAATCTCTCCCATAGGAAGCAGCATGCTCTCTTTGAGGTCAGAGTGCCGAGCTTTTATGGGGAGTGGACTTTAGCTTGAGGGTCTCCTCAGCAGAGAGGTGTAGCCGTGGCTGTAGTGTCTCACTGCTGGCTGGGCTTTAGGAGTGACCATGGCTTTGGTTGAGGAGCCTATTAGCATCTCTGTGTCCCTCATGTTCAGAAAATTAATCTTTTAACACAAGTGTTTTTTTGTTCCTGGCACTGACTTCATCTAACAGACCCTAAGCAGTTTTGGCACACTCCTTGTAGAGTTTTCACCCTTCTATCCCTGAATCTGTTAAACAACCCATCAGCTCTGTTTGCTGCAAGGTGCTGGCCAGTGCTGGGACATGGATAAGAAAGACTGAAGAAAGCAGCTGATGCAGAGTCTGGATTTGGTTGTTTGTACACCTATAACAGTCCTGTCTTCTGGCAAATTTCATCGTACAATTTGTCTTTCCTTGTGGCTAATCTCCTGCTCCGAGCCTGCTGCTTTCCCAAGCACAGTCCAGCCCCTGTACTTTGGTACACTGACTCCTGTACGTACCGTACTACCAGGACTGGAGGAAGAAGTTATCATTCCTAATAGGCTTTTAAGTATACCAATATACTTTTAAGTCCCTGCCCTAGAAGCTGAGGGTGAGGTCAGACAGCATAGGAAGGCCAGCATCGTGCCTTGCTGCCAGTGCAGGGGCTGCCTTCCCATCCCTTCCCCTCCCAGAAACGCTGTTTCACTCCTTCCCTGCCCCAGCTCTGCTGCGTGTCTGTTTGCACAGACTTAGTGAACCCACTAGACTGGCCGCGAGTTGTTTCTCCCCCCCACCCTGGGCTAGTTTCCTGCTGGATTACTGGATTGAATTGGTTTATCGGCCCATCAGCACTGCACCAGTGCCAGCAGGAGGGAGCAGGGAGGGGAGATGGGCTGGGGTGGATCCCCTCTCCTACGGCGTCTGCGAGCCTTCGTATCAGCCCAGCCCTACCATCTCACCACACCCTCGGACAGAAAAGTGAAGGACACTTCAGCTATTCCCAGGATAGATGTCTAGATAGATAATAACAATGGACAATAAGAGCTGTGTACGGCACGCAGGCGGCTTTGGCAGATAACAGCAGTTCAGATATCGGTGCCCAAAGAGCAGTGCAGGGTCTGGCTGCATCTGCAAACCCCCCTGACACACAAAGCACTCCTGTCTAAGGGCTTCCCCTCCCCACCCTTTGCTTTCTGTGGGGCTTTACCTTGATGGATGGAGACTTTTCTGAATTAATTGCATCCTATTATTGTAAAGGTGGCTACTTTGTAACTGCTGGTAATTACACTTCAGAAATAAGCTGCTGAAAGATTGGCACGTCTGTTACAATTACTGTTCCTCCCATTGATACATTTCAAAAACATAAGTGTATGTATTCAAACTTGGGTTTGAAATCAGATTAAGCTGCTGTGTTCTTGAGTCTTGGCCTTGAAACTGGAAAGATACGTGTCAGTTATCATTTTAAGCTTGCTTATCCTTTTGCTCTTTCCCTTCCTTGCTGAGCTGGACCAAATCTAGTCTTTCAAAGGTGCAGGTTTAAGCAAGCTTCAACTAAACTTCTGTAAAGTGAATGCATCAGTAAATGGGATTATGGTTATCAGAGAAATTAAGTCTGTCTAGGCTTTTAGAGACACCAAAATTTCCCCAGAAGTGGCCAGTTCCTTTAAAAATACATGAACTGCTGTGATTCTTTGGGAACCCACAAAATTTGAAGCCTTTCTAGCCCTTGCATTGGCAAATTAAAGGCTGGATATGTTTGCTTGTTCAGTCGTTGGTTCAGAAAGCATTTAAAGCAATGGGTAATCCTATTTCCATTCAGCAAGGCATTTGATTTCAATAGTGCCAAAGGAAAAAAAAAGGCTTTACCCTATGATGGGTCTTAATGTGGCTGAGAACTGGAGAATGTTATGATTTGCAGTTTCAAATCTCTTCTGTAATCACCTGCTCTCATGCTTGACTCTAAACTTGATTTAATCTTAATAGTTAAGTCTAAGTTCCTAAAACCTAAGCATCTGAAGGATGAATCTTCTTTACAATTACCGCAGATGGTCAGCATTTCCCAGGTGCTGAGTGTCTCTGCTCCTGGCAGAACTGAGTGGCACAGTCACCCTGTAGAACAAAAAGGGCTTTATAGCCTATCTGTGGCAACCAGTTGCCAGCTTATGGAGGCAGCTGGCCACCTCTCTTGTAGCATTTCCAGTGAATTATGGGACAATAAAGTAAAGTTCGTTACTAAAGGGCTAAAGTCATGCTCTGATCCTTTTGAGAGCCTGCTTGAATTGTTCATAATCTTCTGTTTATCAACTATTGCTAAAGTTCATTTATTTATAACTGACAAATAACCCTCATGTACATTCCTCCAGTGATTTATTGTGCAATTGTTTTGCATTCCTGAAATGTAAAACAAACTATCAAAGTAGGACATGATGCAAGAAATTAATTTTTAAGGAACAAATGGGGAATAATTCCTTGAAATGGACAATGCAAAATGTAAACCAGCTGCTCATACACTGTGATAAGATTTAAACGAAAAAGTTACGGCTCTGATGAGCTCTCTGTGAGAAGTGCAAGCTGGTTTATTGTAAGTAATAGACAATGATTATGCCACTTCACAATGTCACGTAGCTCTCCAATAATTTCCTGTCCTGCCTTAAAGACGGGGCTGTTGCTGGGCAGCTTTGCTCTAGAGCCTGTGTCCCTCCTTGTAGTTGCTGGAAGTAGCTCATGCAACCTGGTCTAGTTTTATTTAGGGAAGGAGGGATGGACCAAGCATTTTGTGGTATGACATCAGTGGTCATGTTTGTATCTAATCTCTGCTTCTTCATCCTTTGCTTTTGTGACAGTGTGCACACCAGGAATCTGAGCTGCAATTAGGATATTGTAGGAAGGACATGGAGGTTGTACTCCTCTCTCCCAGGGTCTAGGGAGACACACAAGACTGAGCCTGCCCAAAATGTGTCTACTGTGCAAGGAGGTGGTGTTTTATTTACTGGTTCTGCTTATCTTGTTTGTCCCAGTTAAACTCATGAGGCTAGGAAAAGCCCTTGCCTTGCTTAGGGCTTTTGTGTATAAACAAGCACATTATGTTCACCCAGCAACCAACGGGCACCAGTGTGATGCACAGAGGGACTTGTCTAAGACAAGGCTGGCACTGTCTTCATGAGTACTATTTTTGAAGACCCATGAATTAATATGACTCTCTCAGCCAGACCCATGTTATTTGACCTATATATCATATAGGCTGTACTGTTACATGGTCTCCTGGGTAATCCAGGTCCTGACCATCATGATAAGTGAGCAAGCATGTGATGCTGATTGTGTTACTGTTGGTGGTACCATTGGTTTATGCAGCTCTATCCCAATCCCAACACCAAGCTGCAGCAGAGCATGGGCACATTGGGAAGCCTGCTGGGGTTCTTGGGGTCTGCCTGTGAGCTCCTAGGCCTGTGACCACTTGCAGTGGTCCCCAAATGAAGTTTTTCTTGCCGTGTCATGTGCATTCTCTAGGGAGTTTACCCTGCAGGCTTTCCCTTTTCCTGGGTGTCTTTTATGTTTGTCTTGTTTGCAGGACTTGAGTTATCCTTGTAACCTGTGCCCCTCTGTCACGCAGGCTGAGATGGATCAGTGGGTACAAGAGCTGCTAGAGGAGGACACACCTACATATCTGCTGGCAAATACGGGCACACACCCCTATGAAAATGCACATGAACAGGCACATTATGATCATACACACCTATTTTCCTAGAAGCCAGACGAAAACCCTACAAACGCTCCTAGCCCACCCTTGCAGTTGTGAGCAGAATCAGTCTCTCAAGATCTAGGAAGCCTGTAGCAAGAGTGTCTGAGTTAAACAAATTAAATGGCTGGCTAATGTTAATGTAATCAAGCTTCATCTCAGCAAGAGCTGAAACAATGTACAGGGCTCTAACATTACTGGAAATTTGTGAAATGAGCATGCTGTTTCTTGGTTGTTTTGTTCTGTTTAATACCAATTGTTTAGAAAAGAAAACTTTTCTGAAAAAGGAAATCAAGAGCATTCCTCCATCCCTACCCTTGCTGCAATAACAGGAAGCAAAATCCACATATACAGAGCTTGGCAGATAAGAGCTGAATGGTGGTTTGTTTTTCATAACTGGTGGCCCGTGAGCCAAAAGAAAATCAAATTGCTTGCCCCTCTAATTTACAGTGAACTGAGTCCTGAGTCCCCTGGGACTTGTGCAGGCACCAGCATGGAGCTCCCCAGGGTTGAGAGCTGCAGGAAACCTCTCCTTTGAACTGGCAAAGAAGCTCTGAGCTGATCAGTTCAGTCATGGGCTGGCAACTGCAGCCCCATCTGAGTAGGTGACCCAGCCACTTACAGAAGGGAGGCAAGGGTGGCTCTCAGCAGCTGCCTGTGCCTCCCCAGGGCTTTCTCCCACTTAGTCTGTTGCTTTTCTGATGTATCTCAGCAGCTGCATGGTTCTACTAATGCCATCAACAGCAAAGTAATTAAAAGACTTGACCATTTACATGTCTTTCTGGGGAGGTGAGAGTGGATTCTAGGAGATATCTTTCAGGTGGTTTCAGGCTATCAGCAGAGATAGAGCAAAGGTCCTCTGTTATTATATTCCAGTTCACGTGTATAACTTTTTAATGAGAAAAATGAGGGTTTAAGATGCTAAAGCCATGTTCCCACAGCACACCGAGGACTATGCTCCACAACTCTGTCAGGAGCTATACAATCCTTTGCAGTTTCCCTTTCGGCTCCTGCATCTTCTCGCTTCCCAATGTTAAGAGATTTTCCATCTAGTTTCTTAGGTTAGTATGAAACGTTTTGTTCCACATTCATATTTGCAAAGCCTGAAATAATATCAGTGGATTTGATTTAATCCTTCCTTTTCACCAAGGCTGAGAGCTAATCTGGCTTTCTGACAGCACGTTATTGTTGGCTAAAGCTGGCACCACTAAAACATAAGCTTTCTGAGTCAGGGTTTGCTCGCCGGGTAGTACCGACTGGTGAAGTACACCTATGGTACCACAGCAGTGAAAGAAATGCAAAAGAACATCTCTGCATTAAAAAGCAGAAGTGGTTTAAATGGTTGAAATGCACTCTGACCATTGTGTTTTCTGTCAAGTGTGTATCCAAGAGGCAAGCAGTTACTCATTTCTGGGGTTGTAATAGGTAGTGGAAGGAGCCTTCAACAAGGCATTTGCAAATAAGGACCTGTAGGAACTCACAATTTCTGCCCTGGAGAATTTACTACTGAAGAAATAATGTACTCCTATAATGTATGTGTCTCACCCAGTCATGCAAGGTGTTCTAAGGGCTGAAATTAGGTTTGATGGGGTAGCCTTATTAAACCATTTGCCTGTTGTTGCCTTTAGGCTGGGCTGCATTGCAGGCATGTTTGCTGGCTTAAGTACTTTGAACCAATTTGCTTGTCTTGACACAGCAGAAAAATCCTACTGTGTTTTTTGGGGGATGGTGGAATACTTTGAATAGCATCCACTGAGCTGTTATTCCTGTCCGTATGAATTGTACTGCTGCTTAAAACACAGATAGAAAACTTGTCTATTTAAAATGGGCTGTGTGTGTACATATATACTTATACACATATACAGGCTGGCAGATCTCTGTCATTGCCCCTGACATTCTTTTCTGTCCACTTGCTCCCCTGTGCTCCCAATTTCCTCCACAGTGTCCTCTATCTGATATGTTTCCTACCTGGGAATGCATCTTTCATGTCCACTTCATTTACCAACATGGGATAAAATATTTTTCCTCTCTCCTGAACTAGAGAAACAAGCTCCATTTAAATGTAATGATAAAGCAAAGAGCAGCTTTGTTACTAATGTTACCAGCACAGTAAATCTTTGACCACTTATGAAATGATGGACAATGCTCTGGAGCATTTGAATTTTGATCAGGTGGGCTGTAACTCAGCTGCTTGTTGCCATGACACATGGCTGAGCAATTCTCACCACATCTTATCTGGGAAATACCTACAGCCTGGCCACTTAGTTGCTGTTGCTTTTTTAAGTTAACGGGGAAATGTGTCATCTTTAATCTGTCAGAAGTATCTGAGCTGGCTGTATTCTTTGTGGAAGGCAATCCCTGCAAATGTTTGGCACCTCTGCTGTTTCTGTTTGTTGCTTGTGTAAGGACAGTGAGGTGTAAGCACAAATAGCTGTAGTAATTTGGCGCACAAAGATGCGTAGCCTAGAAGGCTTCTGAAAGCATGTGTCCCCACAGGGATTTTCATACAGTTGAGTCTCTAGACACTGACTGCAAGAAAATAACAAAAATATGAAATAAGCCCAAATCCTCACCACGGGTCCTAGCACACAACTTCAGATCAATACCTCTACTTGCGAATTGTTCTTCTAGAGTAACCAGCTTCTGTTTGTAATGCCCTTTGACTGTAAGCTCCAAATGACCCCACTGAGCTCAGTGCAATTATATCATCTTTCTATAGATCTGGGTGGCTAAAACCTGTCTGGAACTGAGCCAGCACTACTGTGGTGATGCACGAGCTGGGCAAGACCCATTGCCACTTACCACAGTGCTGAGAATCCTCAGCCAACACTGGCTGCAAGTAATGAACAGCCCTGCGAACATGATTCCTGGCTGATAAATCATTGGAAGCTTTCATGATGCCCAGTTTAATAGAATTTAAAGACAAGGGAGGATCAAATGAGTAACAGGAAGCATCGTGCAAGAATTTCCCCCAGAGCACTGCAGGCGAGGGAACAGAAGTGAGAGAGGGAGCACGTCTGTGTTTGCAGCGGAGGAACACGTGTGTCTGGGGTTGATGCACGCTCCTGCTCCCTGCACTGCACACAACCACTGCTGGGAGAAACTGGGGCTCACTGGGGAGCAAGCGGGCAAATCCCACCCTGCGTTTGATTGGTGAGTCACTGAGATGCATTTTTGTCTTGCATCATTCTTGTCCTCTCTCTTCTCCCTGCAACAAAACCCTCCTCTGCAGCTCTGGAATTAAGGCCCCATTTGCTGAGTAGCTGCTGGAAGGAGCAGGACTTTCAGGGCTGTGCTCAGAAGTGACATAACCCAGCAACAAATGCCTGTTAGAAATACATAACATTTTCCCAACCTACTTGAAACCAGCTTAGTGACAGCAGGAAAAACCAACCCAGGACTGTCTTTCTGCGTAAGCTAAATTAGCATTTTTATTTGAAGCATAAAACATTGATGAGAAAACAGCTGTAGATATAAGAGGTAGTTAACCAGAGAAAACAAGTGTATTGCTTAAATAGGGAAGCTTGGCAGAGAACAAGTTATCAAAAGCACACGGATGCTTGAAAAATGCCCTGAGAATGACAACAACTTTCTGCCACAAGTGGAATTCTGATTCTCCTGAGCTGCAGAATATAAAAATCTGGAGTGAATAATTCTCTGCCTTTTCACTGCCAAAAAGAGACAACTGTACCACAGATAGGGGAAAATAATGACTCTGCAAAACTCTGAATAGCACTTTGTCTTCAGATAGCAGCTTTAAATTGCCATATCAAAGAAGAGTCCTACTAACATCTTTTAATTAATGGTCTTTAATCTTGTGGCCCGACTGATAGTGCCAAAACAAATAAATGCTTCCCCCCTTCCCAAGGCAAAGGTGTTGTTCAAGAGCGGTGTAGCAGCTACGCACAAGGTTCCAAAGGTGGAGGAAGGAGCAGAATTGCCCTGTGAACTTGGGACTGTCACTGAGAAAAGGAAGGGGAAAGTGACTTCTCTTTCCAGCCTCTAAAATGCTATAAAACAATGTTATTTCTCCATGATACTAATGTGATAGAAACTTGGAAAAGGCTTTGCTTGCTATCAGAGGTATAGACACGTGGCCCAGACCCTGATAAAGTGCTTGTTTGTGTTTGCCAAGTAGTAGCGCAGTCCAGGTTTTTTCTTCTGCCCTCTGTGCACTGTAGCTCCTGTTACTGTATTAAATAGAGCAATTTTGTGGGGTTTTTTAGTGTTTATCCTTGAAATACACCTTAAGAGGGTGCTGGCCTCTACAGTCGACAGGAAAAAACACAAGGACTACAGGACTCCTCTAAGGTGAAGGAGAGGACTGAATCCCCACCTACTGTTTCCAGCTACTGCCTCACCCACTGAATCACCCTGCTCATTCCTCGACTTCTTCCTTCAGGGTAGCTTTTCTTTCCCTGTAGGCAAGGGAACTGGGAGCTAGCAATGCTTCTGGTTTCAGCAAGCCTTGGGGAGAAAGGAATGATCATAACTCTGAAGTGGGTCTGGGTACACTCAGCATCCTGTGCATGCCTGGTTCCCTCATACCCTTCCCCTGACACAGCCTGGGACACAACCCACAGCAGAACAAGTAACCAGACCATCTGCTATGGGAATGTTGGTGAAGTATCACAGTAACTCCTCAAAGTCCTTTCTTTTCCCCCAAAACTGTTACACTCGCACACATTTTAATAGACACCAGTTAAGTTTTGACTAGCTAGTAAAATTGTTCTTGGACTTGATCTTAACATTTTTTTCCAATCAAGGCAATTCTATAAAATGCCAGAAAGGAGCAAAACATTTGCTGGAAAACTGAGAAATCTGAGGTGGTGTGGTAGGGAAGCAAACTACCTCTGCACCAACATAACTCGGTGCTGCGAGCTGCAGCATGAGTGTTGCACTCTGCCAACCTTTCTTATGTCTCCCATGAGACACAGCACCTCAGTAGCAGTCATATGGCATCCTACAGGATGAAGGACAACTAGGGAAAGAAACCTGAACTGCAATGCTGGTATGGGTTTAAAATCATAGCGCTTCTTTAGCAAGCTCCCTTTTTTCCTGAGCGAGAAAAGAAAGGGATTAAATATTTTGCTTTTCAACCAAAAGTACTGTGGCAATTTTCAAGTGTACAAGTTTTCAGTGAAAGAAAAATTTTCTATGGATGATGAGTCACTCTTAGGGGAAAAAAATCCCACTATATTTTGTAACCAACTTTTTTATTTTTTTTTCCCCCCTTTCCCCCATCAGATAATGTTTGTGATCACCTTTAGCTGAAAGGGAACTTCCTGTTCCCAATACCCAAACTCAAAGGCAAGTTGATATCAATGTGAGGTTTTGTTTGTTCAGAGATGTCAGGATCAGGCTTTAAGTCTGTAGAAACAAGAGACCCTATTACTCTTTTACTTGTAGATGTGCAACTGATGGGTGTTCAGCCTCCAGGAGTTTAGATTACTGAGATAAGGTTTCAGATAAACATCCAAATGTTTAGATTTTTATCTGACCCAAAGCTCTGAACCTTTAAAGGATTACCCACCTCCAGGGATAATCCTGTAGTGATTTCAACACCTGTACTGAGTCAAAGTGAGTTCAGAGTCTCCTGGCCACAAGAAATAGTTCAAGCCCATCCTAACATTTGTTTTGGATGGCTGAAACAGGCTCTGTCAGATCTGAACATAATTAGCCGGGCACTCTGATTTTTAAATGACTCCATCACAGGATAACTCCCAACAGTCATGAATAGGATCACTTATTACCAAAGAAAAACAACTTGTGGCACTATGCTTCTGTGGCCTACAGAGCAGGTATGCCCTGAGTTTTTTATGGTGAATCAGAAGTTCTAAATACCTCACAGTTTTATAGATATTTAAATTAGATGCTTTTCTGTCAGCACTTTGCTTTGGAAGCAGACTTTTGCTGCCCTCTCTTGCAGTTACCAGGAAAACATGTCCATGTTGGCACACAGCAAAGCTCCACTGTAGTGGGACTGATCCTAAAAATCACTGATCCTGAAAAGCAAGGTATCTCTGGAGTGGCCATTTCCATCTGTTACTGCAAGTGTCTTAGATGTACTTAGAAGGAACCTTTTTTGATCGAGTTCCAGCAGCTGCACAGCAGCTGGACCCTCTCCTCCTTCCCAGGCAGCAGCTTGTCCCGGTGCCCTGAGGAACAATTGGAGTTTAGGCTTCATTCAAACTTCTCCTAAACGAAGCAGTAACTCTGATCAGGGTTACAAGAATTCGTCCAGTGTATCTGACAGGTTGTTCTAGGGTTAGTTTCAGATGCTGTGGTCATGCTTCTCAAGCAACCAGGAATTGGGAGGAGATAAAAAGAATTATGCCTAACATTTCAGACACCTGTGCATATAAACATGCATATGGACCCAGTATTTCACCATGGATCTGAAAGTGCTTTACAGATGTTAACTGGTCAAATCTCCTTTTCTTTATTAAAAAAAAAAATAAATCACTGAGTATTATTCTTACATCAAAATTATAGATGGAACCCTGACTCCTTTTGGCAAATCCTTTAGCTTTCTTTGGGCTGAGTCACCTGTTAGTCTGAAAGGAAGGCAGAGGTTTTTTAATAGAGGGATTGCCCAGTAGACTGATCTGTTGCATTTGGGTTTTTTTCTTTTTAAATTTAACCAAGAAAAAGAGGGTTCTCTATTCTTCATTTAAGAAATTCATCTGCTGTAGATTAACATATCTTTGGAAGCAACTACTGGCTTTGATGACTCTCCTGAAGTGCAGTGGTATTTAAGGAAAAGCTGATCTTATTTTAATCACTGGTTCTTCAGCTCCCCTTTGTAATTAGAAGGAAAGCTTGCCTCAACAGTGCTCAGGTGGAATGCATAGGAAACATATGATTAAATGATGATTCTAAGTTTAGCATTTCACCTCCAGAAAGCAAAACAAGTATTGGGTGTGAAGCATTTTCCATGAAGTCAGGAGACAGTTGGAAAATGAAGTTAATTAATGATTTTCTACATAATAAGCAAAGACAAAGGATGAAATAATAGTGAATTAAAGCCAACTGGGATCTTGCTGTTGCATTCAATGGGGCTAGACTTTCAACTCTCTGTTTTCATAGGGGCTCTTCTCTACAGATTTCATTTGACATTCATGATCAGGTGAGCTGCAGAGAATTTTATCAGTAAGGAAAACAAGGACAGATTGGGTTTGATTTCCTATGTCAGCTCTATCTGATCAGTCTGAAGTAGCAGCTTCTCCCTGTCCTGTTGTGCATCCTACTGCTTGGTAACTTCAGACAAATGTTTTTAACAGAGTTCTGATGATTAAATTTTCCTTAATGTCTTGTAAATCCCTGGAAGTGGAGGAGGATGTTTTCCTGGAGAGAACAAGCTTGTTTTTCCTTTTAAACAGAACTGTTCTCTAGTAACTATGTTGATTTGACTACTGCCAAGCAGACCTCTGTAAATGTATGTTAGGAACATTTGGACTTGGGGAAAATTAAGGTATGTTGCTCCACAAGGTCAACATATCACATATGGAAATGGTGGTCTGGAGAGTATTTTCATCCACGTTATTGTTATCATAGGATAACTACAGTTTGCATCTCTTATTCCCTCACGATCCCAAGAAATATATACCTGTGGTAGGAATACAGCAAAAGTAAGGGGAGAAGTTCCTGCATGAACAGGCAATGCTGTTTTCATTATGTTGCATACTAAGTAACCAAAATAAAACCAGGGGTTCCCAGGAGTTCCTTCAGTTTCTTCAGCCAATGCTTTCCATATCCCTGTGATGGTCTCGCCAACCCATTGCAGCCTAGAATTTCATATTAAGTGAAGTAAACCCCAGTTGTACCATCTGAAGAGTGCAAGTGTACAGAGGGCTTGATAAAAAGCCATTCGCAGCTCTCTCCTGAAATCAGGCTGAGCAAAGTCTTGCCTCATACCTATTTGTGCTTGTAATTGTAATTCAAAGTACCATCAGGAAAAGGCCATTTGCTAAAGTGGATTTTAGAGGCTACACTACGAAATGTGACCCGCAGAGTCGGAACAGGCTTTCTGGAATCTGACAGATATTCAAGTCTGGAATTTTTTTCCCCTCTACCAGAAGGAATAAAATGTGCAGTGTCCGATTTTACCAGTATAGAATTATGATTGGACCATGATAACAGTCGCCAATAGTGAAGGATTGGTAGGAAATCAAATACTAGATTTTTCTTCAAAAGCAGTACAGAGTAAAGTGTTTTTAACAGCAAATCCCCTGAACAATTCATTTAGGTGTTTGCTAGATCACTTGAAATCCCTAAAGAGATCCAGAGAAAAATTGACAAGTTTCTTCAACTCAGAAGTTCTGGACTAGCTGTAGAAGTCACCTGATTTGAGGAGGCAGATCAAGTTCAGATATTCAGAGTAGTTTCTCCTATTTAGCTGATTGATTCCAAATCTTGATGTTGGTGTGACAATTTCTTTGTAAGACAAGGATCTGTACAGAAGTCCCTTCAATTCCTTTTAATTCCATTTGCAGAAGAGCTGAGTGTGGGTCAAAAGGCCCCAGGAGCACATAAGAATGCTTATTTTAAACCTGCTGATTGGCAGGGACCAACTACCCCAATGACTGTATTGCTGAAGCATGTTCTTTATCTGACATTTAATTGTTGGTATATTTTTGTAATTATGATTTCTTTTTCTGTTACACTCTGATCATTTACCAGGTATGCTATTACCTGTTGCTCAGAGAAGGACTGACATAGCAATGTAGACACATCTATTCACCCAGGAAGTGATAAAATATGCTCACTTCTGCACACTAGTCAGAAAAATATAAGTTTCCCAAAGCAACACATTAAGTAAATTGGTATAATACCTGCAGTTCCTTGAAACTCTCATTGAAATGCTTCAATACATAGATTGTCCTGGTTTGAGTGAGAACAGAACCTGACCCTAAACTGTGACACAGAACATCACATTTTACAGGTGAGTAAAAGGAGTCTCAGAGAGTCCATAGCATAGCAAAAGCCATGATCTTCATTTTTCATTCTCTGAAGTCAAACAGCCAAAGCAAATAGAGAAGATGCTTTTTTTTTTCTCTCTCAGAATGGGTGTCCCCTTGCTGACCCGTCTCCTGGGCCACCTCTTACAACTGATCAATTATATATTTTTAGGGTACGTATAAGGCACCAATAAACAAATAAAATATTGAAAAGGAGGGTGCATCTGTGAGTCCCTCATGCCCAAGTACTGAAGCCAGCAATCCAGTCACCTCTGCACCAACACAACACTCCCTCTTACAGCTCCTCATATCATGAATGGAGTCTAAAATATGTCTGCCTGACAGGGGAAAGTAAAGTAAGAGAGGAAATGGACAGGAACAGGGAGGAAAAGAAGAATAAGAATTCATGGTGCTTTGAAACAGCAAGCTTGGCTGCAGCTTAACTTTGAACACCACTGAGCTTTGTCATGGCTCAGCAGCCAGAAGGTTTTCCTCATCATATTGTGCATTGTGCTGGAGTGGCTTCTACCTCTGTGACACAGCCACGCTGCTGAAGGCTCTGGGGAATTACCTTGGTATTTAATTTGTTGTTATGAAAACAGTGAGTTTGACTGCAGCAGGAATAGTTTCTTCCCAAACAGTTACCAGAATCCTATTGTTGTTCTCCTCCTTGTTGACCTTTTTGCTGGTTTTGCGATTATTATAATGATTTTCCCGGCTTTGCTATCTTGAATTTCTTTGATTTACACTGTGCCAGGAATTCCGAAGGGAAAAAAGCAGCCCATCTCAGGCAGAAGTTCTGCTAAATGAAGGATTTTAGAGAAGTAACTTTTTAAATGGAATTGTGATGGGAAGACCAAAATTATTCCTGCTTTAAGCATTTTAATTGCATATGGCCATGGGGCCCATTTTCAGCCCCAGTATTACACTGACCATGCAAGTGGGGTTTTTAAAATTATATTAAAATTAAATGCTACTTATTTCAGAGTGTAAAGGCTATGAAAAGTTCCTACAGTGATTTTTACATCTGTAGCTCTGCCAAGATCAATTACTTCCTCACTTAGTTTTGTTCTAGAGTATTTGCTGGACTTTCTACTCTAACTGCCCCCCATATAAAATTCTGAAATGAAGAGAAAAGGCCTCAGAGCAGGTCACAAGTCTGCTTTGGATATCTATAAATAAGCTTTACTCAGGATCCTGTTTGCAGCACCTCTGTGCAAAACCTCTAATTGACTTCCTATGAAGGTATGGGTCAGGTAAGTCTGGTTTAGAACCATTAAGATTGGAAAAGACTAACTTAATGATCAAGTAACCCAGTATAAAATCAGCAAGCTAAAAGCTAGTGAAAATAAGTGTCTGTTAACTTAGGGACAGGTTTGTCTAAATTTCTGATGCTATTTTGAAAGCCAGTTGTAAGCATCAATTTATATTCTCTCATTATTATATTTCCAACCATAAACATTCTTTATTGTAGACAGTCGACTATATTTGAGATAGCATTTACATACAAAACTACACACCACTGTGATAAGATAACAAAGTCATGATGATGCTATTTTCTGTGTTTATACAGCACGCTGATTTAGCTCCTGCAACTTACTTCTCCTTTGCTACTTATGGCTGTGTTTAAAAAAACAAACGAACAACAAAACACAGAAAAGTACTAAATATTTTTCAAACCTGCATATGAAACTGCATTGTCTGTGCTCTGCAAAAGTTACATTTTAATTGACTTTTCTGCAAGGAGGTGCTATTCTACAATAAGGGCAGTGTGCCACAAGCTACTTATGAAAATCCTACTCGGAAAAAAATATTTTAATTATTTTATGTATATAAAGATTGAAGTACTGCTAAAAACATACTATCCACTTCAGGGGTGCAAAAAAATTCTCTCCATTCTACACCCAGTTGTTCCAAGAGTGTCTGTAATCTACAGAAACAAAGCCAACAGGGAACAATCAAAGGAGCATGCAGGAGCTGGAAGATCAGTTTGGTTTTAAGAAAACACAAACACCATCTTGAATACACTTTATTAGGACCTAGGTGAACAAACTATAGATCTATTCCATATATATTTTGCTCTTAAATCACAGGAACGTAAATCAAAGAAGGCAGACATTAATTGCCAGTTTGCTACCACCCCTTCCAGTAATGGTGTCATTTTGACATATTTCTGTAAACAATGACGTTTTTCTTTATAGCTTCTTTCTTGAATTTTGCATGTGAGTAGTCATATAAATCGTAGACTCTGAAGATGGACTTTGTGCCCCAATACAGACTTTTTATTACCTTGTCTCCAAAGGTACCGGCTCACATAAGCCTCTTTTTTTCCACAAGGTTATTTGCATGGAAATTTTGCAGCGATAGATTTTAGCATAAAGCAGGGGAATAGTTGAAGGTGCTGCTGCTTTAATGAAAGAGTTCAAGATACACGTGAAGAGGCCACCGAACTGCGCTCCCCCTCCTTTGTTATTTTGTTCCATTTTCCTCAGCAGCACCATCAAATGCTCAGCCTTGCAGCACAGATGGAAATGACTCAATAAATCTCCACCCGGGGAATATCAAAACCTAGACAGAGCTGAAATATTGCCGAAACAAAGAGAGATTTAACATAAAATCAGGAAAATTAGCACAGCTCTGGATCAGAGTTAGGATGCTGGTCTTCCTCCTTCTCCCTTGTCCTCCCCTGGGTTGTTTGAAACCCACATTGACCATGGGTGTTCACTTATTTCAGACTCCTGGAATTTAAGTTCATGTACTGGAAAGTGGGAATGGGTTTATGGAGACATGACTCCTCCCAAGGCACAGAGGAAAACAGTTCTACCAGCACTCCAGACTCGCTCAAAGTCCAGTTCACAAGGGTGGTCTTGCAATCAACAGCTTGGAGAAAACATTTGGATCCCTGCTGCCAGACCTAGACAGGTGGACACTGACCCAACCAAACCTATTCTGCCAAAAAACCTCCATCCTGCAGGACCCCTGAGTCCTCAGGCCTCGATGTGGTAAATGGTGAGAGAAACCCAGGCCCTTCCTAAACGCCTTTTGGATGCTGTCCTCAGGCAGTAACAAAGGGCCCAAAATATTGCCAAAGTAGAAGGCCCAAAATACTGTCTAAGCAGAAGGCTACCCTGTTTCCAAACAAAATGCTCTCGGGACTCTGGTAGATTTCTGAGAAAAGAGCTTTCTATGTACAGAAAAATCCTCTTAACCCTTTGCAGAGTGATGGTCGGGTGCATGACCGCTTTGCTTTTTTGGATTTTTCAATATTTTCTTCCTGTGTGCCCACTAGCATGTGGAGGAGGCAGATGCAGATGATCTGCTTAAATACCTGGTGCCTCCAGAGGAAAGGAGGAGGAGATAGGAAGCTCTTCCTACCACCCTTCACTGCCTTTCAGCAGTGCTTTCAATACAGCAGTGCACAAGTGAAACGAGATGGGGGAAAGCTACTTGCTTGAGATTGCTCAGGTGGGGAAGGGAAGCAAATCCTGAGCCCTTAGCACAGCCTGATATTTCCCTCCTCCTGTGCCACCACTCGCTTTAGGAGCTGCTTATTTGCCCATTTCAAAGCACGAGTTATCTTTCAGTTGGGTGTTTGCACAGCACCTAACCCAGTGAAGCCCTTCTCCTTGACTGCAGCTTGGAGACATTACCACAATACAAACAGTAAATAATAATCAGGTTAAAGATAACACTGAATTAAACCAGAGCGATACGTCTATTGGCAGCCAAATGGTGCGCGGTGCCAGCTCAGGCAACAGGCTCTCAAAACTGAAAGAGAACATTCCTCTGCAGTAAAATAAACACTATTCTTTTTCTCCTGAGCTAGATAAAGCATTGTGTATTTCTGATAAATCCATATGGTTTACTTGCTTGTGGAGGAAAGCATGAGGAACAACAATTCCCCAGATTTCTTCCTCAGAAGTTGCATTATCAATAAATGCCTGTGATATCAGCTGGGTTCTTTAGCCCACACATCCGGCCAGTATCTTAATTGCAATAACTTCACGTCCCAAAAAGCCAATGCAGTGATATACAAGGGGACCTGATTCCAACCCCTAACCTCCCAGAGCCCGGAAAGTCTTTCAGCATTCCAGCAAACTTACATAAGAGAGAAAGGAACAGATAACATTGTATGCTTGCAGTTAAACATGCAGGATGCTCGTGCCCCCTTGCAGAAAGGAGCGAAAGAATGGCCTCTGAGGAAGTCATTCTGAATTAGAAAATGCCCTTACAGCTGAAGAATTTGGAGTGCAAAACCGAGGACCACTGGGATTTTCCAAGCTGTTTTTTCAACCCTCCAAAATTACTTCATTGCACTTTTTTTTTTTTTTTTTTTTTCCTACATTCTAACAACCCAAAACCTACTGAATAAACAGACAAAAGACTGCATGAGGTCTATGGAGGCTGAGCTAGGCCTCACCGGCTGCATCACGTGAAGCGAACAGGCCTGACTCAAGTGGAGAAGGAAAATCTCTTGATTTAATGTTTCCTTGAAGTTTTCTTTAGAATTGAGAACTACAGACCAGAACAGAGAAGCCTGACAGGTCTGATTTACACCCCTGGTAAGGTGAGAGATGGTCCCACATGTCTCTGGGGAAGGAGTCGCCTTTGGGGATGGGAGGGCCTGTCTCTGGGTCTCTGGGAGAGTGTTGTTCACACAAGGGTGAAAGAAATCCTAGCTTTTAAAACACCTGAATCTAAAAAAACAAACAAACAAAACAAGAAATGTTTACAAGGTGCCACAATAAAATTAATTGAAGAAACTAACTGTCCAGAGTATTACTGTCAGCAGTGGAGAGTCACCCAGGGTGGGTGCTGCATCTTTATTGATACTGAAGAGGAGAGAAGGGAGTGAAACATAAAGTGTGCAAATTTGCAGATAACACTAAACTTTTCTCCATAGGTAAATGCCGTGCCGGGTTCAGAAGGACTACACGAGTGTGCTAAAAGGTGGCAGATGATGTCCAGGTACACAAATGAAAAAAGTAATCTAAACCCTGCCTTCATGATGCCGAGCTCAAGTAGCTTCAGTGCAGGAAAGAGACCTTGGCATCATCAGTATCAGTTCTCGAAGATCATCTGCTCGGTGAGCAGTGGCCATCCCAAGGAGGGGTGTGGATAACGAGAGAATGACATTTTCCTGCTATAGATCACTGCTTTAGTGACAATATCTAGAGTATGTTGTGCAGTTTTGCATCTTGAGGAGGATGCAGCAGAGCTAGGCAAGATCCAGAGAAAGGCAAAGAAAACACCTCAGAGACAGCTGATTACATGATCCCTTATGAAGAGAGACTAAAAATATTGAACTGCTTCAATTAGAAGAGCAGAAAGGTGAGGGTGAAGATGGTAAAAACTTACAGAATCAAAGAGGTGGTGGATTAGGCAAAGGTAGAAGGGTTATTTACCAAATTCCTTGGTAAGCTGGGGCATGCTTGCAGAAACTAGCAAGAAATCAGTTTAACACAGATAAAGGAGTATAATTCTCTTATGTGGCTAAAAAAGAAGTTCTGGGATTTGTTGACACAGAAAGTTTCAGGTAGATGGCGTCTGCAGGTTCAGAGAGAAATCAGCCAAACTCCATGACAGTAGGTCCATAAGTGGAGGCCAAAGGGAACTGTCCCCTGTAATTCCTAAAATATCTTTTGTGGGTCTTGCTATAGAATAAGCAGAAGAAACCACAGAAAGTAGCCATTGGCTGTCTCTGAATAGTGTGGCCTATTTATTGCCACGGGCTGAGGTGCAACATTGGGTTAGAGAGACTGCTGCTCTGATCCAGTATCCCTCAGAAGTAGAGACAAATAAATAGTGACTTTCAAAGCTGTGGAGGGTAAACAGACACATCTTTCACTAAGGTTTTATCTCAATCTTTTAGGCTGCTTTAAAAAGCCCTGCTCCACTTCACACACCTGGAAACTCTTCAGTACAGGATCCATTTGGAGCAGCCAGATGCCAGTTACTGCTAGGTGAGAGTGGTTTGCTTCCCTTCCTCTTGTTCTTTGCTTCCACTTGCCATTTGCTTGGCAGCAAGAGCTGCACCAAACTAGTTCTCTATCAGCTTGCAGCCAGAACAGCTTCTCTTGGGGTCATGTGAGTATGAAACAATTTAAAATGATGTATTTTTAAGAGTGGTAGAAAGGTGTCAGTCTGCTGGCGTGCAGCAGCACCATTGTATAAGGTGTGTCCTCGTATCAAAGACTTGCTGTTTATGACCAATGTAGAAGAGTGCTGCTGTGCTCAAATGGGTGTTCTTTTGGTAACGTTTTCTTCTAAATGATTGTTGCATGTGTTAATGCTGCTGAATTTCATGGAGATAAAAAGGAATGAAGAAGTGAGATGATATTGCTGGACTTAGTTAAGTACTACACAATTTAAGGGTAATTCTTGTTTGAGAAACTTTTGGAAGGGGCCTGGGTGAGAGTGATCTGGCAGGTTTTGGTGAGCTAAGGGTCTAATGATGTTTGGTAAGGGGGAATACTGACTTCTGGACCTAAAAGTTCACCTTGGACTTTTCCCTAGGGCAGTAACTTTGCTCTTTTTCTTGTCATCTTCGAGACAATTATTAGCACCCATGGGGACTTCTGCATTTTGTTACACTCCTCTATGGAGTAACTCCTCAATGTTTGCATGGTCCTGGGAAAAGGAATTGAGGGCTGTGATAAATTGCTCTTAGAGGCACAGAGGGAGAAAAACTTGAGTGTTATTTCAATGCAACAAAAAACGTGTATCCTGTTCTGATCATTATTTGTCTGTTGTTAGCAAATGGAAGTGTTGCCAGCTTTAGAAGTCTGACCTAATGGACAGGACTGTAGTTCATTTTTGTGAAATCTCGGTCAACAGAAAGTGATATCAATGTGGTCGGAGCGTGATATTCAATTTCCAAGCAGAAGGAATTTTCCTATTTGTCATCAGACAAAGTAGTTTTTATAGTAATGAAATACTGGTTTAGCAGAAGGAAGCAAGTTCTTGATTTTGAATATGTCAGAACTTTGTAATAATTTTGGTGTGATCTGATGTTAACATCAAGAGCTTCTATTTATGAGTTGAACATATAATATATAAAATAATAGTATGTATAATAATCTCACATTTTATGTGACTTACTCCTATTGTTGAAAGTTGGACTGTTTTTATTTTAAAATAAAATCTTAAAAATTATTTTTCTCTTCCAAAATAGTCCAACCTTTTTCCCAAAGCCACGTAAGCAATGTATCTAGGCCTTATGTATGAATATGAGGAAAAACATAGATTAAATATACTGATTACCAGGCTAGTTCTGAGTGTGTGTAGCAAGTACAGGACAGGCACGTTTGTGGGTTGTGTTATATCTTTAGTTTTTACACTTCTGAAAAATCTACGCAAAACTTTTGGTAGCTGCTAAGAAGGAATTTGCTTCTTCCTGGCAGTTACTCTGATCTACCAGGTGTGTGTGGTCTCTTCCCTTTCTGAGGTTGCCCTTTTGTTCTGACTTCTTCAGCCAAAAAAAAAAAAAAAGGCAGCTGGACAGCTTTAGTCTGTTAAATAGCCCACATTATTTACATGGCTACTCCTCGCTGACCCTTAACAGTTTAGTAGCTATGAACTTTAAGAGGCTCAGTCTTAATCTCCTGTCTTCAAAGAAGCTGGAGCTGCTGCAGAATGTAGCCTTTTGATTATGGCTTTCCCTGAATTTTAGAAGCCCACCTTTGTCAGCTGGTCACTTCCCTGCTTTTCTCTACATGCCGACAACAGTAAAATTAACGTGAATTACACAGACTTGTCTGAGGGCTTTCATTACTCCATGATGCTTTGCTCTCTTCCTGGCAGGAGTTCTCTTAAATAGTGTGTTAAATAGCAGGCTGCTACCTAAGGGACAAAATGTTCAGAATCCTTGGATGCACAGCCCAGAGAAAATATGCTGTCCAAGGAGTGCTCTGGCTCAAGAGTACGGCTTTTGTATCTCTGCTCTGAGCTGAGGAAAGGTGGCACACAAGGGATGCGAAGAAATTATGTCTCAACATGTGGTTTCAGGGGCTGTCTTTCTGTAATCTGCACAGATGTCAAGACTGGACCCAGAGGAGCGTTGTTATTTAGAGCAAACAGCCATTTTCAGTGAGACAGGGCTGTTGGGCTTGTGCTCTTAGGTTTTTTTGTTTTTTTGTTTTTTTTTTTTTTTTTCCCCAGAGCTAGTAGTGTTCTGCCATGGTTTCACATGGCTACTGTTTCCCTGTTTTCCTACTCCTTGATTTCCTCAAAGTGCTACACTGTGGGCAGTAAGCACAGTGCAGAGCTGTGGACACGGTCGTGAACCTGGGTTGATTCAAAGAACACGCACAACGCTGGTATTTAAGGGCTGCAAATTTGATCCTTTCTTTCTGCTCTAAGGTGAGTGTGGGTGGAGCTGAGGTGTACAGAGACCCACATATCTGCTGCGTGTGGATGCTCAGTACCTCAGACTGGTTTTTCTCCCTGGGGTCAGATGTACGTAAACTTCCTTCAGGCTTCCCTGGAAGTGTCGTTGCTCTTTCCCACTGCAGCAGCCATCAGACATGGGGTAAAGACAGGGATGTTCACTCTTGTCACTCTCTGGGACAAGTGGCTAAGATGTGGGATTGGTTTCTTCTCCCAGGTAAGTGATAGGGCAAGAGGAAACAGCCTCAAGTTGCACCAAGGGAGGTTTAGGTTGGACATCAGCAAAAATTTATTCACTGAAAGGGCCTGTCTCCATCCCTGAAGGGATTTAAAAGCCATGGAGATGTGGTGCTGAAGGACATGGTTTAGTGGTGACTTGGCAGCGCTGGGGTACCAGTTGACCTCTATGATTTTAAAGGTCTCTTCGATCAAAACTATTCTGCAATTCTATCATTCTATGTCAGCTCATAAAAACTCTTCTTTTTTTTTTTTTCTTAAAAAAAAGGGGGGGTGGGGAGAATTACATTATCACATTACAAAAGGTAGTTTCCTTGGTGTATCTAGACTCCAGAAGCATAGGCCAAGGTGTTAACTCTTGGTAACTTGCCACACTGGAACTGTGTATGGACACTGCTGCTCCAGGAGCACCAGCCATGCGCGTGGGCCTCTGGCTTCCCTCAGACACTTGCACAAACACTAGTGGCTGCTGTCTGGGAAGATCTGCAGGATCAAGCCACAAGAGCCTGTGTATGGTTTCTGTGCGCTCGAAAGCCTTGACTTGGTTGCGCGACATTCCTTCATATCCTGTCCTCTCTCGCTGACCTTTCTTCCTTGTTTTCCATGTGACTGACAGCCCTTCAAAACACAAAGCAACAGGATAGTGTCGGATGGTGGGAGGAAACATTGTCATCAGTCTGGGATATCATTATTGAAACAGCTTCAAGTTATCAACAGCTTCAAGGGGGAAAAATGCTGATATTTGCTTTTTGTCATGCATACTATTCCCCATTCATTAATCGGTTTCTTGACTCTCTGACCCACTTTCCTACAATAATAGTTCTATGGAAAACCTAATATTTCTTATCCCGATGTCTGTATCCCAGGGCTAAAGATTTTCAGTTCTGCTTGCTGGTAAGCCCTTCTAAGACACTTCTGACTGTACCTGGATGAGACTTTTGCTTCCTAACAGTTTGGAAATCATGTCCTAATCTTCCCTTTTTACTGACTTCATTACTCATCACAGATGCTAGCAGAACTAAACCAGAAATCTGGAGGAACTATTTGATTTCACTGAACTCTTAGGGACCCTAAGGGTGACATTGCACCAGACCCCTTGTCTCCAGGGTCATCACACTAATTCCCTGTATAAAACATCACCAAAAGAGGTTTGAGTGCAGTCATTTGTGTCCAAAAGCCTTCCGTTTATCTAATAATCACAGTTCTGCAAACATTTGTTAATTGCATTCTCAGCAGCCTGGTCTCTTTAATTTCACCGTTCTAATTTGCTGCCACAATAGCCGCTGGTTTTAATAAGGTAATTACTATCCTTGTGCTTTAGCATTGTATAAACTGATAGATGAAGAGATTGCGTTAGGCGGTTGCCTGATCAAACGCTGCATATGTTGGAGAGAGAGAAATTAGGTCTGCAGCTGACTCCTTCAATTCTATTTTGACAACTAGGGTAATCTTGCTTTTTGATTCTGTAAGTTCATCTAAGGTCTTCCCTAACGCTTCCATAAGGTGTGAGGGAAGAAAATAAAAAATCTGGGAACAAGTAGTTGGTAGACAAATAAAATCTCTGTGTTTTTGGATTTTCCTCCCCCCGGCCCCAAACAGCTAAGGCAGAACACTGCTGACAGATTTCTCATTGAAGACATGCTAGGAGTTGAGCTGCTCTAAGATGTTTCCATGAGGAGAGTAGGAGGGGAGTAAAAAGTGTCTGTAAGTAGTCCTGATGTAGAAAGAAGTTTTTGGAGCATGGAGTGGAGGAGAGAACAGCTCACCCAGGAGCAGGGACCTTCACTAGGTAACAAAAGCAGTGGTGAATATGGGTGTTGTATTTGCAACAGCTATAGTCATTACCAGCGGGTGAGCCATTTACAATTAATAAGCCTGGTGTACTTTGAAGATCAGAGAATCCATCAAGTGTATCCTGTGGTTGACAATATAGGCCACGGATAGTCCTGCCCTGAGGCCATAACCTGTGGGGCAGTTTCACCCTTGCTCTGGACCAGTCTGAGGCCACCATGCCTCTGTTCGCTTTCCCCTTCCAGCACCTCTCTGTATTCCTGTTTGTGCTCCATCCTTTGCACCAGCTCTAATGGCTGTGAAACCAACCTGGAACTACTGAAAGAAATGTAGTTTTCGGTGTGCTCCATAACTGCAAAGTCTTGAATGATGCGAGACAACCAGGAGATGAGAAGGTGGCCCTTGTCTGAGGGGGTGAAGCCACCAGATTATAGTCAGGATCATCTAAAACATCTCTGAGATCCCATACAGACCTGTATCAAAAATGTTGATGTTTGGAAACTCACATTTTTGCCATTTGTCTTGCACTGGGGATAAATTAGTTTTTTTCAGGAGCATGATGCTACCTTCATCTATGTCACTAGAGCATCCTCTTCTTTGGCAGAAAAGGTTTTCTTCCCCGCTTGTCATTGCAATTTGAAAACCTTGAAATCTATAACCTGCCCATAAGGTTCCAGTGACTTGATAGGAGGACAGGGAAGAGGATAGAGTTTCAAAAACAAAATGGAATTTGGAAGCCTTGCCCTCCTGTGATATTCAATAAAAGCCACAGTTTAACTGGTATTTATGACTTTTAAAACCTTTGTCATGGGCTCAGTGGTGGCAGCAAGCTCAGTGTTGGAATAAGTACAGCACAGAGTGCATTAAAAACAGTTATTTATTTGCTAAGGTCTGATTCATATATTTGAAGATTTGAAGAAGGAAATAATATGGAGGTAACAATTTTAAAAGAAACAGTCCTGTAGGCAAGGATCACTTATGCCTTATAATTTTTTTAAGGGTAGAACTAGTGAAATGGTCTAAATCCTACTGAAAGCACTGAATAATCATTTTCTGGGTGGTTTTTTTTTTCTGTTCTGACATTGAAAGTAATTCCTTCTCCTCCAAACATCCTGCTCTATTTCCATTTTATCTTGTATGTTACTACCTGGAAATCTTCAGGCTGAAGACTTTTTTTTTTTTTCCATGTTGGATCTGCTACTATTCCAGCATCTGACATTTCTCTGCTTGGGCTGTGTCAGGGTCTTCAACACTATGGTGACCTCCACAGATGAGCCCTTACTCAGCAAAGCCCTGTCTCCTCTTGAAGCTTATAGATTTGTGCAGGTATTCGGTATAATCTTCACCTTTTGGTACATTTTGTGATCTTACAATGAAGATGATAAACATGATGCTGTGGGCCAAGGATGCAAGGATGGTTTTAAAGGCCTAAAAGGAAAAATATAATAGTGTGTAAATTTACTAGCCTCTAGTATTGACACACTGGATGCGAGAACATTGTTTCCTAAATGCTGCATGAAAGCTGAAGCTATCATAATGGTAGGAAAGGGAATTGGAAAGCCTTGGAAGAGCACCAGAGAAGAATGCATGAATATGCTGGAATTGAGAGTGCATCAGCCAGGAGCTCTTGGAAAATGTTAGGCTGGGGGGTGATGACATGATGATAGCAATATAAATAAGTGAAAGGAAATTGCATGAAAGAAAGGAAGAAGGTTATCTGGATTATCTAGAAAGTGGCTGAACAGAGTTTGGCCTAAAATTAAAAATGGAAAAAGAATCAGGCTAGACAGAAAGAAAGAAAAAAAAATAAATCATTACCTTGAGCATGCCTGGAATAGACCATCAAACTGTAGCAGAGGCAATGACATGGGTGGGTGAGACTAGATAGAGTAAGACAATAGCAAGAATAAAGTAAGGAAATAATCTTTGTAATGTGGGCGACTGGAGTGGATGACCCAACTCGTGTTTTTCCAAGCCTGGCTGTCTATATATAGTTCAAAGGAAGCAGTAAGTAAATCTTGCGCACTTGTCAGCGTTGGTTGGCTATGATGGCACACCATGGTGTACTTCCTGTGCCTCTACCCAGCTGCACAGATGTGGCTGTGAGGGAGGATGGCCAGAGGTCAGGTTGCACAAAGTACCACGAAATGGAAAAGAGATGGGCCATCAGCCACAGCTTCAGCTCTTACATCTATCAAGCTTGGGAGTTTCAAACTGCAATGGGAAAAGTTGCCTTGAGCTGCCCAAGTCTGTCACAGGTCGATTGTCCTTACACTAACTTCATTATTTGTATGTTTGCTGCCTTTAAACAAATCTTTTCCCCTCGCTCCATCTCCAATTGTGGTGACTTGGACTGTGCAGCCCAGCAGATGATATTAATGGAGTGGCTGCAGATTCACCAGCATCAGTCTCACACATGGAAAAAATAACCCAACACATCAGCACCTATTTCTGGTTTGGTTTGTACTCCCTACAATGGAATGAGAAAGAATAATATGAAAAAAATGAAGGTTATGAGAAGAATGAATTTGCCATGCTGCTTTTTTTGGGTAGCTCATGATGTCAGGGTTTGGGAATTTTTTCCTCCTTTTTTTTTTTTCTTGGTCTGAAATGTGTGTTAATGCAACCTCAGTATGCTTCAGAAGAAAGACACCAAAGGAAAATGTCCATTAGAAGACCTTTTGGCCCTTTCTGTTTGCCCTGCGTGGGAATTCTTCTGTTTAATTTTGTAGCAATAGGCCCATGCTTGGCTAAAATGACCCTTTAAAGGAAATAACACAAAATGTGCCTTCAGGTCCATTCTCTCAGCCCAGTCAGGAACAGAAGAGAGATATGGACATTCTCCTTGCAAAGAGAAGGGGTCTGCATTTCTGACATAGCCAGTCGTTTTTCCCATACTTGGTGCTCAGTAAGCTCATCAAGGAGCTGCAGTTAGTGTCAGAGATGTGCCAAAAGAGAAGCAAGACTTTGAAGTACTGCCAAATACTGTGTGTTATGCACTGAGGTGCCCTGTTGGATGGCAGGTATTGGTGTGCAAATATTCAGGTGGTGATCATCCAACATTTACGTGGGAAATACTGATCTGGTCCCCCAGTAAAAGCAGTGAGCGTTTTGCTGCTCAGGACAGACGCTGCAGATTTGGAGAAATGTCTCAGGAAAGCAAAGAAAGCTGAGGGCCATCTGCAAACCCTGAGGAAGAAACAGGTTGAAAAGGTGGCAAATGCTTCCTTAAATTGGGAAGTAAAAAGACAGAATGTCAAGACACTGGGCCAAATATTTCTGGGTTTGGGTTGGAAGGAGGGAAGGAAATGCTGCAGTCTTTGGTCAGAGCGTGTGTGTGTGTGGAGTATATGTTTTCCAAATTTCCTGCAAAAAGGCAATTCCACAAAAATTGCAGAACGATGCCACATGGTTCAGGGAAATTTTAAGCTTCTTGAGGAGCGATATCTTGGTTCCAAGACATCCAGAGGAGCCAGGGATCCTGGGCCAACCCAGAGATGACCTGCCCTGGAGCAGGGAAGCCTGCAGCCCTCAGCTCTCCAGCGTTCTGTCAGGCAACCCAACAGGAAACACCTCCAGGCCCGAGTCCTGTTTGTGCTTTATCAGAAGATTGTCAAACAGACCCATTTCCCAAAGACATTTTCACTCTGAATTGCCCTTTTCCAATCCGCTTGCCTGGAAAATTCTTAACATGCCCCAGCTGCTATCCAAGGAAGGGGGAAGAAACTAAAAGGTAGCAAGTTCAAAGCTGAGAAAAGGAACTATTTTCCCCTAGCGTGATACGATTCAACTATGAAACTCATTACTGCAGGCTGTCACTGAGGGCAGGATTCTATCAAGATTCAGAAAGGGTTGGGAACATTTGTTGATGATGAGCAGGTTTGTAAATCCTACTACATAACGCTACAAAAGGTGGTTTGGGGGGAGGGCTGTTTAGCATGAGACCATTAATGATCTCTCATGTTCTAATGGTGTGAAGTGTAATTGTATTGTATATAGAGGCAGTTTGTTGTTGTCCCATATACACATCCAACAAATTTTGATGCCGGTTGTTATAAGAGTAACTGTACTGGCTTACTGGGATCTCATCCTGATTTGATGGGACAGGCTTAAACACTAAGCCTCTATATTAAATGTTTAAGCCTCAGCTTTGATGCATTGAAGATGTTAAATCTGAGGGTCTATTCTCTTGATGTTCTGAGATGTCTTAACTCTCGTTGGAGATGTTTAGAAAATGAGGATTGTTTTCTTCGTAGGGGTTTGGGCCCATGTTGAGACCAAGGAGACAGGGAATGGGCAGCAGAGGTCTCTGAGGTGTTGAATTTGTGCAGGGCAGTTGCAGGTACAACAGGCCCTGGAAAGGGAGGGCATTTGTAGGAGGAATTGGATGCTTAGCAGATGACACTTCGAATTCCTGAACTGTAAAGACATGGGCCAGGTTGATGATGACAGATGTTGCCACCTCACTAATTTTACTGGGTGGGTAATGTTGGTGCTTCTAGTATACAAAAATCACCTTTGGGCGTGATTCACCTCATCTAATTTTAGCTACTTAAGACTAAGACTAGTCACCCGGAATACGCTCTATATTCAGCAGAGGGAGCGAAGCCTGTCTATTGGGTGATTCATCCCTCTTGTCTCTGATATCTGTCATGAAATGGGTTGAATCATCCTCGAAAGAGCTCATCTCTTCCCACTGACTGCAGAAGGATCCCAGACACACTAGGTCATGCCAGATGCCTAAAGCTGGGATGGATCATGTGAGGTGACATAAATCTCCCTCCCTGGGTAGCTGTGCTTGTACCACCAATAACAAATAGCACAAATGAACCTTTTTCCTTTTTTTTCCTTTCTTTTTCTTCAGCAAGAATTGTACATGTACCAGGGTGAGGAAGTTGCTTTCAGAGATAGCCAGCTGAGGTCAGCAAGGTCCCACAGTTACACTCCTCTCCCTTTCTACTCTCAGACTTTAATCTGTACCTGTGAAGTTCTCAAACACTTCTCTCTTTTTAAATAAGAAAGTAGCACTAGATAGAGCTGAGAAAAATGTCAGAACATAGGATTGTATCAACCCTGGTGTGCCCCAAAGCTTGTTTGCTTTGTCTCTCACTGTATCTGTTGGTCTAATGAAAGTTTTTGAGTCTACCTATAAACTTTGCCTCCCTCCTATCCTCACACGGTCAAGGTAGGCACAAAGCCACTATGACCTTGCCCTCAGCTGGTCTGTGGTGAGCAACATGCTATGCCTGTAGAGAGATGAGCTTGTGCTTTTAAAACAGGTGCTTGTCTGCTGGTACCTCAAGCCAGCAGGACCGCTCGCATCTTTTAAAATTAGACCGTGCTTAAGCATCTCCTAGTGAATCTCCTTTCCATCTGCAAATGGCAACTTTTGTGGCTTCTTCACTAAACTGGAAGCTCTTTGTGTGCAAATCCTTTTCCAGAACTCTGGAAGCTTCTCTGATAAAATCATGGGAAGCAGAAATGAACGACAACAAAGATACACGGGACACCATTACTCACACAATGGCTCTGTCGCTTAAAGCAAGGAGGAAAAAGAAAAAAAGGAAAGTCCCCACACAACCTCAGAAGAGAAGCATGCAGGGAATTTCTGTATTTCACAAATCCCTAGTTTTCAGTGCCTACGTAACAGAGTTCTCCATCCGGGAGGCTTCTGGCTCTTAGGTAGATGCTCATTGTCCTTCTATGGAAATATACAGTAAGTTGTGCAAATAGAGGCTGTGAGGAGACATCCGTCTCCCACCGGCGAGGAATGTGGGTGTGGATCGTGCCAGGCTCCAGCCCGACCCCTCTGGGGCACTGCCCTTGCGTAGCCCGGAGAACAATAACCACAGGAACACGCTCAGAGACCTTCAGGGAGAGGAAAAGAAAAGGAGAAAAAAAAAAAAAAAAAGCAAAACCAAAACAACCAACTAAATCCCAGTGTGGAGTTTAACATGCAGGTGTGTGCGCGTCGGTGCTGTTTCCGGTGGTAAATGACACGTGGGGATGGTGCCACACGTGGGGATGGTGCCACACGTGGGGATGGTGCCACACGTGGGGATGGTGCCACACGCGTGCAGAGTTCACTCGTCTGCTCTGGGTGCCTGTTGCTCGGGGAAGCAGAGGGCTGGAAATGCCGTTGAGGCAGCACATGGTGGAGAGACTGAGAAATCGGTGGTGGCTAAAGCCCAGTAGGATCCCCCAGGAGGCATCGCTCTATTTACTGCCTCCTGTCTCTGTTTTGCCATCCTGCCAGCTTTGATGTCACACGTAGCGAAGCGATGAAGTGCGGTGGCTCGTTTCCTTGTTGTGTGTGGCGTGTGTCCATCCCACACACCTCGAGGTGCACGTGTGCTCCCCACGCTGTGTTTTGGGACAAACAGCTTCTGCGATACCTTCTTGCAGAACACCTTCTCGCTGGCAATTTCTAAAGCCAGACTGGGTGTTTTCTTAAAACACAAGCCTTCCTCATTAAAAAAAAATATTAAATATATCAGGGTCAGGCAGTCCTCACAGAGGGACCACTGCGTTTATGCATCCCTTGGCATCAGCAGCACGTGAGCCAGCGCTGTTGTCTCCATGGGACAGCAGCTGGGCACAGACAGGCTGCTCTGATGGCTGAGACTACCCATGGCCATTGTGGCAAGAGAAACACCATCTCATTTGATTAGTGGGGTCTTATCACAGGCAATAAAGAGGAGGGAAACATGGAATTGTAGAATTGCTTTGGCTTTATGACAGTCACACCCAGGTCCCCCAGCCACTCCTCACAAGATCTGTGCTCTAGACCCTTCACCATCTCTGTTGCCCTTCTTTGGTCCCGCTCCAGACCCTCAATTTCCTTTTGTAGTGAGGGGTCCAAAACTGAACCCAGGATTCCAGGTACTGGTGAGGCTTCACCAGTGCCAAGCATGGGGGAACAATCCTTGTCCTAGTCCTGCTGGTTATACCAGTGCTGATCCAAGTCAGGATGCTGGTGGCCACCTTGGCCTGGGCACATTCTGGCTTATCTTCAGCTGTCTCTTGACCAACCCCTTCAGGTCCTTTTCCACCAGGCAGTTTCCAGCTGCTCTGCCCTGAGCCTGTAGCATTGCAGGGGTTTGTTGTGACCCAAGTGCAGGACTCAGTTCTTGGCCTTTTTCAACCTCATACTATTGACCTTGGCCCATTGATCTGGCCTGGCCAGAGGTAATCAGAAAGGATCTGTACGTGTAGGGGTCAGGCAAGGATGCTAATTGATATTTTTATATTTTGCTAATATTGATATCTTTTATTTTGCTAATGGAGTTGCCTGGCCCTCCTGTCACTGCTCAGTAGTGGATGGAAACAGTGGATTTGATGTTTTCAGGAGTTGAGTGTTGCTTGGCTGCGGCAACCGTTGCTGATGCCGCAACCTTGGAAAACTCAGGGCAGTTACCCGCTGTGATCTGGGAGATAACATTTGCCCATGGGCACACACATCTGAAAATATTTGACTTTGACAGATGTTTCTCAGCCACTACAAACAGACATTGCTTTTCTTTTTTTTTTGCTCCAGTTTCCCCAGAAGCAAACACAGTGGAAGTAAGAAACCTGTGATTTCCTTTAGCTCTGGGTCTGTGCTTCAGACCTCAGCAGATACAGTGTAAGCAAAACCTTTTTTCCAGCATAAATCTTAACTACCAATTATTTATTGACCCAAAACAAGCTGTATCATGGGTATGATTTTCAGGCTTCTTGTTAGTGAACACCGTAGTTAAAAAACAAAAAGGGACTTGGAGGGTTGTTGTAGATGGCAAGTCTGAAAAAATATCTTTAAAGCAAGAAACAATTGAAAAAATAGACTGGAATACAGAAAAAGCTGATGATTTGTTACTGGGTTTACTTATAGCTGTTGTAGTGTTGTAAATCCAAGGTCAGGAGGGGTAGTTTATGGAACCAGGGGATCGGTGCATCCTCCTGCATTCTGAACCTCTGGCTGGCTGGTCAGTTTTGGAGCAGGATGATTATTGTCTGTGCCCAAGATTAGCACTTTTCACACCTCATGTTTAGTAAGCGTTACTTAATGTAGAAACAAACAGAAAGCATCGCTCTCTGTGCCTCAGGTCAGGTTATGAAGCTTGAGACTAGAATGTAGGGGAGATTTCTGGGGCACACCTTAGAGGCCAGGAGCTGCTTTTCATACCAGGGACTACCCGAGTCTCCTCAGCAGAAGCAGAGCTCAGCTGTCGTGGTGGTTTCTTTGTTCTGCAGCTGGAGGCTGCGTTCCATATCTAAAGCCATCTTCACAGGGGAAAGGATGAGATGGGCTAGTCAGAAAGCATGAGGAAATAGTAATCAAAATTTTACCCTTCTAAAAGAAAAGAGAAAAGTTTCTGGCAGCCCTAGGTAGGAAATAGCTTTTTCCTTTCTGGTTCCAGCTTAGCTGCAGAGAGCAGGGGCTTAGTGTGTTCTCAGTTCCCCATGGGGAGGGTACCTGCTTTGGCATCATCACGGCTGTACTGCCAGGGACAGTTTTGCTCTGTGGTTCACTCCAGGGACTGCACCCATCTTAACTTCATCTCCCAGGCTCCTCGGAGTTTAGCGTTTCATCTTAATCTGCTGGCTTTACCTGATGTCTTTGCCGTTACCCCAAGCCCTGCTCAGTGCAGGGGGGTTGGATTAGATGACTTGTAAAGGTCCCTTCCAACCCAAACCCCTCTGTGATCCTGTTTTCTTTCTCCAAACTCCCCAAACTAGCAACTCAACATTAGCAGTGAGAGTTTTGGGATAGTCAGACAACAAAACACTGCCTCCGGACTTGCATATTTATTTAACATTTGCTTTTTGAGGCACGCAACCTGCTGACACCCTTCAAAGTGAGTGCCTGCCTTTCTCTGCACTGGCAGCCTGGAATGAAGAAGCCACCTCGCCCAGGGGGACACCTGTGGTTCTGAGTGACAGGCCTCTGCTCAGCAATTAATCTGCCAACTGGCTTTGGCTACCTTGTTGGAATCTGGGACAAACATGCAGCCACCAGCTCTCAGGGTGGGGGGGTCTCACGTGGCTGGGTTACAGAAGCTGGCCACAGAGCTGTCTGGCTTAAAAAAAGGTCCAAGTCCACCAGATCCTTGCTGTTGGCTGGAGCTTAGCGTAGGCATGAGAAGGTAGCCTCCAGCCAAGCACAGCCCAGATATTGTTACACAGCTGGCACTGCCTGGCTTCGCCAATTAAATCAGGCCATTCTATTTGCTTGCTTGCTTGTTTGCTTCAAGAGGAGAAGGGAACTTCTTTGTTGTATTCTGTAGTTGTAATTGGATTTGTCCTAACTTTTCGTGTGCTGTTGAGACAAGCTGAGTGGAAATTCCAGTTACATGCTTTCATTTGTTCCCCCTTGGCATGCAGGTTACGGGAACAAGGCTACAGGCCCATTGGCCTACGTGTCATTAATCTTCTGGGAACAATGAAAAGAGAGCATTTGAATGTGTCTTGGCTTTTCCGGCAGGCTCTGTCTGAAGGACTTCTCATTTATGTGATGAGAATAACAAAAGAAAAAAAAAAAGGGGGGGGTGGGGGGGGGAAGAACAATAAAAGGAATCCTTGAAAGGAGAGTGCATGTGTCCCTGGGTGTCCATCAGCCTCACTGGATGGGGGCTGCATCCCAATGCCAGGCATGAAAGCCCATCATCACAGCAAGGGGCAGGGGAGAGGGCTCCCATTCAGCATCCAGAACCCAAAAAGTTGAATAGATGTGGCTTTTGATGGAGAGCTGTGGATGCAGACAACTGTGCCCCTCACCTAAAAGTTTCCTGAAGGTGAGGCAGAAGGCTGGGATCTGCAAACAGGAGGGTTGCAGCTCATCGTGGTTCTTGCTGGAGAATAACCATTAACTCTGTGTGTGATCTCCTTGTCCTCGTTGCCACTTACTTGTCATGCTACCCAGTTACCTCTCCCATACCATTTGTGGTGCTGGCTTGTTTACTCAATTACTGCACTGAAGTCACAGGGAGCTGACCAGGATGAGACCTCTAGGACCAAGGACTCCCAGGTTCCTCTGCCTCAAGTGTTGCCTCCCTGCAAAACTGGGATGTAAGGCATTATGGTGTCAACTTTCCTTTGCAGGCACGTGTGTTTTAGTTTGTCTTTTGGTCTAAAGCTTTCCAGACTTGCTGGTAAAATAGGTGTCTGAGGAAACCTCAGGGCACTGATTATAGGGCTGGGCGGGTGGCAAGAATTCCATTTTGCAAAAATATTTCAAGGTGTTGACGCTTGTGTTAAAGTGCAATGAAACCAAGACCCTCCCAACTGTTTTTGCCAAAAATAAAATAAAAAATAATAAGGTGGTGGAAGAAAGGAGTTAAAAAAAAAAATAAATTAAATACACACTACACCATAGCCAACAGCTCAGGCTTGTGGCTATTCCCTGGAGAAGTGGGCTGTAATCTGGAAGAGGAAGAGCACTCCTACCACCAGCCCACTTGCCGTCCTGGGGTGTGCCTCCTGAGGCTAGAGGTCCTTGTCTGCACCCAAGAAAAAAAATGTTTTTCTATATTCCTCATTGAAAAGCAGGCAAAAAACAATAGGTCTCTAAGGAAAACTTCAGTTATAATCTACTGCCTTTTCCAAGGAAACACCCCCTTTTTAGTTTTTAATCTTCCCCTGCCATCGCTAATTATAACATTCTTTTCATGTGTTCTCTACTGTGGAAAGGATCACAGTAGATGAGTGTTGGAATTCTTTATCATTTTTCCAATACGGGAAAAAAAATATGATTAGAATTTTGAAAGTATACTTGGAATATTTTGGTGTGAGCAGTGTTGTGCCTTTGAATGCTAAATTGCTGCTAATCCTTCAGTGGATTAGCAATGAGCTCCAAGCAAATGTCCTCACCTTTCTGGAGAACTGATGTTCTCAGGCAAAAAGTGGAAAGAGGGTGAGAAAGATGATTTACTGAGGTGGGGGGGGGAGTGTGTGTGTGGAATGGCATCATGCTCAGCTGGACTGGACATCTAGGAGGGAAGCAGTGGCTGGAAGTGGGAGACCAGGAAAGCACACAGGTCCATGGGCAAGCACAGAAGGGCTTTCTTCTCAGGCAGAAAGCCTCAGATGTTGCCAGCAGCTCTCTTCAACGCCCTGCCCAAGCATTTTGGTTTATGGGACCAGACCAGCTATCTCAATTTTACCACCTCCTGCCCTCTCAATCTGTAGGCAGGTAGAAGTGGGCTTGTGGTGTTGACCCATGGCCCTGTCCAGCTTCGGTCTACTTGTGTCTGTGCCCCAAGCTGCACGGGCCAGGGCAAGCTGAGTCCTGAGACCCATCTGCAGAGCCATGGCATGCAACCTGTGCCTCTCCACTGATGGGACAGGCAAACGCCATCCCTTGGCACAACTGAAATCAGCCAAGAGATGCATCTTGGGGAGCAGTAGGGGCAAGGAGGGTTGATCAGAATGATAATTTTAAGGTTTTGGTGGGGCATTCTGGGAGCAGTTAGCAAGTAGTCTACAGGACAACCTCCAACCGTCTTGTGTATTGCTGTCTGGGTGCTTCAATAGTGTATTTACCCTAGAATAAATAGTAAATATTACTGATAAGGAAATATTAACTAATATGTGCCAGAGATTTAATCGTGTGTTATTGGAATTTTCATCGGTGAAACGATTAAAGGATTAGACCTTACAAACTGAAACTGCCTGGCTGAAAGGCATGGGAGAAATTGTGCTTAGAGGGGAACTGCTGGGAAAATACCTATTTACATGTCAGTAGGAAAGCTGGAAAACATTAGGTATCTTTGAAATAAAAAATGAATGGCTTGACAGAAACGTGTATTTTAAGAAATTAGTGATTCATACGCTCTGCAGTTTTAAAGATTAATGATGGGACTTTCACTTTATCAGAATCAAAGCACTGCAGCTTTGCAAAGAGAAATCCCGTTAGTGAAACAGCAGAGCTGAAAGCTCATAGTGAAAGGGTAACTGCTAAAAAAAGCAACTTGTATTTCAGTGTATCTGCAGGAAGCCAGGAAAACCCAAGTACCTTTTAATTTCAGTTTGAAGTTTTATAGAAAGTGAACTCAAAAATCAGTATTTTTGTGTTGCTGTTAAAATATTCTCCAGAAACCTGGTAATTTTTGGTTGTATCAAGAAAAGAAAGTGAAGAATCCCCCACTAATGGCTATCAAACCTTGCACAGGAGCCAGACTGTAGCTGGAAAGGGAACCCTCATTATCATGGATCTTTCCCTCACCTCTCACCCATTTCCCCATGAAAGAGGGAGAATCCCCCTGGCAGTGCCGTGCCCACTGAGGAGCTGGTGGCATCCACTGACATCTTCAGCCAAAATAATGAAGGGCAGAAGCCTCTGATAGATCTGGGTCTGGAAGAAGCTTAGCAGCAATGAGTGAACAACTCCTTCACCCCAAACCACTGTCTCCACCTTGTTTGTTAGGTTTTTCTGGGATGTCCAAGCCCAGCCAGACTCAGCTCAACCTCGTTCCCTGTTGTTCCTTTAGTTTCATGTCCCTTTGCCACCAGCTTTGAGGTGAGGGGTTGAAACAAGACTTCTTGCTGGCAACATGAACACCCCATTGCTTGACTTCCTGGCATGGGAGCTTCTTTTAACAATTCCCATCTTGTGTTTTCCTCCCCCCATCAGAAAAAAAAATAAATCTTACCACAAGCATGACCATTTATCATCCCATTCCCCAAGCAGCCTCTTAAGGGCTGAAATTCACCTCTGTAAGCAGCAGCATTGCTCAGATAATAGCACAACCTGACTCAGGGTTTCCTTTTGTTCCTCCCTGCCTTCCTTTCATCCACCTGTGGTATTTCATCTTGCACTCAGTTTGGAAAGCTTTAGGCAGAGCTCCTTCCTTTGTTGTATGTTTGCATACCTAGCTCAGAGTGGGAAGACTTGAATCATGACCGATACTCCTGGACAGCGCTGTCTTACGCACACAAAAACCTCCCAGCAACAGAAAGATGAGGATTTGTTGGTACTTGAGTTGTACTTGGCATCTCCAACCTCCCCGTTGCAGTCACCAGCTGTGTGCTGGTGGAGTTCAGTCCCATGTTTGGGAGAAGAGGTTACCTATCATTGAGAAAGTCAGTTAAATCTCATCTCAGCTCCTCAAAGATGTTTTCGTCCTCCTTTGTGAACTGTTTAGCTGTTCGTGGCAATGGACACAAGGCCCAGTGAGGTTAAACCCAGAGATATACTAAGAACTAAATGTAATGGTCCTGCTGCTGTAAGACAAGAGGTCTCCCAGGTATTCAATAGGGGAATATATTGGTGTGTGATGTCTGTGTGTTATATGTATCTTTGAGTGAATTATAAATACGTTCCTGTGTACACTTTGCATCCCTAATACTTTACAGATATGATTCAGCTCATTGTTTCCGTGACCTCATGTTTCTCTTGTATCAACAGCACACAAGGAAATAATTTGGTTCAGTAAAGAAGGTTTCAAACAGAGAATCTTTTATTAGAATTATCAGAGGAAGGCAGGATGGTCTGGAAGGAATGCTGCAGCTTGGAAACAGAAGAATACTGGGTTTATTTTTTTGCAGGTGTCAGTGTGCATTGGGGAATAGTTGCTAGAGAGAATTTTTGGAATAAATTAACACCTACCAGAAATACCTCGGGCCTCAGACCAGTAAAGCAATTAAGCATGTGCTCAACTCAGAATGCTGCCTATTTTGCAAGTCGCTTACACCCATAATGCTGAAAAGAGGCTTAATTACTCTGCAAAATCATACAAAAGCAGGGCTAGAAGGAACCTCAAGAGATGGGACCTAGAGCAACAGTGCCAGCTGTTTCTCTAACAGCCCTCCAGTGACAGGGTTTGTACCACCTCCTCTCACAGCCTGTTCCAGCTACCCTTTGAATAAGAAGGTTTGGGGTTTGGTTTGTTTTCTAAGCAGCTAACTCCAGTCTTCTTTGTGCAAAGTAAACAAAATTCTCTTTAACGCAGACAACAACTAAGGTGTGTTCCTCATGTAACACCTTTCTTGCATGCTGCAAGGCTGATAGCATCTCTCCTCCCTTGTTCTCCCCCTGCTCCTGTTTCTGTACCAAACAAAGACACTTCCTCGACTTTTGCTTGAAAAAATATGTTTTTCACATGGCATATCATCCCCATTGCTCTCTTCTGAACTCACCAGCGCATTGATCTTATCCTAAGTAGGGAGGCAAGCTGATGTCCTACCAGTGTCACACACAGCAAGCTGATTGTCCTATGTTTCATCCAGCCTACCTATTGATACACCTCACCAAAAAACTAAAACAAAAAAAAAAGGATTCATCCTCTTTTCTGTATGCACATTGAGTTTCTGATCCTCTGGAACCCCAAGCTCACTTCTTGGGGTGCTGTCGCTTCTCTGCTTATTCAATCTATTTTATCTGTGCATTCAAAAATGCCTCAGCTTTGCTGGATTTCATCCTCCTGGTTTGAATCCCCTCTCTGCTTGGGGTCATTCACAAGCTTTATAGCTGGTGCTGTAAGTGCTGAGCTGCCTGTCAGTCACTGTCTGTAATGAATAAGGTGAGCAGAGCAGGCTGGGATAAATGCACGAAGGGCTTTCTTAAATGTCACCCTGCTCTGACAGCGAATAACTGACATCTACTCTCCCAGTGCAGTTTTTCACTCTGTGGCACATTCAAGCCAGTGTGACTTCACCAAGATCATGTTTTCCTACTTTGCTTCTCAGAATGTTGTGTAGGGAAATGGCATCCTGCCTCTTTCTTAATTACTGGGCTACTTACCCAGTAAAAGAATTGGTCTGATATGCCTTGTTCTTTTCAAAAAACAAACCAAAAAAAAACCCACACTGGTTGATGTGTGTCAACATATTGTACTCCTGGGATTATAACTTGGTTATTTAATTATTCATTCTGTTATCTTTCCATTTATCAAATTTAGGCAGATTAGTGCTGAATTCCCTGGCTCCTCCTTTTTCCTTTCTAGAAAGGTAGGTCCTTTTTCTTCCATTTTCCAGCCCTCTGGGACATCCTCTTTAAACCTTGGATTCTTGCAGATAATTGCTAATAGCTCAGTCTGCTTTGATTAGTTCCTTAATTACACTAGTGTGAGTTTCATCAGGCCTCATGAACTTGAAAGCATTTATCTTATCTAAAAACCATTTGGGCAATTATTTTTTCTATCGTGGCCTTATACTTACCACCTGGTAAACTAATTTCACAGTTGACTTCTTTTTTTTTCTTTTTAACAAAGACTGGAACAGCCCACTCCATGTCAGTCATTATTTCTCCTCTTTATCCAATAATTTATTTCTCCTCTGTGTTGTCTGGTTGCTTCTGGACATGGGGGGAGCCTTTTATGCCTCTTGCTAGTTGCTATTCATTTTGAGTTTACAATCTTGTGCTTTTCCTCTATGTTTGTTCAGCAATGTAAGTCTGCACTTCCACTTTTACACCAATCTCATTGCCGTGGCAGCCTTCCACAAGCTGCCAGTGCTGTCCTGTTGCTCTTCAGATAAACTTCCTTTTCTCTTCTGTGACCTGGACTGCTCTGTGGCTGTCCAAATAGAGGCTTGTAGAGCAGCTTTTCTGCACTTCTTTCCTCCAGAATTTCTTCCCTAGAGACCCAGCTTAGCACTTTCATGATGCTGTTGATGTTTGCTGCCCAGAAGTTGGTGTTTGTTTCGTGGTTTTCACTCTTTTCATGAATGTGACCATTTGGTGACCACTGTCATCCACCTAGGCTTACATTTTAAAGCTTGCATACTGAGTGGCACCAGGACTAAAGTGCTTACTCCTACCCCAAACACCCTTCCTTTTTGGAAACACAATATCTTGCAGTAATATTCTCAGAGCATGATGAACTGCATCCTGCCCTATTCGATTGATTACTCATGTAAAATTTCCCCATCACCAAGCCTCTACTTGCCTTGAGGTCTTCAGTAATCTCTGCCTGGCTCACTGTCTGCAGGTGCTGCCTTGTATGCCAAGATCAGGCTCGGTACTTTTGGTTTCATTATGGGATGCAGGAGCCTGTAAATTAAACCTTTTATGGAGCAATTTCACCTCCAACATCTTTTTGACCCAGGTACCTTCCAGTATTAAACAGAATATTGCTGATGCTTTAGTTCCCAAATGCAGTAGAGACTGCAGAGCATTCAGGCATTTGACAATGGCCAGATGCCTCATGGTCAGCACGTTATATTTTTTGTTTGTTAAATGTGTAATTGCATGCAGTTACTTACATGTAAAAATTTAATGCTGGGAAGGTTTGGCAGTCCTGAATACGCCAGGCAGGTGCTGTCTTTGTGTTGTCTGGAAACCCGATAGCCCCAGGCTCCCCAGGGAGACATCATTAAATGCATCAGAGAGTCATTAATTATCTCATCCAGAGCATGAACTGGTCGTACTACACAGGGTCTGCCTTCAGTTACACGGTCTGTGGTAGTCCAGTGTTTCTTCTTTTCCTATTTTCCTTTTTGCAAGAAAATGGAAAGGTGGCCAAGGAGGATAGTGGTGGGGAGAGAGGTGTGATCCTCCTCAACCTCTGTGCTTCCTGCAGATCTGCTCTGAGGTTGCTCAGATGCTTCAGTGAGCCCAGCACCTCTGGGCTCTTGTGAACCTGTGGACCCTCAAGCAGGGGCAAAGTCTTTCCCAAAAGACAAGCAATGCTCCCAATGAGGGGTGGGGGCCTTGCTATGCTCCCACCACCTTTATTGGCTTAAACTTGAATCTGGCAGCAGTTTTGCCCGGCAGCTATTCTTAAAACACTTCTTTTTTTGTGCCTGTGTATTGCTCGTTTGATCTTTTGAAGCGATGGCTGGCACCTCCGCCTTTGCCCCGTGCAAATCCGCGGAGTCCTGGGTAGCTTTATCAGAATTCTCCCCGCTGCTGTTTAACGAGCGCCATGGTTACGAGCGCCGCTAGACTGATGATATTCACATGCAGGAAACAATGCAGGGAAAACAGGATTTGCACGGCTCCGGCTGCACTGCCCCAAGAATTGCAGGAAGCGATTGTACTTTATGAAACCGTCTGTGCTCCGCTAGATTGTCTATAGCTCTTAAGGTCAAGCCGTAGCACACCGTGTTTGAAATGCCCTTTGTAATAATGAGGACTGTTTATGAACCTCAGTACAGGCTGTATTGTTTACCCTGGGCTTTGGTTAAGAGGTGCTATATTTCAGCCTGTTTTGCAGGATGGCACGAGGAATCTATCACAGGCCTTTCTGGCATGGGCTTGGGCCGAGTTCAAAGGGGGAATGTCCATCATGTCATCTGAAGCATCCCCCGGCATGTAGAAAGTCACGCAGCAAGCGCGGCTGCCCACCGCTGCGGCGAGCCAACGGGGCGGGGAGGGAAATGGGGAAGGCCTGTCAAGGGTCCTGGGCCGTTGCTCCGGGCACTTCCCACAGCAGCTGAGCTGCCCACTTGGAGATGGGTGAGGTGCAAGGCCTGCACTCCACGTGCTTGACCCGGAGAGGGGGGTCAGAACAGGAACCATGGCCCCTGCCAGCTACCTAGGAGGGGTTTGGGAAGCAGTCATAAATTCGAGGTCCCTCCTCTGTGAGTTCCCTGATCTAATGCAGGGCCACGCTGCAGGTCTGTGAACGATGTGTTCCTGCAAAGTGCAGCTGGATTAGAAGTGCTCAGGTGCTGTTCCTAGGGCCTGGCTCAGGTTTAATAACACCAGGGTTAATAAGCCCAGTGCAGGAGCCTCCAGCAATCGAGTCTACCTGACTCAGACTTGCCCAAAAAAAGGAGGGAGTTCTGCAGCAAATCTTTAGCTCTGTGTTGTATTGAAGGCTGCAAACCAAAAAACCTAGCTGCTAACACTCTCTGAATCACAGAATCATTTTGGTTGGATGAGACCTTTAAGATCATCAAGTCCAACAGTTAACCCAGACTGCCAGGGAGTCACTGACCCATGTCCCTCAGCACCACAGCTCCACAGCTTTGAAACCCCTCCAGTGATGGGGACTCCACCACTGCCCTGAGCAGCCTGGGCCAGGCCTGGACTACCCTTTTGGGGAAGAAATTTTTGCTGATGTCCAAGCTAAACCTCCCCTGGTGCAAGCTGAGGCCATTTTTTCTTGTCCTGTTGCTTGTTCCTTGGGAGAAGAGACCAACCTGACCTGGCTCCAACCTCCTTTCAGGGAGCTGTAGAGAGCCAGAATGTTTCCTCTGAGCCTCCTTTTCTCCAGGCTGAACAACCCCAGGTCCCTGAGATGCTTCTCATGAGCTCTAGATCCTTCACCACCTTCATTGCCCTTCTTTGGACATGCTTCAGTTAGTCTTTGGGCTAAGAACACTGCTTTTTGAAAGTATGTTGCTTATGCAACTTGCCAAGCATCCTGAAAAGCTGTGTTTAAAATGAATTTATGCTGCTCACATCCTGCAAGCAAAGAGGACCTGACTATGTCATCAGTTGCACTCCTGCTCTAAGGAGTGTAACAGGCTCGAGATGCTTTGGTGTAGCCACCACTGACAATGTGGACATGTAGGAAATATCAGGGGTTATTAGAGAATTGCAGAGGCCATAGTGGAGTCTGAAAGCTGAAGAGTGTCCTCCTTCAGACACGAGCCTTCTGTTAGTGATCACACCAGATAAGAAAATACAGGACAGCAGCCCAGGGATGTGCTGGGACCTGTGACAACTGGCAGCATGCTGTGTCCTAAATTCAGGTTTAACTTGATCAATATTGAGAAGCCAAAATCCTTTGGTGCAGGCAGTATTTTCTCAGCAGAGAAAGCCATTGGCCTCTGATTCACCCTTTGCACATCTCCTTCCATCCACTTTCTCCAACTCCTTCTGTTTTGGTCTCAATGTCCAGAAAAATTGCTCTGATTCATTCCCATCTCTCTTAATACAAATTCTAGTATCTCATGGCACTGAGACTTCTGAGGAGCCTCACCAGCAGTCCGTATATATTGAGAAGAAGGTGCAAAGGAGCTGGACACCAGTGGACTATGATAACCCACAAGTGCTGAGGGGTGGAAGCTTGTTAGGGAGCTAGGGATGGATACCACAAGGTTTGGGGAAGGGACGGATGAGAGGTGGCCCAGGTCAACAGAAATTAGAAACCATAGTTTCCTCAAAGTGTTAGTCCCTTCGAAAAAAATCTTGGCATATGTGTATCTGGTGTGAGGAAGCATTAGGATCAGAGCTTATTTTTATTGTTTGGCAGCTAACGGTGGTTGAAGTGTTAGAAGTTGTTTGGACACAGTGCACCATACCCACCAGGGTTTGTAAAACAGAAAAGTGAAGAGATCGACAAAGAAAATCTTAACAATAACATTGCCCTTTCAGGATCTGCTCATCTAAGATGAGTCCTGAGTGAACTTTGCCAGATGAAGGAGAAATGACCAGCTTTTTACTGGTAGAGCCCTGTTTCTACTAACCTGCTGGGCATCTTTCAACACACAGCAAAGGATTTTGACACCCCTGGCATTGTTCATCACAGCATCTTTCGGGTGGTTCTTCACAGAGTATCAGATAGGATCATTTGCTCTGTTTGCTGTAGGTTTTCTTCCTGGAAAACCAGGAGCCTGTACCCAGGAAGATGATGATCACGTTCCTAGAGCAAATGCATAAAGCTTCAGAGGCTGAGGAGTGTTTCCATGCGTGCTGTGTGTGTGAGTAATGAGGAGAAAGACCTCCAGAATTTGCTGCTTATGAGGGAAATGCAGAGGAAGACACTTAAAGACTAGGACTGAGTAAATAAGAAAAGAATGAAAAAGAACGAAGGACTAGAAAATGCTTTTGTGAGGAGTACGTGGAAAATGGGGACTTCCTAACTTAGGGCTAAATTTAACCTCTTTGTAAGGAGAAATACTTCCAACAGGAGAGAGAGGTGATAAAGCTGGCAAGGAAGGGAGACAAGGAGCAACAGGCTGTAGGGCAGCACCAGGGAGTAGAGAGCAGGTTGTCAGGGGAGCTCCTACAAGCCTTTCTCAAGCACCCATGGAAAAGGAGCAGAAAGGGGCTGGAGCCAGTAAATGTTATGAGATAGAAAGAAAACCATTTTGTAAAGCTCATGGTAAACCTCTGTCCCAGCGTTCTGCAGCCGGGGTTTAAAAAGTGACTTGGTTCTGCGCAGGGGTTTGCAAACTCTGGGACTCCACTGGATGCAGCCAGCATTTTTACAATAAATATAAAGTCCCAAATTCAGGGCACAGTAATGGATGCAGGAGCAAACAAGTATCATCATGATTGACTACCTGGTTTCTGTTTATACACAGCTCTGATCTTTTGCTCTCTTTCTCCCCTTGTCCTGTCCCCAAGGTGAGAAAATCAACCCACGACCATCCCAGGCGCTCAGTGAGGGGACACCTGAAGCTATAGCTGTTGAGTAGATCACAGAATGGCAGGGATTGGAAGGGACCTCCAGAGATCATCCAGTTCAATCACCCAGAGCAGGTTGCCCAGGTTCCCCACGTCCAGGTGGGTTTGGAATCTCTCCAGAGAAGGAGACTCCACAACCTCTCTGGGCAGCTGGTCCTGTGCAAGATCCTGCAAGATGATCTGTCGTTTCTACCAACCACAAGAGCATGGCTCTCTGGGAACATTAAAAAAAATAAACAAAAAAAAACCCCCAAAACACAACAGAGCAACCTGACATAAATCACACCGGAAACTTTTGACCAGTTTGGCTCCCTGCTTCTAACAACAGCTTTTAAGAACTCCGCTTCGCCGGCCATCAAGCCGACTTCTAAGGTCAGCAGATCATAACCTCTTATCAAATGATAAATATTTGCCTTCATAACCTCAGCACAGCTTGTGTGACTGGGGCAGGAAATTAACTTCCACCAAAAGATTTTTGTTTGTTTGTTTGTAACGAGAGGCTAACGCTGGTAGCAGGGTCTGTACCGAGACATTCAACTGCCTGGCTCAGTTTTCCCGTGGAATGCACTTTGTTGCTGGCACGGACAGAACCAGTTGCCTCTGAAAGTCAGTCTGTGCTTATGAGTCACTTATTCAATGCAAGAGCTTCACTCTAGATGATAGTATTTTCAAAGCTTAGGTTTCTTTTTCTTACTGTATTCAGAGTAATTCACACAGTTTCAATATTAAAATGCAAAATTCAGAGAGTATTCGCGTGCTTACGATTTCAATCCCTTGCCAAACGTTTCTTTTCCATTGCTTTTCATTTTTGTCATTGTTCCTTATTGCTAATTGTTTGATTTCAGTCAACCCATTAAACCTCTAGGGCATTCATGTAAACTCACTCTTACCAGACCTGGCATTTCTCAGATCTTCAGTAGTGTTGCCTTTATTTTATAAAGAATTTGAGATTTTTTTTTTTTTTTTTACTTACATTCTGGCTTTCCAGCCTCTTGGGTGCATTCACGTGGTGCTTTCAAGCTTTTCCCTGTAGCAGGCATCCTTTCTCTAAAGAGGAACTAAATAGCACATGGTCCCAAGAGCCCAGAACCTGGGGTTTTAATTAGGTTGTGAACTATTTCCCACCTCATGGTTAAAGCTGGGAACATTACAGACAGTTCAGGAACGATCAGACCAAGGTATAATTGAAAGAACAGGCTGCAGAGTTGAGGGATATTTGCATTTAGACAGCTCTCAAAAGTGCTCAGGTCCTCAGCACAATGCTTAAAATAAATAAATAAGCCAAAAGAACAGTATGTTTAACACCCAGCAGGAGTGAAAGTGTTTTTCTCTGTCTTTTCTGTGAAAAGTTTGCACAGCAGCCAAAAAAGAAAACAAAAAAAAAGCCTCAAGAAAATAAAATTCCAAGCAAACAAGTGGCTGCTAAAACAGACATTTACCTAAGACTTCTGGAACATGAAAGAAGCCCGTGGAGAGTTTTCTGCATGCATTTTTAGTCAAAGTGTGTGGACAGCTTTAAGTAAACATGAAAGGTTGAAATCCTTTACCTACCACTATATATCCCCCTGGCTTAACAAGAAAATCCCTAAACTATGTTTGTTGACAGACTAGTAACAATTGGGGAGTTTATACTGTTATTTACCATCACACCGCCCTCTCCCTTTCCTTTTCTTCCTCCTTGATGGTCTCAGAAGCTTTGCCCATATGTATTTTATTTGCTCATCGATTCAGCTCAACTCTGGTTTAATCCAGACCAACAAGAGTAAATGAGAGTTGAGTTTCTTTTTTATTACAGTGACTCTCTTTTTTTTGCAGGTACTGTTTGTTTGGAGATTAGGGAGGCCTAGGGAAAAGGGGCATTTGAAGCATGTCTCCTAGGATGTCTTATTAAAGGATGGCAGTTTCTTATCACTTCTCATCACACAGCTGTGGCCTCTTAATTCCTGTTGTTTCTCAATATGCATTCTTTAAGCATTTCAATGCTGACAGTGATATAATTTGTGGCATGCCCTCCCCCTTTTCCCTTTCTGTTTTCATCTTATCTGATTTGTTGCCACATTATTATTTGATTTTGTTTTGTTTTGGGGTTTTTCTCTGAACTTGCAGGGAGCTATTTTTAAGTTTCACAAAGTTTTAAAACGGAAGAGAAATAAAAATGAGGTCTGGGTGGAAGAAAAAGCAGCAGATTTGGGGAATGCTGGCAGGCGAGACCGGTATGGACTCTGGCCGCTTTTCAAGGAGGATGGCCTGGTCTTAAGCAGCTGCTTTTAAGACCAAAATGTGGTGAATGTAATAGAGCAGCCCCGAACAGTTCCGAGAACCAGGCGTGACAAGGTTGCATCAAGTAACGTATGAAGTGTGTAGATCAGAGGCTCAGAGGGCAGGCAGAAGCAAGCAGCTCCAGCAGAGCAGGGTCCAGAGCTCCTTGGAGGTCAAAGTCCACTGGACAAAGGATTGGCAAACCATGGCAAAGACCAGGAGAAGGGTCAATGGGCTCCCGCTTGACACAAGCCATGAAATTTCATGGCTAAACCAGAGTTCTGTGCTGGAGCAACATGGTTATTTAATTGGAAAGGAAAATGTGCAGAGGTGGAAGTCGTGGCTGACACACATGACTCCCCTTGGATTAGTGTTTCCTTAAGATGCTCCTTGGTCTTCTTCACCTGCACTCAGAATTGTCGTTTTGATTTGCACACAAGGCTGAGATGAGCATCAGAGGTTATTGCTTCATGCTCAAGTACAGGCTTAGTGTCCAGTGTCAAGGTCCTAGGCTAGCCATGGCAACTCTGAGTTAGGGGAAGGAAGCCACAGGAAGGACAGCAATGCTACCAAACCTTCCAGAGCAAGGAAAGAGGGCAGGCCTGGGAGCTTTCCTCCCTCTGGAACTCTGGTAGCTGTTTGCTCTTGGAGCTGGGTTGACACACAGTCCCTCAAGTTGCTCACCAGCACCGCAGGGACCCTTTGGAAGATTCTGCAGCATCTCTGAAAAGCTATTGGCCTCGGAATTTTCCTTTTTTTCAGTAGCTGACCATGGATTTAGGAATGTGAAAAGTCTTGCCTCACCTTATTCTTCCTCCCTGGTTGCTCATCACAACAGTATGAATACCAGGAGTAAGAAAATAAGAGAATGGGGATCACTAGGAATGTAACAGCTCAGTGACAAATTAGTTACTCTTAGCAAATCAGTGACTATAAAAAAAAAAAAAAACATCCTCTCCCCCTAAAATTACCCAATGTTCCTGCCAGCCAGCTCATACACTGGGTATAGTTTAAAAAACAGCCTGTAATAGAGCCAGTAAAGCTGCAAATGAAAGCACCCACCAAACATTTCAGACAAAATAAGGAAGATTTTTTCAATGGCCAAGACATTACCGCACCATCCGAAATTCCCTCATGTGTGTGTCCTTAGAAGGTCAGCGTGGAGAATTATCTGGACAATAGAAGCAAATAGGCACAGAGAGAAAAGGAGTGACGTGGTGCTTTGGCATTGTGCACCCGCAGCGTGCCCATTTTCTTTGGCTTTGCTGCTGCTTCCCTTCCTTCTGGGCATCGCTACTCAAGTTTCCTCCTGACCACTGTGGCAGAAGTAGAGCAGCTGTCCCCTTTGTGGTCTAGGCTACTTCTCTCATTGCAGTATGGAGTCTTGCTTTTTCTTCTTCACTTTTAGTGAGAGGACTTCCCCTCTGCCTTCCTAATGTTTACTGACCAAATTCTTTCTTCTTTCACATCCCAGCGTGACTCAGCTACCACTGTGACAGGACTGTTACACACAGAGAAGATCCTGATAACCCGTGGGCCAGCCTCTGCGTGTTGATGCTCAGATTGGTGTTGCTAAAGCCTTTTAAGGCTGAAAAGGGAAGTTAAAGATCAGGCTGATGATTATTCTTAGCCTGGGCCTTTGGTCTCGCCTTGGCATATTTGCTCAGGTCGCTTGTTGAAGTGCCCTGCTGTGTGAGAGCCTGGGTTTGCGCCATGGAATCCAGTCAGGGGTTGTAGTTGCATGAACCAGGGATGGCTTCAGGGAAGGGAAGGGGAAACTGCATCCCATGCATTGAGAACCCTGAGCGTGGCAGCTCTTGTTTTTACCAGTACTCAGGCTACAACACAACAAGCCTTCGCTTCGTTTTAGGGTTTTCTGTGAGAACCTTCCATGTGAAAACTGCAATACCCCGGAGTCAAGGGATTATGTACTTGCTTCTGATTTCCTTGACTGTAAAAAAAAAAAAAACAGATAAAAGTATTAGACTTTTTTTTTTTTGCTCACTGCCTCTGTTATTCTAGACAAATTTCTAAATTGGGGATTTCACAGAATGATAGAAAGTTACCCTCAGGAGATCTTCCGAAGTGAGGTATTCTTCCATACATTTCACAGAGAGTTCCTGGGTTCCCTCAAGAGGCTGTTACTGCCCCTTCCCACTTGATATTGATGCTTTGGAGACAAGTCCCCCAGGCTTATTAAACACGCAGAGACTTAGGCACCAGGATGCTCATCTGGAGGCATATGGCCAACCACCAGTACTCATAAAATGCCAACTAACCTCATAAGCATCTAGTTGTTTTGTTGGGGTGTTTTTTTATGCTTGGGTTTCCGTTGGGAAGTCTGTTCTTTGCTCACATCCACCTGGGTCTGATGACACAGGTCTGTTAGGAGCAGACCTCGCACCTCAGCCTTGCCAAGACTTGCAGAACAAGCGCTTCCCTGTCTCGTTTCATGTGTTGAAAGGCTGTTTTCAGGTGTACCCTCAGCTGTAATTTTTTTTCTACACTTTTCATACTTTTCCCCCTCTTTTCCAGTCCTTTTACTCTCAAGACACGTGGGCATCGACAGGCTCCTCTCTCCCAAAAGTACCTTTTAGACAAAAAAGAGCACAAGGCCGTGTAAAGGGTACTCTGCCCCAGACACAAGTTCCAGTTCTGCCCCTGCATGGCATTGCTTTCCCCATGTGCCAGCCAGTGCTTTACCCACCAGGTTGTCCAGTCCCTCGCTAGCAGGAGCCCCTTCAGTCAGGTCATGCAAGGATCAGCTTTTCTAGGAATGTTTTACGAAGCTGAAATCCAGGAGAAAGACTGTCACTGCCAACTCCGGTTAAAAAGAGATATTTACGGCCTTGAGGGAACAAAGCTGAGGCCACATAGTTTTGGATGATTAAATTACCTTGTTATCTTGCTGGCTTCGGGAAAGCCTGTTCTTGGGCACTCCCTCTGGAGCAGGGTTTTAGGGGAGAGCTCAAAATCAAGAAGAGTGCCAGGAGGCTGGACAAACTGCAAGTCCCTAATAGAGTGGGTCAGGCTGGTCTGGGGCATGGCAGAGCCTTCAGTGCCAGGAAGGGGGCATCCTGGTGGCAGCCATGACCCCATATCCCACAGTGCTAAATACCAAACCAGCAGGTACCAGGGTACCCAGCAGAGCCAAACAGCAGCTGCCCATCACACCATGGTGTGCAATACCTCACCATGGGGATGGGCGTGCGGGGTGGATTTGCCTGCTCTGCTGAAAAGCACCAAAGTGGCTTTTTTTTTCTAGGCATTAAGGGAAGCAAATTTCATAAGTTTGAGGAAGAACTCACCTGCAATACCCTTCCAGGTTCGGGCTGGGGACTGAGCTGCTTCTCATTCACGTCTAAAGCGCCTCGAAGAACTGCAGGATGTCATTAACTAATCAGTGCTGACTTCAGTTTTTCAGACTGTATATGATTAATTAGATAACTTTACTTTTTTTTTTTTAATTGGAGTTTATTTGTTTTAGACGTTGCATTTTATTTCAGCAGTGGGGAGCTCCTGCAGTTGAAGTTAGGAAGATTTCCAGTTTCCTTATTAAGCCTAGACTTGGAAACCTACTCTTCGACCTGAACTTTTTTAGTTTTCACGAGAACAACTTTGCTTACCATTATTACTTAGAACGTTCACTTTCTTATACACTAATTCCTAGCTTTTTTTTTTTTCCACGAACTCTTTTTTTCCTGGTCAGCTCAGATAGCGACTAAACTGAGGTGTTGATGCCCTCTAGTGACCAATGTCTAAAGTAGAGCAGAACGGGAGTGTTCCAGCTCTGACCTTCTTCTTGAGCTTGAGCTCTGCTTTTACACTTCTACCGAGTTGGAAATATGAAGAAACCTCAGCCTGCACCTTTGCAGTCAGTGAAGCAGGGCTAATAGTGAAGCAGAGCTAATAGTTCCCAGTATATCATGTAGGAAACGTGGTTTGAAGAGATTTCTAAGCTGTTACCTATAACCAAGTTGCTCTTTTCTCAGGCCTGCATCATTTTTCCTTGTAGTGTTGACTTGTATTTGACCTGCCTCCCCTCGCTGCCTGTGCAAACTGAGGCATCACGTGCACGCTGCTTCTTCCAGCAGCACTGTCTCTTCCCAGCCAGTCCTCTCTTCTTATCCACTGAGATTTTTAAGCCCATTGAGGTCTGGACGTGTTTTGAAACACATGCCCACAGAGCCAAGCTTTGATCCTCGATGCTGCCCACCATGCTGTGGAGAGCAGCAGGAAGGAGCACTGTGGTACTTGGCACCTATAACTGCACCTGCTGTTTAGTGATGAACAGTCAGCCATTCGTGGTGTAATGGGTTTATGTTTACTTGTTAGAAGGAGGCTGTCGCCTTTATGATCCATACGTCATAATTTTAAGCCTCTGTAAGAAATCTAGTTACTGAAAACTGGACGTCTGCTCTGGTTTCCTAAAGGGTTGGGCTGATCTGATCTCTGCTCGTTCTTCCTGGAGAAATTAAGGTGATTATATTTACATTCATTCAAATTACTGGCATGCACAGAGTCCATTTAGCAAGGAAAATGTTGACTGACTTTTCTGTAGTTGAGGTTGTTGCGGCCAGGGTCTCTGGCAGGATTCTGAGGAATTTGGCCCTCGTGCTGCATCATGCAGAGGAAAGTCTAAGACATGCCCAAGGGCTTTACTGCTCTGCCAAGCACAAGCAGGGAAACACTGATGGCAATAGGTTAGAGAAGCCGTTTGCTGCTCTCTTGGCTGAAGAGCAATGCTGTGAGACTGTGCACCACACAGAGAGGTTCTCTTGAGGACTGCTGGCTTGTGTGACTGGGATGTACACAGGGGACAGGAGCTGCTTAACCTCCAACTGGCAGAGATGGGACTGGGTAAGGCTAACACTAGACATCTTCTGTATCATCATTGTTGTCAGGCACTGGAATGGGCTGCCCAGGGAGGTGGTGGAGTCACCATCGCTGGAAGGGTTTAAGAGCTGGTTGGATGTTGTTCTTAAGGACATGGTTTAGTGGTTTTTGATATGGCTAGGAATCAGGTTGGACTTGATGATCTTGAAGGTCTCTTCCAGACAAAACTATTCTACGATCTGGGCAAGTGCAGACGTTTCCAGGTCACTGTGAGATCAGAGTGAAGCCAGTGGCACAGCTCCCAGACCCTCAGAAACGTGGGTTGTGTGAAAAAGTGATGCAGAAATGAAAAAGGCCACGTAGTCCGTGGCCTACCTGCCTCCCACTGACAGTCTGCATCACCCAGAGAAAGTGGCATAAAGAGGCAGAGAAGAGGTTTGCTCCCGTGCTCCATTTCTTGGTTGGCGTTTTCTAACGTCTAAACAGTTTAGTCTCAATTTAATGGCAATATAGAACTTACTGTTAGATTCCTGGGATGACAAAAGTAACAAATAGATCACACATCTTCCTTCTGAACAAATGCATGACATATTTGTCAAGAAAACGGGGCTAATACACAATTCTAGCTATTCCAGACAATTACAGTCTCTCTATACCCTAATTGCTGCCTTGTCAGGTGGATGTTTTTAATACAGTATCCAATGCTGAGCTTGGCTGATGGTTACATTCTCATACCCACAGACACCATTTAGGTTTGACAGGAATTTCAACCTACAGCACATCCTAAACCAACCAGAGAGGACTCGTGCAGTGACTGCTCAAGTGACATCCGTGGAAAAACAGCTGACAAAGTAAATGTACACAATGCACTGAACTAGCGTGTTTTCTAGGATGCGTTCAGGTTAACTGCAGGGGTTAAAATCTGCCTTCTCTGGATATGGCTCTCCCCAGCAAATCCAGCCATGATCCTCCCTGTCCAAACACAGGAGAAAACGAGCAGAGTCTGCAAGGGGAGGAGGAGAGGTTTGGCAGAGGCTGGGAATATTTCAAACCCAACGCTGGGATCAGCGCAAAATTCCCAAGTTCATGAATTGTAAAATCACCTTTTGTACAGGAGTTGCAATGTCTTTCAAAAGGCAGGACTTGGAGGCTGTCTGCCTGCCTGGGTTCTTTCACAGGGAAAAGGTAGGATTTTGGTTTCCTGCTAATTTGAGGAAGACTGCAGTACATTCAGATGACTCAGTTACATTCAGCTATAGGCATGCCTGTTTGTGAAAAGCCAAGAAAGCACTTTAGATATTTGAGAAAAGCAAGGCTATAAATAGCAGCACAATTCTGCTCCAGATGGGCAGAAACTCCAGCCTTTCATCTGAACATCTCATGCTTTGGGGCACTTGAAATCCGAGTCTGACGTTTGCATCATTAAAATGTTTAGTGTCCACCTACACAAGATTGTAAAACATGCAATTTTCAGCAGACGTTAAGTCACATCTTCTCTCTCCCTGTTTTGCTACCTCTCCCTCTTCCTTCCCCCTGCTGCTGTTAAATCCTAAAGATCTTCACAGAAACTTCTGTTTATAGGCTATTTTTATTAGAGCACTATCCCTGCTAAATGCTTCCATGAAATTCTCTATTAGACTGTAACCACCTACAGACCCTGTGGTATCCTGTTAGATTTTTCAAAGCTGATTTTATACAAGTTTCTCACTGAGCACATTTTAAATGTCAAATTATAACTTTAAGCTTGTGATAGTATATATAGTAATTTCATCCCCTTCCTTCCAGCTTTTGGAGGAAACTTTTCCTTCCCCTTTGCACACACAACCTCCACAAGCTGTCTGATGTTTCCCGTCACAGTTCACAGAGAAATTCATTTTTTAGGAGATACAAACCATTAAAAAAAAAAAAAAATCAGCAATAAAAGGAGATTTGAGAAAGTTACAATTATGTAAGGGAAGCTGAATTATTATGTAAGGGCAAGAATGCCATGGAAAGGAATGAGTGCAAAGTGTTCTGCAAACTTAACTCCTCAAAGGTCTGACAGATTAGAGAGATTGTTTTTCTAACAGTATCAGTCAGGTTGGTTAAGGAACTAAAGGATTCAAAAGAAACCTCCAGCTGCTCCATCCACCCTTGCAGCTGAAGGTTCCACTCACTGAAAATCAGCAGAAGGATGATCCTCAGAGAACTGGGTTGTTCCTGTGATTCAGCCTTCCTGGCTCCATGGGAGTAAGCAAAACCACGGTGCTGCGATTGCTGACCTTATTGATCACTAAACTCTCACCCTGCTTTTGTTTGTTTGGCATTTGTCAAGTATATATATAAGGGGTCTAGAGCACAAGTCTTATGAGAAGGGGCTGAGGGACCTGGGGTTGTCCAGCCTAGAGAAAAAGAGGCTCAGGGGAGACCTGGCTTTAACAACTCCCTGACAGGAGGTTGGAGTCATGTGGGGTTGGGCTCTTTTCCCAAGGATCAAGCAACAGGACAAGAGGAAACATGCTCAAGTTGTGCCAGTGGAGGTTTAGGTTTGGACATCAGCCAAAATTTCTTCCCCAAAAAGGTTGTCAAGGCCTGGCCCAGGCTGCGCAGGGCAGTGGTGGAGTCCCCATCCCTGCAGGGATTTAAAAGCCATGGAGCTGTGGTGCTGAGGGCCATGGGTCAGTGGTGCCCTGGCAGTGCTGGGTTAACTGTTGGACTTGATAAATTCGAAGGTCTCTTCCAACCAAAACAATTCTATGATTCTGTGATTCTTCTTCACATGCAGAGCATATGCTGGGTTGTATGTACAGAAAAGGCAGAGTGAAAGAAGGCTCCCAGTTCTGTGGTTTTGAAGGTCTCGGGGTAGAAACTCCTCCAGAAAGTGTGCTGCTGGTGATTTAACAGCCTGGCTTCGCTCATGAATAAATTCTTCCCTAGAGTATTAACAGAAACATCAATTCAAGGTTCAGTGCTGTTGGTGTGACCACAGAAGCATTCTTTTTATGACATGCCAAACGCTGAGTTTATACTGCCCTCTTCTGTAGTACACTGAAAATGGAAACAGAATTAAATCCGGGAGCTGTTCGAAGAAATCAGATCCTGTTTACTACAAAGGATCCCTCTGTGTCAAATTCTGCCTGAGGTCAGTATTTCCACCTGGTTGTTATTTGTGAAAATACTGTCCCTGGCCAGAACATAACACTTCATGTTCACTTTTTCCTTTGAAGTTGGCCTTTGCTAATAGTTCTTCTGCAGAGTAGGTGTTGCTTCTCAAAATACCACTGTTACGTAAAGCCTGATTGATACGAGCTAAGGTGGGCAGAAAAAAAGTGATCAAAATCTGACTGTTTGAAAGAGAAGAATGTATTTCTGTTTAAAGCAGTGGGAGGAAATAATTACCTGCATTGAGGATAGGAAAGGTTTGAGCTCACATTGACGATGTGAACGTCTACAGAGAGCAGACCTATCTCCTCATGTGCTCTCCTGCACCCGGATCCACACAGCACAAGGGGTTTCTGAAACCCTGTAGCAGCCAAACGGTGCCATGGGGTTTGGCCAAAGACCATCAGCATTCAGGGGAATTACAGAAGATGTATAAAGGTCTCCGAGTGCATCAGCATTGGAGAAGGGTGCAGCATCTAAAGAGAGGGAGCAGCAAGGAGCTGGCCTGATGTGTGCTGTGTGCTCTGCTGTGCTCCCGGAGCTGGCCTGGCCCAGGATTTGCCCCAGCGACCCTCCCAGGGAGAGGTGAATGGGGTGAGGAGGTCATGGATGTCTCCCAGCTCTGAAGCTGCTGAAGGGCAAGGTGAAAACCAAAAAAGCTACAGTGAATCCTCAACACCTCAAATTGACTTCACGTTCAAGGTACGCCTCTTGTCAAGGGACCAGAGAGAAGACGGAAAGCTGTGTTTTAAATAAAGCCAAGTGCAATTTTCCAGCTCCTCTCTTTTAGGGGATTTTGTTTGAATCTACCACTAAGTTTGAAAGGGAGCTCTTAAAGCCTTCCCTTCAAACCCTAAGCCAGCTATCTGCAGCGTTTAGTTCCTTTGAAACCCTGGGAATCCTCTTTTCTGCAACATCTCCCCCAAGCTGTCATCCCTTCAGCCAGGTGTACAGAGGCCCTTTTGGCCACAGAAGGCTCTGTTTTAGTCCTGTGATGAGGTGTTTCCATGCAAGCTCATTAAATTCAGGCTATCAAGAAGCTGGTTTGCTCACTCAGTAAATCATAACGGAGAGCAGGAAGGACTTGCAGGTACACAGCACTCTGCAGCTCTGAGAAACAGTGGAGCTGGTCTTCAGAAAAGAAATCCAATGAAGGGGACTCTGCTGACCAAGCTATTTTAAGACCCATTTTCACTTCATAACGATCCTTCAATTACCAGCTTCCTGACCACTAGTGAGAACTGCTGAAGGAAACTGCTTTGCAGTGGCATAACTTTTTAGTAATTTTGCTTTATAACCCGTATTCTGACACAGAAATAACAGCGCAGCGACGCTACGGCACCCCTGTCGTTGTGAATCTATACATGTGGATAAGTCTCTTAAAATAATTTGTCAAAGCATTTAGTTGAAGTAAAAGCTACCTTCGAACATTTCTGTAGTCTCTGGTGCTCCCGTGGCTTTACAACTGCAAGTATCTGTTCCACTATTTTAAATCCTGACCTGAAATGTACAGCAATTGGCCAGCAAACTTTTTCTTTCTGGAGCATTAAGCACATTTTTTGCTTCGCTTTTCCCCTCCAGTAAAGATCTTCCAGATGTGTTATGGAAAACTGGTAAGTTCCCTTGATGCTCTGCAACAGATATTCTTTGGGCCTGCTTAGATCTGCTTTTTAAGAATTCTTTTTTATTTATTTTTTTTAAGTCTGTATTAACACCCTGGTTTTTACAGGGATTCCCCTGCTAATTGCTCATACTCTGTCATCATAGTTTTCAAGTTAAATTCAGGTTTCTCTACTGTCATTCTGATCCTGTTTCCTAGAGAATGCAAATTCCCTTTTGTTCTACTTGGAAGACAACAAAAATCCGTTTACAAACGAGAAGCAAGTTCAAGCAGTGAAATTCAGATCCAGGTACCGACTTTGTCAAAGCCCAGGTATGGTCCAGTTAGGGGTGGTGGGGGCTTGATCCAGTAGTGTTGATGGCAGAGATGTTATACAGGCAGCTGCAGTCAGCCAGTTGGGATTTCACTGGCATTGAGGTGATGGGGAGGAGCAGAAGGCCCTCATGGTCTATGGCCACTTTTTATCTTCCAGCTTCTCCACCCTGAGAGCTGGAGCCCTGCAGGCAATAGGGTTGAAGGGCTGGTAAGGACCTGCTGGTTAAGTTCAGAGGAAGGATGAGGTCTCTTTCATGACAAGGAGCCTACTTGCTGATGAGGGAACCACCCGCAGCTCACTCTCTCTGCAGAGCCGAGCCCCTCTAAGCCAAACTAAGCCTCCCACTCATGCAAGACTCCAGCAAAGCAGAGGCATAAACAAGTTTTCAGTGCTGTTGACCAAGGCACATCATTTTCCTTCATGGCCCACCGAGAGCTCCCGCTCAGTCTGAGATGAAAGAAGGGTTTTCACAACAGAAAGGCTCAATGGAAGCAGTTGCTACGTGGGAAGATACTGAAAACAATGATTGGCATTACATTTTCTTTCTACTGTCTCCTCCATTGTTTGAAACCCAAGAATTGCAGAGACGTGGTTGTTCCCGTGGCTAAGTCCATTTACCTGCTTCTCTTTCTCCTATTTCCCTGCTCGTCACTGCCATTTGAAGAATAACTTGAAGCAATCACACCCGTGGAGGGAGGGTTGTATTTCCCAGCCCTTTACATTACCACAGGAGCACACCCACATCTCGTGGGTGTAAAACCTCCAGCTGCATCTGTTGTACCCAGCACCAGGGGTCGAGCGCCCACTCTGCCTCTGGGACAGGACAGAGGAAGGTGAGCAGATCCTGCACTGGGTGGCCGGAGTGATGCGGTGCATGTGCCATGTGGCTACCTGAGCATGGTGCTGAGCCCTCGCAAAGTCTCCTGCGGGGCCACCAGCAGCCTCAGCGAGCCAGGGGTGTGCCTTCTCCAGCTGATCATACAGAACTATTCAGACACTATCCATAAAAGCCAGTCAGTGGGGTTGAATCTTAGAATTGTAAAATTGTTTAGTTTGGAAAAGACCTTTAAGATCATCCAGTCTTGTGTCAGCAATAGTGTGGCCAGTAGGACTAGGTAAGCTATTGTCCCCCTGTACTCAGCATTGATGAGGCTGCACCTCAAATACTGGGTTCAGTTTTAGGTCCCTCACTCCAAAGAGGATGCTGAGGGACTGGAGCGTATCCAGAGAAGGGCAACGGAGCTGGGGAAGGGTCTAGAGCACAAGTCTGGTGAGGAGCAGCTGAGCGACCCAGGGTTCTTCAGCCTGGAGAAAAGGAAGCTGAGGGGAGACCTTCTGGTTCTTGACAGCTCCTGACAGGAGCCTGGAGCTAGGTGGGGTCATTCTCTGCTCCCAAGGAACAAGAGACAGGACAAGAGGAAACGGCCTCAAGTTGTGCCAGGGGAGGTTTAGGTTGGACATGGGGAACAATTTCTTCACTGAGTTGAGCTGGCACAGAGGGGAAGCAAACTGTGCTTGTTATTTGAGTAGTACATGATGGGTCCCTACTTATTTTCTAGAGGAGACAGGACCCATTTGTCATGTCACAGCCAAAGTTTGTCTGACTCAGAAGTCCTTGCCTGGAGTTTAGGGCAAAGCCACAAGTATTGCACTGAGAGACTTCCCAGGCTGAGATGTGTTCCTATTTTATTTCACCATTGTGAAAGCAGAATTAGAGCCCTTGTTAACAACCAACCCTTTTTGCCAGCTCCTGTTGAAATATTTGTCTAAAACTTGGCAGCGGTTAAACGTAGTTCCAGCGATAGCAGGAGGAAACATGGCTGCAAAGCTGAGAGTCATACACTGTCTCTCCCCTCTGCCAAAGGGAGACCTGGGAATTTATTTGTGATCAACACAGCGTAGAGAATCCTGTTTTCTCGTGCCCTTGCAAGGGAAACGATTGCTAATGGATCTTGTGCTTCAGCAGCATCTCTCTCCCTGCTGTTTCCGAAGAGTGTAGGTAGAGCAGCAAGCCTATGGAAACCTTTTGTGCTTGTGTAAATTGAAAGAGAACAAATCCTGCCTGCTCACAGAGATGAGAGCCAGAAAGTTAGGAGAAAAGTGCTATTAACCACTGACTTCCAAAACCTTGCAGAAAGAAACTTGATAACGAAAGCCACAGTAATCAAGGAGACAACAATACAGAGAGGCTGCAGGTAGGATTTTTCTACGCTGGGAAACTGCAGTGGGTAGGAGTAAACCTCTTGACGTATTTCTGCTTGTCCATGTGTATTCACTGAGGTGAGAAGGACATTGAAACACGTTCTGGGATTGTGTGTTGTATCTTCTCATAATTACCAGTGCTAGAGCAGTGCCTAGCAACTCTGATGAAGTACCAGGGTCTCGCTGCAGAAGTTATTGTGTGAAAGAGGAACAAAAAAATTATATATATATATATATAAAGTTACTTACTCTCTTAGGCTTTTAGGTAGAAAAGAGTATGAAACCAGCCCCTGGACTGGCACGATGTCAGCAAGTTTTCAAATGCAAGTTTTGTGAGAAAGAAAATATGTGAAAACCAGAGGTTGCGTTCCATGTATTTAACCAATAAAGGGGATCATGGGGAGATCCTAAGGAAAGGGAAAGAAATGAGAGGAAACATTAGACCAGCAGCAAAGGAAATGTCTGAGGCTGTTTTAGAACGCCTTGAAGACAACTTTCAGAAGAAATAAGGCCAGTTTTACTAGGAGGGAGAAAATTCCCATATCATGCTCTCAAAATATTATTTCCATTTCCATTCCTCATGTTTACATATCCCCAGCAACCTGCCCATGGTGTTTCCATACCATTCTCCCTCTTCTTCTTATCTGATTGTCACTGTACTATTGATCTCCTGCCCAGCTGTGAGTTGTTTCCAAGAGCAGCATACAAATCATCTGGGGGACTCTGCACGCTCTGCGTAGCACTTTGGCTGCAGGTATGTGTGATAGTTCCTAATTTCTTTTTTTTTCCCCCCAGTGCTCTCACTGGTTCACCATCATTCCCCTCTCTGACTTCTTTCTCCTGTCTTATTAAAGAGAAGCTTGTGCTGTGAGCTGAAGCCATGCCATTTTTTTCCCCCAGTGTCTCTGACGTTCCTCAGCCAGCACCAATATTTCTAGAGATCAACACTTTATATTTTCCATTTCCACTTTATATTTGCCATATTTTCAACCTTGTTGCTTTTCAGTGTCGTTCTTTTCTTGTTCAGTGCTTTGCTGAAGCCTTTGTCGCAAGATTAATGCCCTGATTAATCAATAAGTAATATGACTGAGCTAATTCCAGAGTTAAAGGGGAAATCCCAAGGGAAATACCCTGTGTGCTTCCTTTTAAAAGTCTGCAAAGCCCCCAGCCTCCTAAAAGCTCACAGGGCTAGTTAAAGGGCTTTCCAGAGAGCAAGGACTGCAGTTTTACTCTTCATCTTGACTGAGAGTAACAAGCATTATTCACTTCACAGCCCAACATGAAAACCCATTCCTCGTAGGCAAGGCTACGAGGTAGAGCAGGTCAGTTCCAGTGACCAAATAACTGAGTGGGTGGAGCACAGCCTTTGTGGAAACCGAGCCTAGGAAAAGGTGAAGATTCAGCTTTAGTTGGGCAGGGCTATGCTCATTTGGACAAGGCATGGTAGAGAGAGAGGAGACCTAGCTGAGACCTGGAAAACAGAATTATTCATGAAGGCCACATCTTATGCCAGAGGAGACCAAACAGTCAAACTCTGTAAGCTCTGCAATGCTCATTATTTTGTAGCCTTGCATTTTTACCCTACCACAGTCATCTGCCTCCCAGGCTGCAGAGCTCCTGCCCACCCATAGGCCAGCTCTAGCCCATTTCCCTTGTGCTCTTGGCAGCCTTATTGAAACCTAATGCACAGGTCCCACTGTTTAATATAGATATTAATGATCTATATAGGCACAGAGCTATAGATGTCTTGGTCTACTGTCAGCCTGGTTGATCTAGGTTCTTCTAGAAGGAGGGACAGTCCAAGGCTATAGGTGGTGCTTCCAGTTCCCAGGGTCCGTTGGCTTTTCTGCTTCTAGTCCTTGGCAGGGAAGAACCCACGAGTATGAAAAGTTATGTAGTGATGAAGTAATCTAACACCTCATCACCAGCCCTTGCTGAACCTCAGAGACTGGCAAAAGTTTTGCTGAGTGTGTTGTGAAAGTTCCTCTCCTCACCCACCTCCACATCTGAGACAGAAGAGCTCAGCCCAAGCTATCAACTCTGCCATTCTCTAGCACTCCAGAGGGGTACCTTGAGCTGTTTCACCGTGCCCCACGATGGAAAAGCACACGTAAGCAGCTGACATCCAAACACTCCGTGCCTCCGTACGTTCCCCATAGCTCGATTCTGTATGAAACCTTCACTTTTTAAAAAGTTCATTATGTGGGAGAGGATAAAGCAGGGACAGCACAACCTTATTCAGCGGCATGAATGCGTTTCTCCGGCAACCATCATCAAGCTGCATTACATAGTAACTGAGAGTGGAAGCAGCTATATTTAGGTTCTGGGTCTGCTACTGCCCCATCTTTTTCACTGCAGAAAATTAACATGTTCCTGTGCATATAGTCTTTAATGACGGGGGAAATCCACCCAGCCACTGCCAGTGGTGTAGGGGTGTGTCTTTGAAACTTGGAAAGGTCTGCCTGACTTTCATGCTCCTTGCCTGTTCATGTTTGTTTTTCGGTGCATTTCCAGTTCTTCCTGAGTTTCTTAGCCTGCTCCAGACTTCTTTTTGTTCAGCTGTATCTGCACTGGGCAATGAACACTGTCTGTGGAGCTCTCTTGAATCCTAAATCTTAGGTGAGTCCCACAGCCACATTCCAGCTGCAGGTTAAGTCAGGAGGTGGCTGGACAACACTCCCCTGTGCATCCTGCACTGGATAGAAGGACAGTGCCAGTGGGCAAGAGGATGTGCAAGTGGTGCAGGTCCTCCCAAGCAGGGCAGTTTGGGGACCTCCACTATAGGGTCCCTTACAGAGCACAGTGAGCCTTAGAGGAGCTGGAACTCTTTATCCTACTCGTGTTGTATAGAGCCCAAGCAGCCAGAGGCAGGCTTATGATTCCCATTTAAATCATCCTAAATGTCTCTGAAGTTCAGTGCCTGGCTTCTTTGGTGTTTAGCAACACTTCAGCCCAGGAGAAAAGTCAGATGTGTGTTTACTGAACATCCTCAGCATGGCCATAGGTGCTTAGTGCACTGAGACAGGGTAACGGCCCCACTCATGATCTCAGTAGAAGGTGCTCCACAAACCAGAAGGGATATGTAACCGCTCTTTTCAAAATGCCTGTGCAAATAATTGCTGCAGAGTGACCAGTATCACCTTTTGATGACCAGCCTCCAGTAAAATGTCTCGGTTTGAGCACTCGAAACAGTGGTGTCTGAAATCACGAGTCCCTTTTCTGAACGCATTGATTCTATATATAATGCAGAGACATCAGCAAGAGTGACATCCAAAGGAGTTAAAAATAGTACTGAAATATTCTGGAAGAACTGAGTTATGAGGAACTTTTACCGATTGTTTAATAATTTTTGTATCTTTCCTTAGTATGACTTGATTTCTGTGGTCATTCTTTCTCCTAGTTTACCGTGGAGGGATAATTACAGCAGCTACTCTTAGAAAAGGAACAATTAAACTAATTACTACAAATTAAAGGAAAAAGATCTTTTGTTAAATTAGCCAGTTCTGTGTTTTCCAGGACTAGGCTGCGTGACAAGTGCTCAGGGATCTGATGCTAGTGGGCTAGTGTTTGCTGTTACTACTGCTCCCAGCAGCGGGGGTTTGTAGCTCATGAGAGGCCAACAACATAACAAGCAGCTGAAATGTGTGGACTGTTGCTTACACAGCACCAACATCTTTATAAAAGAAACATATCTTTTTTAGGCCGTACAGCAATTCTGTCACAGACTGCCAAGAATAAATAGTCCCTCCCCTGCCTTCCTAACATACCAGCCCCAGCATCAAGCTGTAGTCTTATCTGGCTTACAAATGCTGATCCCAGAAGCCTTAGCAGTTTACCAAAACAAATATTAACAAAGAGATTACATGGAAGGATATGTTTGTGGGATATTTTTTCTTCTGTTTTTGTTTTGTTGTGGGGTTTTTTTCAGAACATATTCATCTAATACTTGCCTCCACTTGGACAGAGGGGAAAAAAAAATAAACCAAGAACCACCTCCCCTGATTACTCTCCAGAAGCAGCCAGGTGAGGTCTAGCTGCCATATATTCCTACTGGAATCAAATCAGCCATCAGGCTTTCAAAAATAATGTGCAAGATAAATGAAAGTGGAAAGACATGTGCCAATATCCATATCATCCCACAAACATCCTCTGAGAGACTTATATTAGGTGGGAGGGTTCTTTAATACTGTGTAGTATTGTATCCTTTACATTTTTTTTCTCTTTCTTTTCCTTTTTTCCCTCTTTTCTTTTTTTTTTTTCTTTGAGATGAATGGGTGAACCTGGCAGTGGTACAGAGAAACTAACTACATGTTTCACATTATCACTGTCTCTTCATCAAAGTATGGAATTTTAATAGGTTTTAAATTAAGATCTAGTCAAGTAAAGCAAGGACATAAGAAATGCTACTTTGGGACTTAGGTATTTCAGCAGAGAAATCACTGGAACCATTTTGCTGTGGTGTCTTGCAGACCTGTGGAGCACGACCATCCAGCAATTAAAGCCAAAACATCATCAGGAGGGGCTCAAATTGTCAAGCCCTTTGATGCTAAGCTTAGATGGTGGTTTCTTGGAGGAAAGAGGGATTAAAAGGAAAGGTTCTCCTTGTGGAGAACTTGTGGTTTGATAGCAGATAGGTAGGAATCATCCAGAGCTTTGAAGAGAAAGCAGAGGAAAGATTCAGGGAACTTTTCCAGACTGAGTTGAACCCGCGTGGCCAGGACATAACGTATTCCTGAGAAGGACTGCAGAAAAGTTGTAGGCTGTCTTGTTAAGACAGGTGTACAAAAGTGCCTGGGGGCCTTTTTCAAAGTCTGAACAACTTCTCTTATATAGTAAACTGGTGCTTTTGATAAGTTCTGAGCCCTTGAGGATGAAGAGAGAGGGGTAAAATGCAGCCAGCACAAAGGCAGGACCTCCCCACATGGCACACCCACAGCAGCCACTGCTTTCACAGCACAGAAAGGGCAGGAGTCTGCGTTTTTAATTAACCCACATACAGTAAGAAATGAATCACCTTTTATGTTTGAACCAGCTCTACATCCTGCTCGTCATCCTACACCACTCCCTGGTAGTTTTCCATCCCTCTTCCCTCCATCATCACTGCCCTGGGGAACACAGGTAAGATGGTGCCTGGTCGTTCCCGGAGGCAGGGGAGGTTGTACTTGATGCCTCTTACCAGGATGGAGATGAACTGTGATTAGATTCACCCCACACACAGTCTGACCGTGGAAGGACTGCAGGGTAGCTGGGAGAAGCCATTTTCCTCCATTCTTGCCACGTCTTTAAAGAAACGTGAAGTAGGATGAGAACAGCTCAGTGGTCTGTATGCAATGTACCAGCAGGCAGTTTGCAAACGTTTTTTAGGTGGCTTGATAAAGAAAACAATGCTGCTGACTCTGCCCCACCACACCTCCTGTCCCCCAGGGCATCTCCTGGCCTAGTGCGGGACCAGGGATGGGTACCAGGGAACGGGGATGCAGGGAAGGGCTGTGGGAGAGGGAGCAGGGGCGTGGAGAGGGTAGCAAAGACCTGGGACAGCAGGCTGGGCTCTGGCTCGATGGTGACACCACGATGGGAGGCATTGCTGTGGTTGCAGATGCCTCTAGAGGGCTCATTGCCTCGTGGAGAGGCAGCAGCTTTCGGTCTCGCCTCGCACAGCATCGCTGCGTGGAAAACGCTTCCCGCATCACTTTGCTTTTCAATCTCCTCTTCATTTCCGCTGAAATCTCCAGTGTCTTGACCTCAATACCAAAGATGTGGGGTGTGAGGGGTCTGTATGCCCCCAGTCTGGCATCGCTGGGGTACAGCACTGTCCTGGTTTGGCTGGGACAGGCTCCTGGGCCAGCCATGGTCTGCAGGCCAGCAGCAGCTTGGGCTCAGCCAGGGCAGCTGAGCTGAGTTTGCCCCAGGCGTGTCCCAGCCCAGGAATGGCACGCTCAGTACAAAGATGGAAGTTTCTAAGGTTGGAGCTCCTCCTGCTCCTGTCCTTCACACAGAGTGAACCGATGCACGTGTGTATGATGTGGTTATTTGTCCTGCTCCTCACAATGGGCTGCCAGAAACTTAGAAATTCAAGACCAGTGTGACAACCAGGTTTTGCATCTGAACAAGAGTGATGATCAGAAAAAGGGGACAACCCAGACAGAAGTTGTATTTACTCATCTCACAGGTTGGTTGCTTCATCAGGTAGACGGACCTGTATCACCAAACTGCTGCAAAGCCTTGGAAGATATCCAAGACTGACTGGCTTCTCCAGGACCAGTAGTGAAGTATGGACAGCATATTTTTAAAGCCCTGTTTTGTGGGTAGTAGTTGCACCTGCAATGAAAACTCTGACCATGCAGCTTCAGCACTGTTCAATCATTCTTGTGACTTCCCCTGTGAACTACACTGTCTTTGTCAGCTGTAGATTCCATCTGCAGTTGTTCAGCTTTATCCCAGTGCAGGACAAAGCAAGCAACTTCAAAACTGAATCCATTTATTTTGACTAACGATTCTCCCTTGATTTTTATAAGTGTCAAAAAGCCCTGGAGTTCATCTGCATTTGATTGAGACTAGTCAAACAGGATGAGATCATCTCACTTGCTGTACAGCACCTCCTTACATGAAGAGTTCAGCCTTTACTCTCGTAGCTTTTGCCATCTGATGCCAAAGTCGATAGAAAGACTCTTGCTGGCAAAATTGAAACAGGGACAGCCCATCAGCCCCCACAAAGGCACGTGGCATTTAGCAGTGGTGCAAGACTCCCCGGTGAGTCCAGGCCATGAGTGTGAAAAGCTAAGTCTGATAGCACGAAGCTGCTAGCAAGTTCTCAGGGCAAAATGACCTTCCCTTCCAAGTTCTCAGAGCAAGCTGACATTCCTCTCCCCTGAGATCTCCACCTGCCTTCCGTTGAAGTAGTGTGTATATCCCTCTCCTTCAGGGACATCTCTAGTTGGGTTCATTTCTCTCCCCAGGGAATGGAAAGAGCTTCTGGCAGGGAACAGCCTCTGCAGTAAGGAGTGAAACTGAGACTCTGGCACCTGGAGTTCAATGCTCTGGCAGCAATCAATGAACACAGTACACGATGACAGTATAACAAGTCTTTATTGAAGCAAAACCGTGAGTCAAAGCAACAGGCAAAACACAAACACCAAGCATTAGAAAGGGAACAAACATCCGACTCGTAGCACCGGGTGCCAGATGCCCCAGCGCACGACAGGAGACTGTCACGTTGTTGACGGTGTTTTGTCATCGTTATGTGCAGTTTGCTTACACGTGTTGCTCAGCGCAGATAAAATAATGATCAGCTTCTCCTTGGCTCCTCGCTGCCGAGTGAGTATTCCAGTCCTGAAACAGCTCCTCTTCAGCTGCATTCCTCAGTGCCTCCCTGCCCGAGAGGGTGAGTGCCTATGGACGTGGGCAACTGGACTCTGGATTTCACAGCCTGCCAGAGCGATGTCATGCACGCTTGGCAGACTCAGTCTCTCGGGACTGCTTGCAATTGCTTCATTGCCCTTGATTGATAAACTTTGTCTTGTGGCTCCGTGCTGTGGAAAGCCAATTTGCATATATATTGCCAATGATTATTCACTCATTATTTTTATTAGGGAATCGCACGGAGGCCTCTTCTGACAAGCTACCCTATAGGTGCTAGATGGATATAAAGCTTTATGTCAGTTCTGCCACAAAGGTTCTTTGGTTGCCTAAGAGGTGCACAAGAGCTCCATCACTCTCAGCATTTACAGCTGCAGCAGAGCTATCAGGAGAAGGAGCCTTTCTGCGAACAGCGCTCGTTATTTGCACAGAGCTCATCGCCAGCCACGTCTCTTGAGGGAGCAGAGGGCAACACAATAAAGTCCTCATAAGCTCCTCTGCATCATCCCTTCTCTGCAGCTGGAGACAGCGTCAATTTGTCAGGTATTTGATATTCACTGTGATTTCCAAACAGCGTGCTGGCCTTCGCTGAGCTCTGTTCAGGCATGCTGAGTCTACTTGTATAGTCTTTATTGATTTTTTATTTTATTTCCTTTTGATAAATCGAAAGAACAGAATTATTAGAAGATAAAGGGCCTGTTCTGGCTTCCATAGACTCATCACCAAGTCCTAGGAGCGCTCACAGCAGCTTCCTGGAATAAAGAGGGCACAAGACCAGCTGAAGTCCTCCTGCTAAAACTCATCTGTGTGTTTTGTTCTCCATCCCATTCTGCCCTCGGGCTGTAAGCGGAGATTAGGCCACAGCATGGATGTAGCTGTGCAATTTGGGGTCAGCTTGAACCCTATAGAGTTTTTGCACCTTTCCAGTGCAAAAATATATAGAAATATCTCAGGATTAAACATATTCTCTTGGTACTGAGGGTGACTGTGTCCAGAATTGGCTACATGCAGCTTTAGCATGTGTGTGTCTATATGTACGCATTATATACATGAAAATGCAATATATAGACACACATTTATTTCCCAGCTGCTGCTCTATCAGACACTTAGCTGCCACTTCTGTAAGATAAAAATGCTAATACCATACAGCAAGCAAACCAATATTCCCTGGAAATTCTAGACACCATCCCAAAGCTGATGGATATGCAATGTGAAGAACACAAGGTAGTGTTCTGCTTACTTCTCAGAGAGCAAAGCTTTAATTTTTAATGCTGCAGAGATGCTCTTTGTCACCACCTTCCACGTCTTCAGGTGTATCAGCATTTCACAAGTGTTGCTAAAATGGTTGCCCAAGGTGGAGCTGAACATCTGGATCACTCTCTTTTTCCATTAGGCTGAGTATCCAGCATGTCAGGATGACATGTGCTCATCCCCCAAAATAACTGTTCAGTTTGATGCCAAAGGGCAAGGGAAAGTTTCCTGAATACTTCAAACTTTTGTTTTGAATGTGTATAATAGGGCAGAATTTCCAATTGCTTCATGCTGGGTGGACTGTCTTCAGAGGCCACCACGTCTCACTACGGAAACAAAGTGAGAGTGCCCAGGATGCAATAAATTCAACTGCTCTAAGTGGGACATTTTGGGAAAAAAGTTAATCACTTTCACTTCAGGGAAGAAATATTTCATGTAAACTTTCTGCTTAGCATAAGAATTTGACACTGGCATTGTGTAAATCCTGCAGTGACTCAAAGACCCAAGAATGGGTCAGAGGATCCAGATGACTTAAAGAAATGTATGAAATCACCTACATGAGCAAAAAAAGAGCAGTAAGTGGACTGGGCTGTATCTTTTCACACAAGTACACTGACATTGAGACCATCATATATGAAATAGTATGATCAAACGTATTCAACAGCTTTGCTCACACTTTGGCCTTAGCTCTGGATTTGAGATGGTCCTGGCACCTGACATCTCCTTTCCAAAAAAGTAGCTTACCAAAAATATCCTCCCACTTCCCTGCTGGTCCCTGAATTTCCCCATCCCTGAAAAAACAACTCTGTGTCCAGTACATACGTAAGTTTTATTTATTTCTGCATCAAAAACATGAAGCTCTTTGAAAAGAGCATGAGCAGGGTACAAACCTCTCTCTTGCAAGTGTCAGACCCAGGACATCTCTATTTGCATTTACAAAAGCTATCACAGATCATCTCCAAGGTATTTTTTAGTCACTGGAAGATTGTTAAATATTATTCAGGACTGACAGTTTCTCTTTTCCACTCATGCTTGTTGCAAACAGAAGCTAAAAAAACCCAGAAGCAGTCATAGGCAAAGACACGTCCATGTGTTCTACGTGGCCTGGCTCACCTGTAGGAAGAGGACAAAATCCATCAGGCCAAGGTGGCACCCAAATTTTGCAGAGTTCTGTCTTTGGAGCTGCACTTCAGCCTGTTCAGTGCCTCGCCTAACAGAGACAGCTCCATGTCTAGAGTACCTGTGGTGCAGGCTTGCTTGCACAGGGAACCTTTTTATAGCACTTTAATACTTCCATCAGAAATTATTTGACTCGGCGCGTCGAGATGATTAACTCAGTCTTTGCAAATGATTCGACTGACAAATACGAATGAAAAATGCCTGGTTTCCTCTGCATAGTCTCATTCTGACCCCTGACACACATCAACAGGTAATAAACTATTTTATTCCTATTTTCACTTCAACAAATGTCCCTTAGAGCATCAATTTAGCTCATTCATAAGAACCACTTAGATAGCTAAAAGCAAATTTCTCCATGGCTATAAAAGCTTCATTAACTAAGACCAGATTCATATCAATATTTCAAAAGGGAATCTCTTTTCACTTTCAAATGTTCCTCCAGACTACCAGCTTTTACATCAGGGCTGGCTCTAAGTCAACAGCTTCATTTCCCCAGTTAAATAGCAGCACACTGACTTGTGCTACTGTATGTGGGCAGTCTGCCCCGGAAAGCCTTATAATTAAAAGAGTTTAGACAAGAACTCGGCCATAAATTGTCCCTGAATACTGAACTCAGGCACAGAGAGGAAGAAAGCACTTTACAAATAATAGGATTGCAAGCAATGAACACTCACAGCTTTCGTGCCCGTTTAAACGGACAGACGGAGCCGTTTGGGCCTATCAGGTCAATAATCCACAAACTAAGAAGGATTTATGTGATAGCCCATAATGACTTAAATCCACTTTGAAAGGGAGGGTGACAATAAGGCGGAACGCTGCTGGGCATGTTCGGGGGGCTGCTGTGGCAAACAGCGATGAACCTTCTTGAATTAGCGCAGTTAATTAAAAATCAAAGGTACAGGTGAAATAACAGGGTTTTTTTAATGCCTCTATTCCAGTGAGCTTCAAACTCCCTAAGCTTTAACACGGGCTGTCACAACAGTGAGTCAGAGGCAGGCTGGCAGCACAGCCCTTCCCCGGGGAGCGGTGCGGGGCCAAACCTCCCTCCTCTCCCTGACTTCAGCAAACCAAATGTGCATCCGTGGGATGGAGCGGGGAGACGCTTCCCGCAGGTGCAGCATGGGCTGGTTCTCCTTTTGCCCCTAGTTGGTCTGTAAGCAACCCTGCAAGGTTCCAGAGGGTCTCAGCTGCTGTGGAGCATGGTGAGCTCAGGTGAATGAGGCCAGGCGTGGTCAGAGCCCTGGAGACTCCCCACTGGAAGGGGAAATGTTCTCCACCTGGTCAGAGGGGCTTTTCCTCATCTAGGCTGTTCCAGAAGCAGGGAAAGTAGAGTTCCTGAAGGTTTTGTCTCTTCTGTTGCCTAAATAACTTAGCAACTTGGTTTCAGGTTAGGCAAACATATGAGAGAGATTTCATGTGTCTTTTTCTGACCGAGCAGGATGCATCTTGGGTGCATCATGCAGCTGCTTTAATGAGGTAGGTGCGTGTTTATTTTATTGCTGTATCTGGGAGTAAGTCTACAATTAGTAGCAAATATAAGTTCAAGCTTCCTTCTACCTTGCCAGGCAGTAGTCTATGTTGTCTCCTCCTCTAAAGGACCTTTCCCATTTACAGATTCTTGGCTCTTAGAATTCCTACCTACTCTCAAACTTCTTTCCTTCTCCAAATTATATTTTTTTTCCATTTAACCAAAATATTGGAAAACTGCTATCCTACTAGCATAGCTTCCTTTCTTCTTCTGGCCATGCAATAGCTTGGAAATGTTTCATTATGACTGTGTCCATCGGTATTGTTGCAAGGCATTAGATCAGGCTTTTGCTATCTGTAGAAGGTAGGGCCTCCCAGTAAGTTAAGAAGTGAGTTTAATTTAATTGTGTTTGGTATCTAGGGTGGGTATGAGGAATGCAACCAGCACCTCTTCCAGAAAGGCAATTCCCCTCTTGCAGAGGGGTGAGCAAACTCTCCAGCATCCCTCTGCTCCTACCAGCTCCTCTCAATTTTCAACCCAGACAGCAAAGCTCATGAGGGAAGCTGCTGATAAGGAAAGTAAACTGAGTGATGTCTGAGGCACCCAGACAATCTGGATACAAATGCCCCACTGAAACTTGTAAACGAATACAGAATAAACAGAGGAACCCCAGGGAATGCTGTGAGCTGCTCACCAGCATGTCTTGGCAGGGGGGTTGGAACTGGATGATCTTTAAGGTCCCTTCCAACCCTGACAATTCCATGATTCTATGTCCTTGGGCTCCTGCACATTGCTCCTCTCCAAGTCGAGAGCAGTTCTGCCTGCAGCCCAGGGGAGTACGTGGTTAAATGCAGTCATCTGCATTGTTCTCTGTGTTGCTTTCAAGAAGTTCAAAAGACTTACACCCACCAGCAGCAGAAATTTGTGGGAGCTGAACAAAGGAAGGGTGCTAGGAGTTCGTTACCTTAACCGCTTGCGGTGGGTTCTGCGTGCTGGTTGCCCTAATGTGTGAAATGTATGTGTATGTATAGAATAGAAGCAGCTTGAAATATGTGCCTTCTTTTTTCAAATGAAATGTCGTCTTCTTTAATATATGGATACACAAATGGAGTCTAATCTGTTCCAAAACGTGTCTGAACTACAGAAGAAAAATGAAGAACTGGACTTGAGTGTGAATTTCATTGCTTATTCTGTTTGTATAGAGTAAGAGAGGGGGAATAATGGTAACTTCAGTAGTCAGGTGCCTTCTGTAAGAATGATTTTGCTCAGTCCTTGTTTCTGTGTCTTTAGATCAATAAATAACACCTGCTTGGGAAGATGGGAGGGGAAGAACCCTTCAGGTGCCCAAGAGAACTTACATTATCTCCAAATATGAAAGTTTAGCAGATGGTGCTTTGTTTTCTCTCCCCAGTGATCAAAAGGTCAGGAACAGCATATTTGAAATGTATGAATCTTCTCATTTCTAAACCAGTTGGGTTTTTTTTTTTTCCACTGAGCAATGAAGAAAAATCTGAAGAGGAGGAGGAAGGAGGGTTGGGGAGGCCTTGCTAAGCTTGGCTTTTCAGCATACCTGGCATTCAGAGTAGAAATGGAGTAGGTACTTAACAAGCCCTTACTTCAGAATCTAAGATTAAATGTTCTTTTAAACTGGGTCCAGGGTTACAGCTGAATGTGAAGAAGGGTTTCATGATTTGCTGACAGTCACTGGGAAAATAAAGAAGTAATTTTTGATTTGAGACGATGAATATTTACACAAAAATTCACAGAATTAAGGACTAAAAAGAATCACTCGTGGTGAAGAAGTGTCTTGATTGGTCTGAAACAGAGTGGTGGTTTCCATTTGAGCTTCCTGAATAATTAAAAAAAATGTATTTTGGAAGTAATTTCAAATGGAAAAGTTGTTTTGCACTTGAAAAGCAAAATACATCACTATGAAAAATATTGGATTCCAAAGGTTTCCCAGGTTGGTTTGTCATGCCCTCCCCGTGCCCACCACCAGCCCAATGACAACTATTTCTCAAACCAATCACTTTGGTAAAATTGACCCAAATTAAAAAAACTCCACAATGTATTTCAGTAACTCTGTACAGAATCTTCCTCAGAAGTCTTGATAAAGCTGAAGGCTGAATTTATGATGTTTTTAATTTCTCTGATTTCTTTGTTACGGGTTTGTGAGTCTGAGTGTGCCTCCCAGTTCACGCCAAATACCTGGGAGTGTATCTAATTTTCTTTTTCTTTTTTTTTTTGCCTATGTCTACTCCCCTGCCCCACGCACAGCCTGTTTCACACAGAAGCCCAGCTATGAGGGATGTCAAACCTCATCACACCATAACAGATCCCTGTCTGGGTGACCAGGAGCTGGAATGTTATGATACACCACAGCAGAACCTCAGCTCTCCAGCAGGAAGGAGAGTATGTAACTGGAGGGACCGTGAGTCCCTCCTTCCTCCCCGTGTGCAGATTCCCCCAGGTGATCTATAGGAAAGTCTCCTACAACAGCAGGGAAATCAACTCACGTTGATTATTTCATGCTGTGTGAATGCCTTCAAAGTTTCCATATGTGAGGGGCAGATTATTTTAGTCCTGGAACTTTAAGCTGCTATTTATAATAACGAGCGAAATACATCTGGTGCCTCTGAGCTCAGCCCCTCCATGCAAGGGTTAGTGTCTGTACTTGCTGCAGAACAGCACAATTCAGAGCCAAGAGCTGTGCTACCTCATGAGCTCCCCAAGCTCAGATTGTGGGCACCTACAATTTATATGAAGCCTGCGAAGGTCGTAAAACAATATGAGCACTAGAGAGGAAAACAAGTGGGGAAACTTTACTTTAGGTGGTTTATTTTATCAGATATTTTTTTCCCCATCATGTCATGAGGACAGGGTGGTACAAGTTCCCTTCAGCCTTCACTAGCTGAACTTCTATGACAATTTACCTGTCTTTTTGGCATATTGCCTGTGGACCCCTTACATTGCCACTGGAGTTGTTTTAAGCTTAGTCTCTTATGTGACCAAAGAAATTTTCCAGCAGCTTGGCTGGAGCCCAGAAATAGACTCTCCAAAGTTGAGAATTCAAGTTTTATTGCTAAATGACCTGAGGGTGTTCATCAGTGGGTAGCTTGTATTTACCAAGTATTTCAGGCTTTGCCTGCATCTTCTAATTAAATCAAACCAACATAATCATACCATCAACATCGTAAAAACCAGGTCAGCGTATACTATTCATAAATTATCACAAAGCAGCTGCTGCGTGCTTAATCTGCTTTTGAAAGTGGGGGGCTGCCTTTGCTTAAGCCTGTGTCTTAAGCTCACTGCTTTACCCCCCTGTTGTCTGACAGCACGTGACTGGGGGGCAAGATCACTTGTCCTCATTGTGCAGCATGCAGTGGAGAAGAGGCTGACTCATTATCAAACAGGATCCCTAAACAGGTTGGTTAAAGCTTTTACCATCGGTTCTGAAAAGCTCAGGTCCATGCTAGCAGCCCTTTGCATTGAATAGTGTTTATTCCTAAAGCTGAAACAAGGTAGAATTGTTTGCTTGTTGAAATTGGAGGGGTAGAATTGCTTGCTTTGCTTGAGAAAGGTTACTTTGGGGTATGCAGAGAGCGTTAAATACAAAAAACCAAACCCCAAGTTTTAAAGCAGAGGTTTAAGGAGTTGCTCGCTCTTGGGTTTGCAATTGTCGTGTAGAATTTCAGGGCATGGAATGGAATTCTGTGCCTTCCTGGATTCAGCACAGCTCCCTCCACCTCTCAAACTAAATTGTAGAATCTCCCCCTTCACTTTGGCTGCCGCAAACACAGTGAAGATGAGAGGCAGAGAAAGAAATCGTGCTTTCTGTTGCATGCACTTTGAAGGGGAGGAAGACAGTAAAAACCACATCTATTAACCTCTTGCCTCTGAACCTGTGTAAGCTACCAAAACCTTGGAGGTGGACAACTGCAGGATACAGTACACCCACTCATTCCCCTCCGTCATCAAGTGAGGAGGGAATGGAATAACAATAAAGCTTTTGGTCCAGCTTCAAACTCACCTGCTAACATACCTGGCTCCTGGAACAGCTGCAGGAAGGGAGTGATCCTTGAGAAGGTCACTGTTGAATACTTTTGGAAATGCCTCTTGTTTTAAACAGTCTAGCCCAGGCTGACTCAGAGAGTATTGCACTTCATTTAAGGAGCAGCATGAGACCTGCCTCAGGACCATCCTGCCTGGGCCTTCATAATGGGCATCTGACCAGCACTGCTAACAAGTAGCTAAGAGAACATCAGTTTGACCACACTGATTTGTCTTTTGCCTGTCTCCATGAGCGTAAATGGAGAATTGATTTTATTAAAGGTGTTTCTAGAGGGTTCTTCTATAGTGTTCTGAGCAGTGTCTACATCGATAGAGGATCTGTCCCTTCTGGTAAATGGCAATATCACTTTGACTTCTTATCACCTTCATTGTCCAGGCCTGATTCCATTGAGGACATGCCTTATTGTTCTGCAATAAAACAGGACAAAGAAAAATGTTACCAGAATTCAGAATTGCTGCTGTGTTCGCTGTAATGCTTCTTGCACTCAAATGATACTCTGCTTTATGGGTGGAAAAAAAAAGCTGGCAACCAGCTTCCGTGAGGGCTGTGACAATGGACCTGTCAGTCACCTCCAAATTTTAACTCTGCAGAAAGTAAATGGGTTTGTTCAAATCTTCCAGGGACTTCTTTCACTGCGGCTGCATACATTTGCATAGTGATTCACAGATAAGTGCATGCCAATAGCCACTTCTGTGAACAGATGTTGACAGAAGCATCAACAGAAGTATCAGAGTTCCGTGAACAAGTGTGTCTTTCTGCATGCACAGAGAAATGCATAATCTAGTAGGATGCTGGAAATTTCAGTCAGTTCTGCCTTCCAACCAGCCTATCGAGTCCCCGCAGGCTGATCAGCCTTTGCAGGAGTGGTGATGCCTCTTGGTAACGTCGAGAAAGAATTCAGAATAAAGGGGAGAGCTGGAAGAGTTGTGCTGCAGTTATACTGGTAAAAGAGAGGCTCTCTGCATATTTTATAGCAACTTATTTAAGGAAAGAAAAGCAACATTCAGTTTAAGATGGTGTGTTTGTCAAACAGTGCAGTGGTTCGATACGTTCTTAGCCATTCTCATAACAATAATGTAGCAAATAATGAAATAATTACCTAAAACTTCAATCATTTGGGGTGGGCTGCTTTAATAGCAGGTTTGAAGGAATCCACTCGGCTGTACCTCCCGAGCACGAATCCAGATGAATCCTATGAAACAGGGATATTTGGCAGAGAGCTGCCCCAGACCAGTATGATAGTGCATAAGAGAAACAAGGTTTGAATCAAGTCTCAGCGTCCTTTATGCAGCAAAAATACTTGTTAGCTAAAAAGTAGGGATAACCTATTTTGCTACTGAAAGAAGCAAAGGAGGCTTTGCAATATGTTTCCAGACGATAGTATATTTTTCAGACCAAGATGAAATTAAGCAGCGTGTAGCTTAAAAGTCAGGGAAGTGAACTGCATGTAGTTCTCTCTGGTTCTGTTTCTCTTCTGCTATTCTGAAGCGAGTCAACCGTGTTACTCCACTAATAGATCAGTTTCTATAACTAAACACAAAATCTGAGATGCACTTAGAGCGTGGATTTTTATGGGTTTTTTTTCAGGTTTCTATTAACCTGATTAACAGGTTAGTAGCAGGTTAATAACCTGGTGAACAGGTTATGTGCTTGCAGTTGGCACTGTTACCAAAAAAAAAAGAGATAAATTTGAGCTTTCATAATTGTATAGGTGCTACCTCATTATTTCCTAGGAATGCTGTGCTGTGAAGTGTTTTGTTTGTGTGAGGCTCAGGGGTGACTGTGGCATAGGCTTAAAGCAGAATCCCAAAAATATAATTAGTGACCATCTCTGCTGCTGCCATGAGATTACTCAGGGGTTCTGTTCTACAACACAGTGGTTGTTCTACCAGGCTTTACAGGGCTGTCACACATCCCCAAGCACAGTCCATGAGGAAAATCAGAGACCAGTGCTCAGCAAAGCATATTGGGACTGATGATGAAAGCTTTTACACCTTGAAGTTTACAGAATTACAATACCTTCCTTTGCCAGGGCTCTCCTAAGTATTCTGTATTTCAGTATATTCAAAATGCAGCAGCTTGCATCCTTGCAGGCACTCCACTGGCTTTACCTTACACGTACTGAGTGCCAGTTCAGTTTTAGTCACTCTCCCAGTCTTCACAGTAGAGATCTGGGCAGTAGAATTGCATCTGGAGATAGAGGGGTTTTTCTCTGATCCATCTACGTATCAGATGAAGTGAGCTGTGTTAACAGACAGCAAAGCAAGTGCCTGAGTCTCTGTAATACAAGAAATAGAAATATAATAAATATTATTCAGAACATCTAATAAATATAACAATATCTATTAAATGGAATATAAATATAATACATGTATAATATAAAAAATGTAAATAAAATAATACAAAAATATAAATACAAAAATATAAACACATAGAGGAAAACCTGCTTGAAGGAGAGCTTGGGCCTTCTGCCATAAACGTAGTCCTGACATTATCCAGGATTTCTGGGAAGCACAAGGACAAGATCTTACCTGGAGGTTTCTCATCTCTGTTGTTTCTGGTTACTTTCTTTAGAGATTATGTTCTGCTATGTAGTGGGCTAAATGGTAAAAATATAGAGCAAGAATCATCTTAAGACTTGTCAAAGGTGATAAAATATGAAATGGATAGTCTGGAGTACAGCGAGTCTGAGCTGGCTGATGTCAAGAAGTGATATTTAATAGATTCTGCTAAAAAATAACTGTGTGTGTGTAGCTTTTCAGTATTTTTCATTCATAAAAATGTAAGTTTTTTCCAAAGTCTGGTCCCTGGAACTGTTTCCAACGATGAACCTCCTTTCCTTTATAAACAAAAATGAAATCCCTTTTAGGCAGGGCTCCCTCTACCCAATTCACAAGCTGATTTCCCTCTGCTTCCCAAAGTTTTATTTTTGTATCCTATTTGCCAGAAGCTAATGAGCAATGCAAAGTGTCAGTCACTGGAGGAGAGGGTTTGGGCAGCAATGGACTTGCTGGGCACTGATTATGAAACCAGAAATTAGATAGTAAAGCTCCAAGAAGCCACAGAGACTTGTTTCTAAGCTTTGTTGGGATCATTTTCATGTGTTAGCCTATGAATCAAATGAAGTTTATTGTATAGTTTATTACTATTTCTTCAGCTCTGTTTTTAAAACAAAAAGATCCTTGGACCTTTACCACACACTGAATGGCAGCAAGAAGTGAATGTGTAATCTTGTATGCTTTATTTATTACTTTTATTTTTATCAGAGCATCTAGAAGCCTCAAGTATGGTCATAGGGCTGTACACACACAGGTAAAAGGATCCTGCCACAAAGAGCTGACAAAGATAAGAGGCAAAAGGTGAAAATGAGAAAGCAGGAAGCACTGACAGCATCATTTACAGGTTTTTGGTTTATTAAGGGTACCACTAAGTTAGCCAGGATTTTTTTTAATTTAGAAAGCCAAAGAAATCTTTGTAAGGATGGAAGAAAACCAGGACAATGAGGTATTTGGAGATTGTTGAGGGGCAGGCTGATGAAAGCAGAAAACTTCTTGCCTGATAATCTTATATTGCAATAATAAAAGCAACACGTCCGAAGGAAATAAACTCATTGAGCATCTGTTATTCTAAGTACTTAAGTGCAGCCTTAAATTCATCCTTGCTCTTCAGAGCAGAAGAAGTAGGAATGACTGAAGCACTGCCTTCTACTTAGGTGACTGCTGTACCGAATGAGAATCACACTGAAGTTTGTGAAAGTCTGTCATCAAATTGCCACCCCATCCTATGCAGCCCTCCTGCCCGAGCCTGGCACTATGAAAGCATTCCTTTTAACTAACAGGAATAGCATTTTGCCTATTACAATGCCAGTAGTGCTTTAGGCTAGGTAAATACTTCCTAGTTCTTAACGTGATATTTAAGACTGTAATTCCTTTTTCACGCTCTATAATTTAGGTATTAATCCTTGACTCATCCTTGACATTCTGCTTTACACCTACAAGTACTTTGGTTGCACAGTGTGTTTTGGAATTTAACAAAATTAGATATACTGCACTCTGCCAGAGGAGAAAGAGTACTTTTTTCCTAAGCTAGCTGAATAAAAAGCACACTTCTGCAGCTTTAGCACGTCCATGTGTGTCAGGGCAGCTATTTCAGCATTTTGTGGAGGGTCTACAGCCACTGGAGATGAATAAACTGTGCAGAAAGGAGAGTTTTAATCTATCACCTTAATTTATTTTACATACTTTTCTATACATGTGTGTCTCTGTGTGTATATGGACTTTATGCAGATGGGAACAGTTCTGCATCCTCTATTTCATGGATGGTCTCACTATCTTACCCAGTTCTGAGGGTTCACACCTCTCCAATTACTTACCTGAATCTGTATTTCAGAATCTGTATTTCAGAATCTCTCCCAATATTTCCCAGCCTTATTTAGTGACTTCTAAGAAATAGAATCACAGAATGTTTGGGGTTGAAAGGGACCTTTCAAGGTCATCCAGTCCACCCCCCTGCAGGGAGCAGGGCCATCTGCAGCTAGAGCAGGGTGCTCAGAGCCCCGGGCAACCTCCCCTGCAATGGTGCCAGGCATGGGGCAGCCACCACCTCTCTGGGCAGCCTGGCACAGTCTCTCCCCACCCTCAGCACCAACAATCTCTCCTTCTCTCCAGTCTGAATCTCCCTCTTTCAGTTCAAACCATCACCCCTTGTCCTGTCCCAACAGGCCCTGCTCAAAGTCTGTCCCCATCTTTCTGCCAGGCTCCTCTGGCCCCGCTCCACCAGGTCCCTGTCTCTCCTGTGCTGAGGACTCCAGAGCTGGACCCAGCACTGCAGAGAGGGTCTCAGCAGAGGTGCAGAATCACCTCCCTTAACTTTCTAGACAGATGTATCAGACAGAGGATGGTCTGGCTCCTGTTTTTCTTTTCCAAGTGAGATTGCATACATGCTAGTGGCAACCCGTGAGAAATGCTGTGCAGGACATCAGTGGTGTATGATCTGGGAGCAGAAGCTGCTGATGGCTGCCTCCCAGCCATGCCTCTCAGTGCTGCTGCTGCTCTCTTTGTAGCTTCTTTTTAGATACCCTGTCCAGCACTCGTTATAGCTGCCAACCCCTGCTCTAAAGCAGAGGTTGATGTGTAGCAAAGATCAAGACTTGAAAAACATTGTCCTGCCTGTAATTAGGGTGTCAGTTTGTGTGCTAGAGCCAGAAGGGCTGTCTCCTGGAGGAAACCGCACGCGCTGTTGTTTGCACAGCTTGCCTTTAGCTTGATGTAGTTTTATTTCCCCCCCCCCCCCTTCTTATCATCAGAAGTTAGTGTCCTGACACACATCACTGGGACTTCTTGTTTGGTGGAGCTAAAGAAACTGAGAATTTGCAGAAAGGATGAAACGTGAAAAAACAAATTAACCCCAGAAAAGCAGCGGCAATGAAGGAACAGTTGGGAAAGGTGGGGGGGAATGGAACACAGGAAAAGATACGGTGTGGTTACACCTCACTGAAAGTTCAAATCGTGGTGAGACACAGCAGGCCTGCCCTGGTGTCCCACTTACAGCAGTGATCTGTCCTTGCCTCACGTTCTCTTTCTTTCATGGAGCCAGTAGACCCTCATCCCAGCAGCTTTTGCTACTGATTTCAGTAAGAAAATATTTAGATGGTAAATTCTTTTAGGCAGGGATTATTTCTTCATTGCCTGCCCTAGTGGGACTTTTGAGCTATGACTGTGGGCATAAGGGACTCAGGCAAATTATGAAGAAGAATAGTGTGGAATAGCACAAATTGTAAATGATTTATTTCCTGAAGATGGTTTAAAGCAGACGTGCACAGCGCTGAGCTAAATCTCTCAGCAAAACCCAGATCTCCAATGAATCGAGGAAAAAAGTGCAGCCGAGAGGGAGCTGTCCCTTCTAATCCCAGCAAAAGGAATCCGTTCAGCTAACTATGGCTTGGATAGATGATCTTCTCTACCCAGGTCAGGCCTGGGCTCTTTCTCACAGCCAGCTCAAGGCTTAGGGAAGGCAGAGTTTCACAGCATAGTGGGCTGCCGGGGAGGAAGCGAGCCCCTGTACCAGCAGTGGCCAGGGAGCTCTTTGCCAGCGCTGTTTCAGCTGCTTTCTTTGCCAAGCAGCTATTGCTGGGGAGTTTCAGTCCCTCCCAGAAGCAGCAGCTGCTGCCCCAGCCCCTCCAGCTGAGCCATAGGAACAGCTTCTGGGGCAGAAGACCCCCAGCACCCACGGGGCTGGTTGTTTCCACTCTGAGTAGCAGCGGCTTTTGCAGCTGCCTTGCAAGGGGGGAGCTCAAGCCAGTCTATTTTCCACTTGCCAAGTTTTAGCTTTTATCCTGCTCAGAGTATTTATTAGCCAACCCGATCTGCATATACATCGCTATGGTTCTTCTTGAATAAATTCTCTTTTACGGGGAGGAGTGGGATGGATCTTTCCACTGTGACTGCCTGTCATCTTCAGAGCACTTCTATCTTCTCCCTGATGCTCAGCCTCGGACTCACCATGGCCCTAGTGCATCTTCAGTTGATCAATGTGACTTAAAAGAACAAATCAAAGTGATAGAAGTCCTCGGAGAGAGAAGATGGTGGAAATCCAGGACTAGATGAGAGGAATTTATTTATTACCAAAACACATATGAGTTGTAAGAGTAAAGAAGTTGTGGATGTGAAAATGAAAGGACATTTTATTGCAATGGTAATGAAAAACATACTTTTTTTTTTTAATCGATGATGACAATAACTGGTGCTGTCACAATTCTCTAGACTATTGAGAGGTCCAGTGGATTACCAGATAATTTAACTAAACAGCATCTTTTTCTGAGGTGACAAGACTTAGTAAAAAAGCCTTTGCAGGTGACAGACTCTGAAGAGCAGAGTGCGTGAGGGGCTAGATAAATATTTTGAGCATCTCAAATACATTCTTCATGAAGAAGAAAATGGTCAACTCTGTTCTCCAAAGGTTCTCAGATTTCAGGATATCATGCTGGCTTTCTAGTCACCCACAGAGGACTGTAATTCTCCCAACAACAAAGCAGCTAAATACATTATTTGTATGTGAGAGATTCTAGTTACACCATCTTGCTCAATTATTCACAACATGTACTGGAGGAAAAGGGAAAAAAAAGTTCAATTTGCAGGTTTTAAAGAGATTTTAAGAAAAGAAATCATAACCCTAAGGGTACTGTAACACTAGAAAAGCCTACCAGGGAGGCTGTGCTGTCTTTCCAGGGAGGTTTTCAAGTGTAGGTTAGAGAAATGTCAGTGACGAATGAGTTTGGTGAGGTTAATTTTTGCCTCAGTGCAAAGGGATTAGGTAATTCCTCAAGGTCCCCTTCTGCCCTGTATCTCTGTGAATCTGTGCTTCTGTTGGCGTTGTTTGCTGTCCTTTTTGTATCGATCTACCCCACTATGCTGTTTGTCATTTAGACTGCAACTCTGCACTAAGTACTGCCTTCAAAGACTTTTTCCTTCTCCAGTAATCCTGTTCCTGGAGAGCACACTACATCTCTCTCCCATTAAACACATGCTATTTGTATGTTCCAGTCCTCACCTCCTCGGGCTTTGACAATTGTTTCCAGCAAATTACGTTTTCTCCCAGGCTGCAGGCAGTGAGAGGAAAATTACAGCCTAGCAGTGAAAGTTCACATAACTAAAAAATGTTAATGTCTCTCGACGTGCGCTGTTCGCACGGGGTCAAACAGTGGGCTTGCAGGAGATGGGTGTAAAACAGAATGGTTCCAGTAGTGCCAGCATGTGCCTGAAGGAGCCTGTCGTATACATTAGAGAGATGCTATAAATACAGTCCAGCTAGTCCCTTCGGCCAGGGACACTTTAATTTAGTCCTACACCATATCCCATTTTCAGGCTAAACCAAGTACAGCACACTTTCTCTTATTTCTAGAGCCAGACAACTCTTTCTCATTTGTTATGAGACCCACTGGAGCCTCCCTGTGAACCATTCCACCCCAGGAACAAACAAAGAGCCCCTTTGGGCTCGAAGGGGGGAAGGAGGATTCTCACGGAGAGCTGGTTTCTGCAGGCTCCTCAAAAAAAGCAGTGAGGAAAGCAAGGTGGGACTGCTCTGACGTAACCTCTGGGGCAATTGGTTTTTGCTGGCTCCATACTTCCATACCCAGGAAGAACAGCTCCCTAGCTGAAGTACCTCCTCAGGTGTGACAGCCTGGAGCAGGAGGAGGCATGGTGGCCCAGTTCAAGCTCCAGATGTCCCCTTGGTCTAGCCCTGAGAAGAAATTTCTTGTTGGGTGATTATGTGAGGAAGTTGTTCACAGAACTCTGACAGGGTGTGTTTCTTACGTGGCTTGCTGGTAGAAGCCCTTTTTATCCTACCACCAAACCATCTTCAATACCAAATCCTTGCCTCAGTCAGTGAATTTGTGTAGGACCTGATTGAAATAGAGACTGGTTTTACCTGCGTGCATTACACACCCTGGATTAAGCTGCTTATATTACTGTACCTACACAAGCCAAATAAGAAATATGTGAAATACCCCATATCACAGGGCTACAGACAGCTGTTCTACAGCTGTGATACTTTCTCCACACAGCATCTGTCTCCTCCTTCCTCTAGGCTCTGTCCTACTCCTTTTGGCACATGGCTATTTCCATCTACTCGCCACTTGTAGTTCCAGGCAGACAATGTTTCAGGGACAGACCCTGCAAAGGCATGGTCAGTTCCTCTTAACTTTAGTTTTCTGTGTGGTTCCTTTGCTGGGAAGGTTCCTGGTTAGACCTTCAACTCATTGAACCATGTTAGGAAGATGTAAGTATTTGCCAATTGTCTATGCCTGCTAAAGGACTCGCAGAAGGGAGGTGATTTAGAGGTGATGTAGAGGAAGCAGCTGGCACTGTCTGGTTTCAGCCACCACTGTGACGGTGCTGTGCCCACCGACCTCTGCAGAAGCTGAGTTTCCTTTGTGCACCCCGAAAGAAATACTGGAAAACCAAACCAAAACGTTTTCCAAAGTTAGTTGGTACTTCTCTCCTTCTTGCCCGTGCCGGGCATCTCTACGAGGCACAAAATTCTGCCTAACTTTTCATGTTTTCTCTAAGCCTGCTATAAAGCTACTCAGCCTGGTTTGTCCCTGGTGACTGTTACCAGACCCCTTGTTCGCAGAGCACTGCACTCTAATAAAGTAGATAAGAAGCCAGGCAATGGCAGAGCTACTCTTATCTCTTGGAGTTAATGAAGTGGATCCCTTTCACGCTTGAAATCCCTACTCGAGGTACCTGGGAGACGTTCTGATAACCTGGGAGTCTCTGTTATTGTTAGAACAATGACGAAGGTCTTGTAGCATCACACAATCACCCTCTTCTTCCTTGTCTCATCCATATATGTGGATTTCTGTGTTTACATACTATACAAATCTTTCTCTGTTTCTTGCAATCTTGCCCACTTGAAACCGAGATCCTTCCAAGGGGGTAACAGAAAGAAGTTATTTCCTAGTATGCTTGCATTTAATAATGCAACTCGGTTCTGAAACAGGTAGAGATAAAAGATGTAAGGGAGACCAGCAAGGCAGATGATCTGGACAGCCAAATAATAACTGTGAGCGTGTTCTGTTACAGAAGCTTCCTAACACAGAGCTGTGAGCCATGAATACTCCACAACTCTCTCATCTGAAAAGGAGATGAAAAAAAATCTATCTTTTATCTTTTCATTGTTTTATTTTAATATTTGAAGCCCCGTGTTCCCGCTGACTTCAAGTAACTTCGAAAGCTTTAAGGGGCTAGGCAGAGGACAGATTTCCAGAGATTGCTTCATAGCTTCTAAAGTTTTCCCTATGACAGGGACCCTGATGGCAGCCTGCAAAGTTATTAAATACTGTCACTTGGTTTGATCACCAGTGCCTGATTTCTCCTATCCTCCCTTCTTTTCCAAAGACATTGTTAGGTTTAATACTGGGCATTCCAAGCTTACAATTACGACCGTTCAGACAAGATATTTTTGGCCTTTGCTAATTCCCTCAACTGCTTTTTTATTTTTTTTTCCCCCCCAAATCAATATTTTTTAATTGGTCACTTGAGCTTTTTTTCGGTGACGTTGAACCTCTGATGCATGTCACTTCAGAAACATTTTCCAAACATTGTAGGCGTCATGGAGCAATTTTAGCATAAAAAGAAGAGTATAACTAGAGATGGCGGGGGAGCAAATTACATTTTGTATATATAGTATTAAATGCTTCCATTAGTTGCCATAGGGATGGGCAGAAGTTGGTCTGAAATGACAGCTTTTCTGATGCTTGATGTGTTTAAAAAGAAAACATTGGGAGGAGGGGTTTTTATTGTTATTATTACCCTGGGAGTCTTTTATAGGGGAGGGGGAAATATTAAAGTCATATTTCTCAAGAAAAAGCAGCGGGGCTACGTTAACAGACCTGGCATCACCTTCGCCTCTGCAAAGACAGTGACCTCTACAAAAATCCTTGGAGCTTCAGAGGTGGAACTCCACGGCTGCTCCGAGCTTCACATTTCCTTCTGTTGTGCAACACGGGAGCTATCGAAGCAGCCCCTCTTCCTGAGCAGTGTCTGTAAATCTGCTGCAGCAGGAACCCCAGGGAAACCACGTCCTGCAATTACTGCTGCACACACCCCAGTCAGAGCAGGAACCAGTGAGACCTGGTTGTCAGAGCAGGCTTTTCTATTTGCTCGCTTTAACGTTCACTGGGCTTGAATATTGGAAAGCAACAGAAAGCAAGCCCTGGATTTCTAGATATGCTGTGAGCTCCCACGCGACCACGTCAAAAAGCCACTCAGGTCCCTGGAAATGTTGGGAGGATGGTATCTGTGCCACACAAGGGATGCTTGCTGGTTTTGCTAACTACAAAATATGAATGGCTCAGAAATTCCTACTACACAATATGCAAATGAGAGTTAATCAGGAGGCTCAATGCTGTACCTTTTGGTGCTTCTGAAGGAGCCCCCCAGAGAAGGATCTGCCCCCTAAGGAATGAAACTGAGGCACTCTACTTACTGAGGCTAATCTAAATTCCCTGCACTTGCCACTGATTTTAGTAAGTTTTTAAACAAGCACCCGTGGGATGAAATGCTTTTTAAAAAATCCAACTTCTAGGCTGTGCCACAAGTGTCGTTTTTCTTCATTCTCACAAAGACAATGTTTTATTAAAACTACCGATCAGCCTGGGGGGCACTGAACAAACATGGAATGCTATTTTGAGAAGACCACCCCTAGACTGTGAAATGTCATTTGTCAGGGCAATTCCTTGCAGTCTGCCTGCACGGGCTGTTCTCTCAGCTCACGGGGAGAGCACAGTCACATCAGCAAGGTGTGCCCATAACAATTAGTGAAACTTGGGCAAAAGAATAAATGCATTAATTTTCTTCTCAATGGGGTTGGCTGAAAATAAGTGTAACCCACATGAAATACTGGACCTCTCCTTGGCTGATGATGTTTTTTAGGAAACATCTCCAGCCTGGTGCTGTTAAAAGACCTGATTTGTTGAGCTGAAGACACTGAAGAAGAGGATCTGCATCAGCTGTTGCACGGTGGAATGCAAATTTGCTATTAGTCCTACAAATTCCTCCTGAAGATCCAAAGAGGTTTTGGTGAAAGGCAAGCAGAAATTCTTTGAATCTGCAAACAACAGGAAGAGTTTGAGGTAGGCTCCTCAGCCTGTGGTGTGTGGGGAAAAAGGAGGAGGATGTGGGCAGAAAACAGGCATGTCTGAGGAGGCAGAACTAGTGTAGCCCCCACAATGCTAATGGAACATGTAGCTGCAACACATATTCCTCTTTTAGGCCAAGCCTTTTGATACCAGGCAAAAGTAAGTTGACGGTTCTACAGTCTCGCTCTTATTGAGAAAGAATTAGGTTCTTCTGGCTTCTCTCACGTGTCATTTTTGACACTGCACAGACCTGTTTTATGCAGGATCAAATCCTCCGGTAAAGTATGGAACTCGGCAACATGTGGATGCATATACTTAGACACTTGAAATGCACAAAATGATCCAACTTGTGCACACACAAAAAAAAAAAAGGAAGGTCCAAACTAAGTTGAAGGTCCATGCAAACCTTGGAATAACTCCAGTACTGAGGTACAGCTGTGTGTCACCAGGGCTGCTCAAGATACCTGGATCATTTTGTCGATTACATTGACTTGCTTCATTACAAGTCCTATAAATATTCCCACTGCAAAAGATGTGGCTCCTCAGTAGCTCCAGAGCAACACAGGATAAGAAACATAAGACAAGTGGATGTTTTTTCTGAAGCTCTCATTGTTGGTCTCTCTTCCTAGTGAAGTTAATCATAAAAACCACAGGCCAAATACTTAAGAAAACCGTATCAGAAGTTGATGCAGTTTTTGGAGGATAGCACAGTGTAGAAACAGGAAAGGAGATTGATTTTTATGTAGATTACCCAGGGGCTGGCATTCATATGCATTATTTATCTATGTATGCACAGTGCTCTATGAATAGTAAATCTCATCATGCTGAGGACTACACCTTGTAACTTCATTAATACTCCATAGTTACGTCTTTACATTGCATAAAGTCAGTTGATAAGGAGTAATTTGGTTTTGTCCTAACCAGACTGCAATTCCTAGGTTTTTATCAAATATAATCACGTTACGGTATTTATGTCCAGCTGCTCAGTTACTTCAGAATTATTTATCCCATTTAAACCAGCAACCAGCTAAAACCAGATTTAGGAATGCTCCACGATCAGTGCAGTTTCTCAAAGGCCATCGGCATACGTTTGTTTCCAGTTTCCCTGTGCTGCTTTTCCCTTTCTTTCAGTGAAGGTTAAGACTGAGATCATTGGTACCAGCATTAGTGCAAATTAAAGGCGTTCCCTGCTACATCTTTGGCCAGTTGCACTGTCCCTTGCGTGTCCTTTGCTCAAGCTCTGGTGACTGCTCAGTCCCAGGAAGGCACAAGGGAGAGGAATGGATGATTTTGATGTTTGTCTGTCACTGTTTCCAGCTGCCCCTTTGAATCCTTTTAAAGTTCCTTTGCCAGAGCTCCTCGGAAAGTGAGTAGGAAGCCCAAAGGGATTCCTCCACCTCCACGACTGCTGCATGCTGGTGGGGCAGTGGAGGAAGGCTTACTGAAAAGAACTATTTTACTAATTTCATCCGCTTCCCCTGTCACAGATAGCTCTGCCTTTCTCTGCTTCCACCAAGTCACTCGGGGGAATGAATCAGGGAAAGTTCCTCTTCTTACATTCCTGTGTAGTTTGTTAAAGGAAGAAAAAAATCTGGTTATGTAGTTGAGGAGGATGACGAAGGTCTATTAGTGCAGCAGAATTTCTGCCTGTATAAGGACTGAAGGATTAGGATTTAACATATGTGCTCTCCCCAAATCCCTCTTCTCTAATATGTTTATCATATAATTATGACTTCAACCTCTCCTCCCTCAAATGAAGGCGTATCAAACTGCCACGTATCATCTTAGAATAGACTTTTTCTCTCTACAGGATAGCTAACCTTTGTTCTCCATGACAGCACTTGTAAGATTTTCTCAACTAGCAACTTCTTGATCTTGTTCACGACACAGGATGCTGGAGCAGACTCTTTTAAAGCTCATCTCTTCTGCACTGGAATCCACGCTGTTCTTGCTTCGGAGATAAATAACAAGAATGTGACCCTGATGCTATGAAAGCCCAAACCTTTCACTGATATCAAGAGCCAGAACTACATTTCTGCTCTTCAGTGTTTCTGGATATTGGTAATTTTTATGGCAGCAGCATTAAAAATAAATACCTCTGCGCTGGGAGTGTCTCTTCTTCTGGACAACTCTCTTAAACTTCTTAAGTGGTTTCAGCCTGAGGACCCCAAGAATGGGTTGCACAAGATTGTAGGAATGTCTGAAAGCATCAGTGTTAATCTCTGTCACTGTAAAGTATCTGTAACCCTCACTTGAATATTTTTGTGGCTTTTTTTGTATGTTGTGTGCATCATAAATTTTTGTCTTGCATTACAAATAAGAAGCAGAGAACATATTTGGGTCCAACTTTTGCTAGCAATCCTCTCTTTTTAATACATCTAAGCATAAGACTGATAATTATAATTTTAAAAACCCCCATTCTTCATATCTTAGGGGCTTAAACTTTTATATTCTTTCTTTATTCTGAATGTATCCCCCAGGAAACAACTCTCTGTAATAATCACCTTGCCTACACTTCTTCAGTCACACATTACATTCTCTCTCCCACTTTCTTTCAGGTTAATATTAGTGTTTGTCAGCAGCAGACTTTTTTTTTCCAAGGCTCTGAGTCATTACAGTACCAGTTATGTTCTCAATAGAGAGTTCAGGGTAGGAAAAAACCCCAGCCCTATGCCTACATGGATCTGACTGTTAGAAAACCAGAAGGCCACTCACTCCTTTTAAATGCCAAGTGTTCAATTACTTTCCTCTTGAGGGTTTGGTTTATTTTTTTGGTTGGTTGGTTTTCTTTTTTTAATTTGGGAAAAAGTCAAATGTGATGCAGTAGGTTACTTAATCTGGTGATGAGGAATGCCAGCTTCAGGTTTTTCCACAGCGTGACTGGGTTTTTTCCAAGTATTTCTTTAGCAGATGTTGGTTGGTTGGTCGCTTGGCTTTCCGGTCTAGCTCACAAAGAGTTCAGTCTCAGCCTAGTCCTCTGTGGATATCTGTGAATGTTACAAAACCGTGGCACCATTATCCTGAGTACGGATCTGTGCTGATAAAAGGTTCAGTCAACAGCAAAGTTTTTGCAAGTTTGGCTTCAGGGCTTGGTAGAGCACAGGGTAGAGTTCAGAGAGCTGGAGAGCCCAGTTTCTGTTCTGGCTACTGCTGCCCTTCCCTGTCCTGCACCCTGAGGTGCTCTGGAAACTGGTTGATGGAAACCAAGTCAGAGCACGCATCTCAACCCACCCTGCACAAACCTTTCAGAGGGAGCCTCAAGGGTATGTGAAGCCTGATACGGGGATCGTGCCTGACCCAAACCAGAGGTGTTTTTCTAGACATGAAGGCTTTTCAACTGAACTGGAGGTAATGGATTTCCCTTTCTGAGGGTAGAGCTCCTCTGGACTGTGGGTCAAATCGGAGCCCACGCTACCACCCTAAAGACTCCGTAACCAGGCAGGCGAGGATTTCCCTCGTGGGGATGAATGTCACATAATATAAATATAAAGCATATAAACATAAAGGCACTCTTATCTTTCTTGTTGCTAAGTACCCCCTAGTCAGAGAGAGCTCTTAGCAGCTGTCAGAACTGCAGCACTATAATTTAAAGTGAACTGTAAATCCCTGAGATGGATGAAGGTATCAAGATGGATGATGGTCAGTACAGAGGCTGCTGGTGATGTCAGTGACTACGTCAGTCACGATGGAAGATGACAGTGCAGATTGAAAGAGTGATGGCAAAGAGGATCAGAAGGACACACCACAGGCTAAAGGACAGGTGCTGTAAAACATTCTCTAGCGCACAAGATTGTATTTTTTTTTCAGTCTCCTTCTGACTGGCAGATCCAGCGCCCCTCGAAACAAAAAAGTATTCCATATTGCTTGCAAACAAGCAGGTATGATCCTTGGAGCAAGTGATGTATAGTGTTCTCCTCTCTTCCATTTTTCCTTCTGTGTCTCTGTGTTGCCAGCCTTTCATCTTTTCTCTGGATTTCTGTGGAAGAAAGTCAGCTGGGATAAACAGGCAACTGGCCCCAGGTCCCTAAGATAATGGATCTAATATTTATCAGAGAATAGTTTGGAGGGACTTGCTGTTCAGTAGCCATCATGGCAAATACAAACTCTAAAATGCAAAGAAGGTGCTTTGCACTGTTTTTGCTGTTCAGGTTCATCAACACCTCTGAAAATGGAAACAAGGTTTGCAGAAGCCAGACCAACCACTAAGGTGCCACTTTGAGATGCCTACTCAATCCAACCATATTTACTGGGGTGCCAGTGTAGGAAAAGCCCTACCAGACTCTACCCAGAGTTCATATAGCTCACCTTTATCTTTGATATGCTTTGAAGAAGCATGTAAGAAATCCTGAGAGTAGAAACTCGTGGAGTCATCTGCTCTCAGGGATTCTTGCTTTCTAACCAGCACCAAACAAACCTGTACTCTGAGGATTTATTCATCATCTTGGGTTTCTTAAAAGCTAGGAAAATCCTGTGCTACTTGATAGAGAGTTTTGTGATGCTGATATGAAAATCCAACCTTTTAGAAGCCATAGTTTTGCACACCGGTAATGTTTGGTGGCAACAGATTTCAGAGGGCATTTATACCTCATATTTTGAGCAGAGCATCTGCAAACATGGGAAGACTAAGCCTGATTGCTTCCTGACACTTCTCGTGGCCGCAACTTCCAGGTCTAAATTTATCAAAGGATCACTTTATCACCACCACCTTCAATTTCTCATTCACTTCCAAAATGATCTAGTTGAGGATCTCCCCGCTTACTGCAGGGGGGTTGGACTAGATGACCTTTAGGGGTCCCTTCCAACCCAAAGCATTCTATGATTCTGTGAAATCAAACTTAGGGGAGCTACACTAAGACCTGCTGGAAGAAGCAGGGTCCTGGCTTTCTTGTGAGGGATGCCCATGCAACTTAACAGCACGGCCCTTGTTTGCTTCATCAGGATTCCACAAAATGTGCAGCTCCAGTAATGCTGAACTAGATGAGCTGGAAGCCACTAAGAGATAGCTGGGCTCTACTGCAGTTTATTAGCCACCCAAACCCACTGCCAAACTTGGAAAAGGCAAATTATCACTGAAAAGCTCTCAGCAGAAACATATTCTGCTTTCACGGTGTATGGATATGCATGTTTAAGCTATCATGCCATGACACGGTGCTATTTGATTTATGTTTTTACTGATGCTTTGACTGAGTAGTTTGTTGCAATGTACTGTTAAATGGAGGAAAAATCAGAAACTGCATCAGACAACCACCCTCTATTTCATTCTGGAAAATAGCTGGCAATTATAATTACTCACCATGTTTCTGGCTCGGAATAAAAGTGGCATTGCACAAAAACCACACTGAACATTCATCGTGATTAGAAAATGCTCCATACCTTGGAGTGCAGTGGAGACATAAGAATAATTTTAAATGCAAATTAAATTGTGGGGGTAGCAAAGAGAACAGATAAAAGACAGTAAAACAAAGCCTTTCACTTTCCTCAAATTAGCAGGCTAATGTAGTATAAAAAAAAAAGAGAAAAGCAGTTCCACACAGATCTGTGCTAAGAGCTTTCATTTCATCATAATATAAAACAGCAGATCCGTCACCTTTCTCTATTCAGTACTCCTGATTTCGAGGTTGAAGTGAAAATTAGAAGCTGTTCATTCTGGCTCACAGGCTGGGTTGCATTTGCTTAGTCTCATTCCATGACAGTAGGATGGAAAGAGGTCAGTAACACTGGTAAGTACTTACCACCTGCATCTGCTTTTATTTATTTATTTTAAAAATCTTTCACCGTGCTTTGGCTTTTTAGCAATGTGTGTTTCCTGAAAAAGAAAATAAATGAGCTATGTCGTGTATTTTGTAGAAGGCTGTATCTTAAGCAGAAAGCAGTGCTGCCTTGAGAATGCTCGTATCAGATGTTAGAGCTCCTTCAAGAACGAATGAATTACTTAAAAGTAGGAATTCTGCAATAGGAAAGGTTTCTGGATAATCTGTGTATTTCATAGCATCCCTGGAAGGTTTTCTGTGTTGCTTTTTCTGTCTGCCTTGCCCAACTAGCAGCACCAGATAAGAAATGAATTTCTTCAAGATGTTATTTGCTTTTATATTCACAGCAAAACATTTAAGAATCTCATTACCCTTGTGGTAAATGATGGGGAAAGTAGGTATTTTACTTACTGAAAGCAAATTATTAGACAAAACACAGTGTTACGGTTAATTGTTATGGAACTCTTAAAATATCTCAGAATACGAGATGCAACAAGGAAGAGCAGGGTAAAAAACAAATTTCTTAAGGAACTTGATGTCCATTTATTTTTTTCCTTCTTTTTTTTCCTTGGGAAAGTTTTTATCAAATCAAGAGCAGGGGCTTAATTTTTCAGTTAGAAGGGTGAGGGGGAGTGGAGGAGATTATCATAGTGTCACCTCCTGTTGCTAAGTAACAACATCTCCTGGCCATTTTTATCTGATAAAGGAAGTCCAGTTGACGTTATGCATTATTCATCAGAGTTCCAATCAAACAATCAAAATTGTTTGCTTACACCGGGGACATTTAGTAAGATCAAAGAAATCTTCCTTGAAACTCCTGGAGCTTACACCGCTGCCTCGCAGCTCTCGATACTGGGCAGTAAGTATCATTTCTGGTTTGGGAGTGGTACAGTCAAGTGAATTGCTGAGGCATTTTAAAAGTTTCCTCATCAAGATAGGCTCCTGAATTTTAGAAAGGACTGCATGTTGATTGATGAAAATTGAGTCAAAGGAAAAAGGGAAAGCCTTGGAACCCTGGCTTCCTGATTTTTGCCAACTTAATCGAAGAATTGCTTGAAACAAGGGTCAGACTCCCTGTCCCAAACCTTTCTGGTAGGTTTGCATGGAAAAAGACTAGAGGTGTTTCTGTCTGTTTGTCTTAAAAGAAATGATGTGCAGAGCTGTCTGTATGCTTCTGATTATACACCGTAGCTAACTCCGGTGCGGAGGAGAGAACTGGTTTGTGTGTTTTCTGCAAATCCTGGTTTGGTTTTGTTTGCTTGCTTTTTTTAAGTTGCTCAGAGTAGAAGAAAATGCAGAAGGTAGGAAGAAGGCTGGAGAAGGGTCATGAAAATGTGCATAATTCTGGGAACTGTATCCAGCAGAAGCAAGCCCGGTACAGTGTACATCTTGGGCAGTTGTAATCCAGGATCCAGACGGATTCGGGAGAATGCCAAATATATAAACCTTAGCTAAGAAGCAGTGCTAGGAATAGCTAGTATTTCTTAATGATTGCTCTTATCACATACCTTAAAACTGATGGTGGGTCGTTCTGTTGCTACTTCTGGTCAGGAAGAGGGGAGAGGGAAGGCAAGGCTGGCTTCTAGTACGTGGTGGAATTAAATATCTAAAATACCTACTTGGAGGTGCTGGTCGTGGATCTGGCTAAAGGAGGCCCCTGCCTCGAGCTTTTCTGATGTTCTTTTTAAGAGCAAATGTAACAAGCAGGTGAATCTAAGTATGTCTTGTAAGAAATAGAGACCATGGCTAGAATAAAGGAGATTGTACTAGGAAGGTGCAAGGAATCTTGCTAGTACTGCAGTAGGACTTGTCTTCTTACTGTTGTTAGAAAAGGATTTAAACCACACATCCTAAAATAGAAAAGGATACTTCTGAAGCTCTGTGAATAATGATTCAAAAATGCTTTGACCCTAATATGCCAAATGAAGTACTTTAGTGACTGCCTGCACAGTTCTTCCCCCCAAAAAACTTGCTGTTTTTTGTCTGTCTGACATCTCTAATCTTTGCCAGGAATCTGACTGATCATCCGTACCGGAGTATTGTATCCAAACACAAAGTTCCTCCAAAATGGACTACTTTTTGGATGTCGAGTCTGCTCACAGACTGTTTTACAGTCAAGGAGCTCAAGGTAAGAAACTCTGGTACTGACTCCAAAAATGACTATTTTAACTGTGCAGTTAAGATGTAAAGATGTGTAAGGCCAGACAAGGGTCAGCCCTTGTGACTGACCTATGGAAGTGTATGGAGGCCATAGGGAAAAGCCTTCAAAATGCACGGGGTGTAAAAGGGATTACAAGAAGAGTAATGATAGAGTTGCTCTGCTCCCTCAGAGGATAGGGAAAAGCTGTGAGAGCTGTTGGGCGCACAGCAGAAGCAAAAGGAACCATCAGGATCTGGCCTCTGGTGTTGCAGAAGCCAAATGGACAAGTCAGAGTGGACAGCAATATGTAAGCTGTGGTGTCCTTCCCCTTCCTCCCTGCGTATCGATGCTGTCGGGATCATAAGGTGGTGTTACTCGGTGCTGCAGGAATAACTGAGGCAGTCCGGCAGGCTGGATGCAGGCAGCAGGCTCTCACTGGTCTGCATCCTTCCCCATGAAATTCTGGCCCCCACTGAGCAGCAGCAGTGTGAGAGAGGAAGAAGAGTTAGTGAGCTGCTTTGCTTTAATGTAGTTCAGCCTTGTTCACGACACAGATGATATTTTTGGTAAAGTCAGTTGACATTTTTCTCACCAGCTCTATTTTGGGAGAAAACTTGCAATTTCAGAGAGAAGGGGTTTTTTTGTTCCTTCAACTTTAAACTCCATATTAAATCGAAGAAAACTGTAAGAACCAAGTAGCTCTATCAGTCTTTTCTGTTCTCTGCAAACATGATCCAGTTTTCTCCACCATTAATCTCACCAGCGGCGAATCGGTCTCAAAACTCTGCCTTCCCTCTGGAGGCCATTCTCCCCGAGCAAGATCTAACCCACCCAGGGATCACCATGCCAGGACACAGCGGGGCCAGTACCACCTTGAACCTTTGGCTCAGCTGAGGTGCTGCTGCCTGACACGTGCTGCATTGCTCAGCTGCTGTCCCACTTGTTGGGATAGATTTACGAGTCACGGAAAACCTGTCGCAAGTCACAACGCAGCTTTCTGCTCTGCGACAACAGAAGCAAATGCTAAGCCCCTCAAAAGCAGGGAAAGAATTGGCTGAGGGCAATGACTGATTCTTTTTTTTTTTGCTGGCTTTTTCTCCGTCTCTAAAATGCAGTAGACCCCTGAGCCAATTCTGCAGAAGTAATATTAAAATAAGTTCTTTGCTCTCTCAATAAGAACAAATCTGGTTTTATTCCATGGAAACTAAAATTCAGGAATCTACAATATACTGCTTTGCAAGCTATTATGGCAATTTAGCCACAGCATCCCCGTGCACCGCAAGGTACAGAGGAGACGATGGGAGATGGGATATGTATTCATGCAATCAAAGCCCATTACAGTAGTGTGCACAAGGTGACTGATAAGGGTTGTACAGCCAACCTTCACTGTAAGGATTTCCAAGAAGGCAAGGGAAAAAACCATTATCTTACCCATACTTGGAGAAATTATACTCTTAGAGAAATTATACTCTTATAGAAATGCTTGTGTTGATCACTTAGATGCACAACTGAAATTTTAACCTTAGCACATGGTTTATTCCTTGTTTTAATGCAATTATTTTGGGGTTTTTAAATGTAAACGAGGAAAACTCCATAATGGAGAACTGTATTTCTTGCTGGAAAAGTCATCAGGAGGGGGTTGACCCTTTAGATCTGTTATGCAGGCTTCTGCCCTCTGGCCAGAACAAGCAGGAATCAGCGCTGACACTTGGGGATTTTTGGTGCCCCATCTGTGAACATTTCATGAAAGACCCCAGTGACATGCTGGCACGCAGCTTGTTGGAAAGCAGCTGACCTCAAACACAGAGAGATGAAGAGAGGGAAGAGCAACTAGAGTTTGGGGAAGGGGTCTCACAAGCATGGGAGGTAAGCGATGTGAAGGGCAGGAGCTGAGGAAAATGCAGCACACCACAGCATAGGAGAGTGGCTCCCAAACTCTCCTTACCTCCACAACTAGAAACAGGACATAGATAAGAGGCATGCTGCACTTGTGCTCTGTCCCCTTCAGCTTTTCACCTTTGTTTGCTCCTTTTACTGCACTTTCCTCAGCTCCTGTCCTTCACATCTGTCCTTCACTGGAAGTGACAACGCTCTACTGCTGCAACACAGCAGTGCCCTGCAACAGGAGAGGTGCTGGAGGGGAAGGATGGATGGACAACCCCACTAGCAGTAGGTGTGAGATGAAACGTGGCCTGTGTGGAGAGGAGCTTCATGAGGCTTTCACTGTCTGAGACAGCACTGAGAATCTCTGAGGTGACAGAGATGGCTTCAGAAGGCCAAACAATAAACCTCTGGAAGAAGTTTCACCGTCAAGGTTTCCTGTAGCAAATGCCTTTATCACCATCCTTAGCCCCAAACTTCTTGCTGGTAGCATCCTCTTCCTCTGAGCTCTCTTACCCCCTGTACACAACAAGGAACTCAACCCTACTGAATGTGCACTGATGCTGCCTGTACAGCTCTGGTAACTCCTGTCACCCTTGCACCTTGTGCCAAATTTGAAGCTCAAGAAGCTAGTCTGGAACTGAATAAAAGGTCTGCAAGAAAACATCGTCACCAGATCTAACTCATGGGATTGCGAGGAACTACTTGATGTTAATATAATGACACGATGCTATTAGCAAATCCTGCTATCAAACAGCATGTGTATGTGCATTAAAACTGCATTATGACAGAACTGAGTGAAAGACTACAGTATTCTGCCATTTAATTAGAAACAACATCAGAACACGTAGGTATTATTACTTTCATTACATTATTAGTTATTGCATTACAAAATGCTTTCTTTACAGGCTGTAGAATGGGGGTTTATGACCCACTTACTCTTTCTGTGAGATTTGAAGATTTCTGCCTTTTAATCCTTTGATCCTCCAGATCAAGACAAAAAGCCTCCTCTCCAATGTTTTCACACTAATGATATGACAGTGTTACAAATGGCAGCTGTAAAGCCTCGCCATCATCTGTACCCACTCCTTGTGGGTGGAAGAGAAGGGAAGGAAGGACTGCAAAATGTTGGGAAGGAACTCACAGAGCTACGATGGCATTGCTGGCAGATGACACCACATCCCAGCTGACCGTCAGGGCTTGTTTCACTGAATGCAGGATGCTCTGACCTCACCAAACAGACCGAAAGAGGGGGGTGGCCCCCAGTTCTCTATCCCTTGCTGCCTGCACTGAACGCCCACACCTTGTTCCTACTCCTGCGGAAAGCTGCGAGAACTGCCTTTGCTGTGCAGTAGGTAGGAGGAGAGAGGTGTTACCTTATCCTCTTTCTGCCACCCTCTCCTCCAGAAGCAGCCATCCCCTCACTCCCATGGGCACAGAGCAGAAGATGTCTGGCCATTCGGGCTGTGTCTGCTGTTCAAACAGTTGCTCCCCGTTTCCTTCAAGGAAAGTGAAGCAGCAGGGATGGAAAAGTCACAAAAGCTGGATCTGGCAGTAGGATTATCTAGATTTAGAAAACTTGGTAAATGAAGCCAGCTGGCTGAAGTCTTCATATACAAGCCAGAAATATCCTAAGCCTCGCAGCCCTCCCTGACTGTCTCTTCTCTGGCCGTATGTTGGGATCTAGGAGACAGGGGCTGTCCTTGCCAAGTGCGTAATGCCTGGTGACGCATCTGCAAAGCAGAAGCAGGAAAGAAGGGCCTGTGATCCCCTGGATCCAGACCCTTGCCCTAGGAAAGTTCGAGCCTGAGACTTAAGCATGGGGCTGGACTTTAATTTTCAAAAAAAACCCTTTTCCTTTTGAAGTGTGTGGAAGATTCTAATCATTCTGGGATGTAAATGTATTTTAAATACAAATCTGCCATGGCTTTCAGCTATGAGGACTGAAAGTATCTAATGGAGCCTGGAATAGGATTCATCTCGCTTATTCCTTAGGTGTCCTCAGGGAAGACGTTTCCACTTAAGACTTCTGACTAGCCTGGCATGTATCAGTGGAGAGAGAGTCATTTTAAGAGCAGTGTTCACCTACTCTTAGACAAAACTTGCCTCTAGTGATTATGAAAGCTTAGCGAGCTACCTTGAGTGAAGGCTGCCTGTGCTAACAGCATCTGTGTGCACAGAGGAATCGTGTTGACAGGTGAGATAGGGCCTCATTCAGGAAATCCACAGCTATAAATGTGTAGATCTTGTCTTGGCTGTAGCCTGCTTTGGAGAGATGTCAGCTTTGATCTTGAAGTTCTACTGGAAAGAAGTTATGCTTTGGAGCACGCGAAGAAAGACCTGGTGTTTGACAGAGCTGAGCAGGCTGGCGCTGAGGAGCAGCAGGACCAGGTTGCTCCATGAGGAAAACTGAGCCATCAAGAGAGGCAGAGGCAGCAGCCTCACCTACAAGAGGTGAGGCACACAAGCAGGGCAGCTCCAGTGACAGACACCAGGTTCAGCCGAGAGTCCCGATCATCAGACAAAACCACGGTGATGAGGCAAGTGTGAGATCAAGCAGGACACCGAGTCAGAGTGGATCAGTGAGGAATGCAGCCGGCCACAGGCACAGCAGCAGCATCGCTTAACATCATTCCCAAAAGAAGGAAGGAAGCAGCTGTTGAGGCTTCTTGCTCTAACAGCTCCAGAGCTGGTCAGGGCTTCTCAAGCTGCTCCCTAGCTCTCACCTAGGCTTGTTTGGGATTAAGAAATGAGGAACCCCTCCCTTATGTTGTATACAAGGGGCTGGAGCCCCTTGGATGAATTCTAAGGGAGAATGACTTCTGCCCAGTACGTTATAGATGAAGGCTTTAGGTACCGTCATAAAAGCAGAGCTGCCCATCACAGACTGAGAGCAGCAATTTTCTGCATCTTTGAGTCCAATGGAAAGGGTCCTAAGTCTCAACCCCTCTCTTGGAGCCACTACCAACCCCACACCACAACCTGACAGCGCAGGCTGGACATCGTGCCACCAGGATGCCATTCTGGGCTGTGTGAATACACCTTTACACTCCAGTTGGACCCTCCGGTCCTTGCTGGGAGTCTGCTCTCAGGGGGCTTCTGACTCAAAGATAAAATCCTTTCTGATTTCCTGGCGACACGTGCATCCATTTTTCCCGTTTTATCTCCTCTGGCACCAGCAGGGGGCACAGAGCTTAAAATTAACCAGAGTAATTCAGTATTTCCAAGATGCCTTGAGGTTGCTTGCCAGTCCATTTGGCAGGATGCACGGTGCATATTTAAATAACTGAACAAAACCCTCTGCAAGGCTTATCTTAAACTATCTTTTTGTATCTATAAATAATTTACAGATCCACTTACGTTAGGTATGCTTTCACTGGTTGCAAGATTCCTGCGAGCTACTTGATGATTGTAAGGGGTGAGGAAAAAACCATGTCAAGTAGAAAAAAATATGGAAATAAAAATATAGTACCTATGGCCAAGGGATAACGGATGCACAAGACATAGACATGTAGGGGATGACTGCTCAGAAGATTTCAGGAAATCCTTCTTCTTGATCAGTTTTCCAGGTTTAACAAAATACTCACAGGTATCGTTTTAATTCCACATTTTCCCCTCGCACTCTGTGTTCCCAGTGTATTTGTTTCGCTGTGGTTCATTTTTGCTCATTTATTTTAATTTGTACAGTGCTGACTCATTCTGGATGTTTGACTTTAGTCCCTGCTGACTACTCAGAGCTGCTTCCCTTCTGCTTTTGCATATTAAATGATGTCCAGTATTTTACAAAAGCGTACTGCTACAGTATCCCCAGACCCTAACCCAGAATGATTCCACTGCAGATGCTCCTTGTGTAAAGCAACATTAGGGTACTTCATCCACCAAAACTGTATGATTAATCCATCCTATAGATTAACATCTTTTCAAAGCCTTTTTCTTTTTTTATTCATGTGAAGTCACTAGTTCTTAGACTACTACCATTAATAACAGAAGAATTCGTAACTGCAAACGTGTGTTCTGATGTAAATTCCCTCCCGTTAGATCTCACAAAGTAACTGATCAACATCAAACTTTCCCTCATCCTTTTTAAACTTTCTTTTTCCCCTTTTGTTCATTTATTTCAATATCCAGTCAGCCAAATTAAAGTCAGAAGAAATAAGGGTCTTCTAATTCTCAGCAGCATATCTGAATATGGATGAGACCAGGATGTTTGAGACTCAGTTCTCTATAGCCCTAAATACAGAAAACTTTAGAAAAGCTATGCGTGGATCACGCTTCAAACATCTGACTCTGAAAACTAAATCTGATTTATTTTTTCCTGTTAAAAAATTAACTTTAAATAACCAGTCCTCTACTTGCCTTAACTTCATAACAATTTAGCTGATTCATTTAATTTTAACGGTCTGTGTTCTGAAGCCTATACCTTTAGATGCAACAGCAGAGGAACACGCATCTTTCCTCAAAAACGTACAAAAAAAGCTCATTTAGGCATATTTTGCATACATTTACCCCAATGTCACAGACCAGCCTCACGGGCGTGTGCGTAACAGTGGAAATCCTTTTCCACGTGCACTATTGTTTGCAACCCTCAGGCCTGTGTTTGAGCACACTTTCAGGTTACTGATGGCCAGCAAAGGGGCGTGAAAAGATCTCAACAGCTTTGCTTCAGAGGCGCAGAGCAATCCATATGCATGGGGTTCTGTGTTCATCTGGGAGACGCGGGCCTATAAATCATTCTTCAGAACTGACAAATTATATCCTCTCTGGTGCTCGCGCGCACGCTCGACTCTCTTCCTCTCCTGCTAAGGCACACCCCATGTCTCACCTCTGATCCTTCAAATGTTGTTCTTTATCAGCTGCATGTAAAACAAGACAAAAGTGAAGCAACGTTAACCCAGACCAAAAGTTTTCTTTTGTTTTTTTTCCCTTGGTAAACATCCATTTGGACCCATAGCTTGGGCTGTCTTTAATGAAGGATATTCACAGTCTGATAATTTTTTCTTCAGCACAGATGGAACATCATGTTCTAGATGCATCAAAATGTACCTGAACTCATGTTTTTTAAAGCTTCCATTTAGCCCCAAAGATATTTCTGTGTGCATTATCTACGTGTTATGCCATGGTGAGTGCTTTCCACAGAAGCATGAGGGAGGACTGATTAAGAAGCTCTTAAGTTTCTCTAAGGTGGGGGGGAAGTAGCAAGAAAGAATTTGTCCTTGGTCAGAAACAGCAGCACTGCAATTCAAATATTTTCATAGGTATTCTACAAAATTGTTCAAAATTTGCCCTGAGAAATTAGGCTTTCCTCACAGTCTTAAAGATGATTTCTTCAAGGGGACACTTTCTAATTTTCCTGAAAAACCATCTTCTAAAAACGTAACCTAGAAACTGAGCTGGTTTGTGGAGAGCAGCCGAAGTTAGAGGTACTGGTGGGTTATCTGTGATGGACCCAGTGGTCACACTGGGCAAATGTTAACGGCATTACTAAAAAATACACAGCAAGCCATTCTTGGAATAAATAGTGCTATGGATTGTGGTTATGTACATAGTTTATATTCAGGTATATTCATGGCTTGTGTAAATATTGATCAGCCCTGTATGGGTATCAGACTGCATTCAGCTAAACTACGTGGCTGCGTAAGAATTGATCTTAGGGTTTGGTTGCAAAATGTTTTAACACTTAATAGCTTCCACTGAAACTTTCCCAGTGTTTACTTAACATTTCCAGTCATTCTTGAAAACTTTCTTTAGGTAATATACACAATGGGGAGATAATCATGGTTGGCAAAGTAATATATAATGATTACTCCAGGAAACGTTTACCAGCATCCACTTGCCTCTAGTCAAAATGAACACAAGCCAGATCCCAATATTTTGACCCAAAAGGTACAAATGATTTATAAATATTTACATAGAAACCCCCAGTCTTATTCTGTTTACTGTAAACACATATGCAATTTGGTGTTGGCTTTTTGGGTTTTGTTTCAGTTAGCTCCTTGTGCTGTGATCCAGCCAGCCCTGAAATGCCTGGATGCCCTTCCAGTGACTTCAACAACAGTCAGATCGTGTCACTTTTAAATGACAAATCTTTTACGTGGTTGTTTTACGAGATGATTTTTACAATGCTGACTTTGTATACAGACAGATCTTCCTTAAGTGTAGATTTGATGATGCTCCACACACAATTCTCCATAAGCAGGAATTTTCTGCTCTCTTTTATCTTCGTTACTGTACATCCCTGATACAAGGGTGCAAGATTTTGCACTCTAGCTGCAGTGTTTATCTTAATCTAAATAGTTGACCCTGTTAAATCAGTTTCAACTCCCGCCCTTTGCTTTTACTTCAGAATCAAGTGTTAGGTTAGAAATGAGCAAAACTTTAAAGAACTCTATTTAAAACCAGAAAACAAGTAAGATAGACCAGAAATAACCTCTACCCCCATCAGAGCAGATTTGCTTGTTTAGTAAATGATATAATGCAGCAAATTAAAAAATAGAGCATGATGGCTTCATTAACTCCTACTAATTTTATGCTATCATACCTACCACCTAAGTCAGGTTTTAGGAATCTGAAGGCTTCTGATTGACAGGTATTACTGGGAACTCTCAAAGAAAGAATCAGAGAGAGCAGGGTGCAGAATGTGCTCTTAGTCACTATCGGTCCTACTCTCCAGTCCCAGCAGGAAAATAGAGTTTGTTGTTAGGTATTTGAAGTGTGGTGGCTTTCAGAAGCCCTCAGATAAAGACTGTTAATGCCAGATAACGCCCCAACAGCAAGGAACATCCAGAGTTTAGGCTCCCAGGCTTTTACAGGGTTCCATATGCAAGTTAATGTTAATGGTCCCACACTAAGGGTGGGAATGAGCTTCCGGGCTGAAATTCTTTCCAGCTATATGTGAGGTGGAGGGGGAAGAAGCACGCTGAGAAGGTACTGGTGTGTGATGCTCACGCTTTTCGTGATCAGCCAGGTCCCATCTAGCATTTGTGATAGTCTACTCAGAGACAGAACTGAGGTGGATATATTTATAGAGGTGATTTGTAATGTATACACTCAGCACCCAAAGCATTCAACAGCCACTCACAACTACATGTCACAAACCCACCTACACTAAAGGGACATTATCAAGGCTGTAAGGTCAAGCGCTACACTTTGAAAATGCCAGAATGAAAGTTGCCTCTGCAACATTAATTCCAGTCTCCTTATACATATGCATTATAATATGGCTTCTAATTGCATGATGACAGGAATTTTTTGCTATCCTACCATTTGCTTCATCAGTGCAGGGAGTGGGCAGTGCTCACTTAATGAGGCAGTATTAAATATTTTGCTTTCTCCTCCTTGAAGGCATGGCCCCAAGCCATTTACACCCTGCTCAGAAAATAGAAATCTTAATTTGCTCTTAGGCTTTTCACTGGTGCTTCAGTAAAGTATATGAATACTTTACAAATATTGATGAATTTATATCCTGACAAAATCCCTACAGATAGAAAATGATGATTCTCCCTGTTCCAAAATTAAGACATAAAGTGATCAACAGCAAAAAGTAGCTTTTAGTTTTGAGTGCCCAAATCAAGACAAGAAACAGAGTTTTGGAATAATGCTGTAGGCACCACGTCACGTGTTCCAAGCGCAGCTTCTACTGGTATCTGCAAACAAAGCGAACACTTTAAACCACATAAATCCTTCCATCACAGCCTCAAAACCAGTATTTGGAATATGAGAGACTGCAGCCATTGAGAAGCTGTGAAACGAGTGGTTTAAGAGGCAAAATTAGGAACTTTGAACAAATGTTCTGTGGCAGGAACGGAACTATAACCCGTGTCTTGGGGCCACACAACACAGCAATCTTCTATCTGCTTGGCATCAGTCAGCACAGCCCTTAAATTCTGCAGCATGTGATGCAGGGACCTTACAGCAAGCAGCCTCTTCTACTCTCTCCTACGGTTCTTCTTTCCACCAACTGATTTTATTTTCCTTTTCTGTTTTTCCTTTTTCTCCCTCTTCTTCCCCCTTTCCATTTCTCCTGCTATTCTCCTCTTCATTTATTCTTTCTTACCAGCTCGTCGGGCAACTCTTCTCACCGTGCCCACTCTGATGACAGCATCTTCTGAGGATGACATAGACCGGAGACCCATCCGAAGACTCCGGTCTAAGAGTGACACTCCTTACTTAGAAGAAGCTAGGATCTGCTTCAACCTTGATAATGGTAAGACCACCCCCTCCCCAAACAGTACATGATGTTAATTAAAGACTTTGTTTTGAGATGCAGATGGACCAGATGGTACCTCCTCATTCACAAGTGGTATGGTAGTTCACCAGACATCCAAGGATGTCATGGCTGTCTAACGACAAGCACCTGCATATGTGTGAAGAGGGATCCTTTTCAAAATTCCCCAGCATGTACTAACTAAGGATTTTCCCTTGGTTTAGCTAGGGTGAGACAGAGAGATCACAGCAAAAAAGAATGGCTTTCCAAACACGATATATTTGTATCTTGCCCAGTCCAGGCATCCAGAAACATGAAAGTTCTTATGCACATTTATGAAGGGATTAGAGCGACCTGCAGGCTTCAGCTGTACACACCATTACCAGCACACCTGAAAACCTTTACAAGTCAATTGGCACAAGGGTAACAGCAAATCCCCCACAATTCAGACCAGCTGTTACTGTCACTGCTTTCAGAGTTACTGAGCCCTGGCGTTCCCTGGTCCTTTTGCTCACTGAGCTTGACCAAAACAGAAGATTTTTGAACTACTGACAACTTAGTGACTTTAAGTAGACTGGGTTTTCTTAAAAAAAAAAAAAATTAAATGGGATGAACAAATACACTCCCTGGCACCGATGTTAATTGTTTAACTCCCCTTCTGTGGAGTACTTTCATGCCACCCAGACTTTATTTGTTTTTAAACAGCATTTTATTTGTATAACACTAACATCTAGATGTCCCAACAGAAACTGGAGCCCAAGCGTGGCAAACAGCCACGGGGCAAGACATAACATCTACATGAAGAGATGATTACTAAATAGAGAAGACAGGACAGGAAAGAAGCAGCAAAACATTGTCCCCAGTTCGCAGCTGGAGCACAGAGTTTTTGCCTATGGTCACATTTTTTTTTCAAAGACCTGCCAGAGTGACTTATGAATTAAGAGTCCCAAGCTTTAAGTGACCATCACTTCTAAACACTGAGCGTAGGCTCAGCGCCCTTGGCATTTTAAAACGCTTGGCCTGGTGCACCATTCTGGTTCATTTAACCTGTTTGCCTGAGGGAAGAGGAGAATCCCAGCGTGCTAGGGATTGGAAAGGACCCCTAGGGATCACCTCATCCAACCCCTCTGCCTAAGCAGGGGCACCCAGAGCGGATTGCACAGGACCACATCCAGGTGGGTTGGGATCTCTCCGGAGCAGGAGGCTCCACAGCCCCCCTGGGCAGCCTGGCACAGCCCCCCTGGGCAGCCTGGCACAGCCTCCCACGCCCTCACACCACGGGAGTTTTTCCTCCTGTGTCCCGGTTTGTGCCTCTCGCCCCTTGTCCGGTTGCGGGGCACCACTGTGAAGGGACGACACTTTAAACTTTCTCTTAAGCCCCGATCGAGCCGTGCTTTGAGGGTTGGGAGCCCTGGGCTCCAAGAGAGCGGTTCAGGATTGCCCCAGCCTGGGGCGGGAGGTGCCAGGCCCGCTCCGGCGTGCTTGGCAAGGGGGCAGGAAACCACCTCAGCCCTGCCCCCGTGCAGGGGTGCGGGGGGGCAGGGGGGTGTGCGGTCACGCACCGCTCCGTGCCCCCCGGTGCCAGCCCCGAGGCCGCGGGCGGGGCGAGCGGGCGGGCAGGGGCAGCGGGCAGGGCCGGCGCGGCCGCTCCCGTCCGCGGATCCTTGACGGGTTTTCCCTGTCTCTCTCCCTCCCACCCTCCCTCCGCTCCTTTCTCCCTTTCCCTCTCTCCTTCCCCGTCCTCCCCTCCCCCTCCCCGCGCCTCTCTCGCTCTCTCTTCCCCCCCCCCCACCCCCCTCCCCTCCGCCCCCTTCTCGCCCGGCCGCGCCGCCGCTCGCCCTCGCCAGCTCGCCGGGCCACGCTGCTCACCGTGCCCACATTAATGGCGGCATCTTCCGAGGAGGACATCGACCGCAGACCCATCCGCCGCGTCCGCTCCAAGAGCGACACCCCGTACCTCGCTGAGGCCCGCATCTCCTTCAACCTCGAGACAGGTGAGAGACGGCCCGGCCCGGCCCGGCGTGTTCTGTTCTGTTCTGGGGGCCGGCCCGCTTCGCTCGCGGCCGCCCGCGGACCGGCAGCGGCTGCCCCGGCGGCGGGGGAGGCAGAGGGGAAGGGGCCGCCCCCGGCACCGCGGCCTCCTCCTCCTCCTCCTCCTGCTGCTGCTGCTTCTCCCCCGCCAGCGCCGGCCGGTTCCCCGGGCGCAGCCGCTCGGCCCTGCCCTGGCTCCCGCTTCTTCGCACCTCCCTGGCCTCCGCTGACCCGGCCCCTTCACCCCCGCCTGGTGCCGGTTCCCCTTCTCCGTTGGGCTCTCCCCGTCCGGTCGCCCCGCAGAGCGTGGTGCGGCTGCCCCCGGAGAGTTCTGGGCTGTCCCTTCTCGCCAGGTTCTTCTGGCGTCCCTCCTGGAGCCGTTGCCCTTGGCGTTTCGCAGGGCTCTCCCCCTTCTCGCTCTTTGCCATCTTCCCGTGATGGGTTCGTGCCTCAGTAGTGCAAGGAAAGTTGTGCCTGCATTGTCCACTTTTTCTCAGTCTCCTGAGGTCCCCTGTTGTCTCAGTGTTGGTTTTTGGGACTCTTGATGGGTGTGCTGCCTGGTGTTCTACCAACACACCTCCAGCTCCATGTGCTCTCCTCCTCCTGCCCATCATGGGGAAGAGACTCCTGCAAGTCTCTACCCGACCTTTCCATGGCCCTTCTCCACTGCTGCTCCTTCCTCTCAGCTACTTCTTTCTCATAGTTCCCTTGAGATTTTGGCTGTCCCCTTCAGCTCGTCCTGCACATGGTGACTGTCCTGTTTCTTTCCAACTGGGGCTGTGGTTTTCCCTCCTCCCCTCACCTTTTCTTTCCTTATGCGCTCTGTGAACAGTAAACTACACCAGAGGTTATTTGCTCTTAAAAACAAAGGAGAAAAAAAAGTTCTTTCTGTTGGTTCTCTGCACCAAACCAGACTTCCTCTATCTGTGGGAGGGGCGTGAAGGAGGATGTGCAGCCAGGATGCTCTACTGCAGCCTCCCTCGTGTCCCAGCAGCAGCGCAACAAAATGACCCAACTGTGTAACAGTCTTTGATGCTGAGCCTGTCGGCTCCCTGCCAGCTGCAAAGGGAAGAGAGCTGCCTCAGAGTTGCTGCTCGCCATGCTGCAGTCTCCTCCATCCCTCCTCCCTTCTTTCAGCTGGCAGAAAGTTGAAGGGACCAGAGCTGCATTTTCTCCTCCATTTGGGGATGGAATGGGTTCCTCTGCCCCTCCCGTTATCCCAGCTGGAATTACACTCTTGGTTAACGGCTAACGTGCACTTTGGGTCTACCACTGACAGAACGGTTGGTTACCTTGTGTGACGGGTCTGTTATTTATTTCTTCTTAAAAATTACCAAGCCATAGGTGAGTTGGGTGGCATTTCAGGGCATGGGCTGGACGGCAGGGCGAGATGCCAGGTTTTTGCTCTAAAGAACTGGGAGCAAAACTGGAAAGAGTGTCGCTGTGCGTAAGGTGTAAATAAATAGAGGCTGTGTATGGTTATTTGACTGCTGAAATGATAACTCTGTGTTGACTTGTGCTGTCACAGGTAATGTTATGTTGTGTAGTTATAAACAGATAAACCAGTTAAGAGCAAGGCACCTTCAGGGCACCTGGTGCCTCGCATCTCTACGCTGAGCTCGACACACTGTCTTTGCTACAAGTCACAGAATCATAGAATGTTAGGGGTTGGAAGGGACCTAGAAAGATCATTGAGTCCAACTCCTCTGCCAGAGCAGGATCATCTAGACCAAGTCACACAGGAACATGTCCAGGCGGGTTTTGAACGCCTCCAGAGAAGGAGACTCCACAACCCCTCTGGGCAGCCCGTTCCAGTGTCTGCCACCCTCACAGTGAAAAAGTTTTTCCTTGTGTTTACCCTAAACCTCTTGTGCTCCAACTTGCTCCCATTGCCGCTTGTCCTAACATTGGATGACACTGAGAAGAGCCTGGCTCCATCCTCCTTACACTCGCCCTTAACATATTTATAGACATTAATGAGGTCCCCCCTCAGTCTCCTCTTCTCCAGGCTAAAGAGACCCAGCTCTCTCAGCCTCGAAGTCCCAGAGGATGCGCTGGTCCCTAGGTACCTCTTTCCTGCAATCCACTGAAAAAACTGATAATTACACTTAGCCTCTCCTTGGCTCTCTCTCATTTATGTTTTTACTCACAAACCTGGGAATGGAATTCCTTTACAAGAAATAATTAAAAGAAACAGCGCTGGTGTATCAAGAAATAGAAGTGAAAAATGTTGTAAGTAGTGCAAGTGTGTGTTTTCATTAATCCATCTGGCAGCGCGTAGTGTGGAGCTTTGGAGGGGAAAAAAAAAAAAAAAAGAAAAAAAGAAAGAAAATTGCTTAGCAACCAGTATTGAGTGAGCGAGCCAAAAAAGCAAATGAAACGTGCTGCTGGTACCCACTTCATTTCTGAGCTGTTGGATTTACTCTTGTGTTTGCTCAGAAAGCACAAACCAAGCAGCCTGGCTTTAGGAACTCTCGATTCCAGGGCAAAAAGCTCTTTAGAAAATTGGCTGAGCCGCTCCTGCTTGTAGTCGGTAGCACTGCGTGGCGTGGGGTTTGCACCTGAAACTCGCGCTCAGGAAGCGCGCTGCTGCTGCTGAGGGTTTGGGGGTTTTTGTGTGGGAGTATGTGTGAAAAAAACCCAACCCCTGCTTCTCAACGGACCTGGTTTTCCCGTGCGGTTCGTTGCTGGTGACATCATTAATGTCCCAGGAAAGGTGTCCCAGGGAAGATGTCCCAGGGAAGGTGCCCCAGGGAAGGTGTCCCAAGGAGAGCATCCCGGGAAAGGTGTCCCAGGGAAGGTGTCCCAGGGAAGGTGTCCCAAGGAGAGCATCCCGGGGAAGGTGTCCCAGGGAAGGTGTCCCATGGAAGATCTCCCG
>JANVCC010000270.1:4085451-4219077 GCA_025345505.1 Todiramphus chloris collaris
GGGAAGGTGTCCCGGGGCGGGAGCTGCGGGCGCTGTCCACCGTCCCGGTGCTGAAGCGCCGGCCGGGGCTCCGGGGCCGGGACAGCCCCGTCCTGGGTGTTGTTTGATACAGTTTGGTTTAGCAGCAATTGAAGTTTGATTAATTAAACGAGATGAATCGAAGGCTGATTTTAGGAGCACTTAATGATTAACCAGCTTAAAGATTACCAAGTGATTTAGTAAAGTGTGTTATAATAAAACAGCAACTTAATTCCAGATTCAAACAAGATTCGTGGTAACTTACTCCAAGGCACCCTAAACCAAAGTATGTATGTTTGTGTGTGTGTATATATATATATATCCATATCTGTATATGCATAAAACATACAGACACACACACAGTCAAATGGAAATACTTGGCCAATGAAATACATAGATGCCCACACTCATCAAAGTCAATATATAAAACCCAACACCTAGATAGGTAGAGGAGTGGGTAGTAAAAGTAATCTCTTCTAGCCTATAGTTAAAATTCCCCGCTTTGAGTTTAGTCAACAACTGGAAGTTGAGACGTGAGGAGGTTGTTTTGCCCAGGCCCTGTGTCTACTTTGTTGGCAGCTGCTCATGAGAGGTGTTCCGGCTCAGGGGAGATGCCAGTCACAGCCTGCTGTGATCCAGGAGAGCTCAAAGGGTCTCATTTTGGATTGCTGTTTATAGAATCCAAGGTAATTGACTTTTGTCAGGTATTTTTCCATTTTGGCCTGATTCAAGTGATGTAATATTCTGGTTTGTGTCTGTCCAGGACTTGCTAGATTTTAAGGGTCTGGTATTTTCCCACCAGTTGCATATGCTCAGCACTTATTAGATTCTAGGGTTCTGGTATCCCCCACTTCAGTCCATGATCCAAGTACAAGTGTACCAGGTCGTAAGAAGGTCAACTGAAGGTCATTTTTATTCCTAGGCAATAAAGAGAGCCAGATATGTTGAGGGGGCACCCTCACTGCAGGAGGCAATTGTCATTATTGTCTTCAGAGAACAGGAGAGACATTAAGAAGGTGCCTTGGCTCCTGTGAAGGTGGTAGGAAGGAAATAATGCTGTTTGTTCAACCCATCAATGTGGTCGAAACTAAAGTGATGCTTGGGGCACAGGAAATAACCTTTTCCTTATGTGCTCATTGCTTGCTTTCCATTTAGCGCACACCATATCCACAGCAGCTGCTCAACCGCTGCTTACGGAGCTCTTTTTCCTACAGCTGCTACCAGTCAAGCTGCCTTCCCCAGTCATTGTCTTCCTCCAGGACATGGTCAGGGTTTGGATGCAGCCTGCAGCTGCTTTCCTGTGTTGGAACTTAAAATCCACTTTTATTAATGAAACAAGCAGATGCAGTGAATACTGCTCTTCTCCACTCTTAATTACAACCACTAGTTAAGAACTAGCAGGTTTTTATCTACTTCAGCTGTAAGTTATAATTATACCATTACTGCTGTTGTCTGTATTGTTGAACGACTGAGAGATTGCACACGCAGAGTCAATTATACAATTTGGGTGTAGCACAGATTTGGTCTGGGTTGTAAAAGCCCCACAATTTGTAAGTGATTAATAGCACAACTTCTACCTGCCCTTCTCTTCTGAGTTTATCAACAGCTTTGATTTTCCAAAATATACTTGTTTATTATGTTTGTTTCTAAATATTGATCAGTTAACTCACAATTCTTACCTAGCATGAATTAACAAATGCTCTTCAATTAGTTGCCCCCGGTATGTTTGGTTTTTTTTTTTGCTTGTGTTTCCAAACTGATTAAAATACAAAGCTATTTTCCAAACTCAGGGTTATTCTCCCTACTGTTATACATATGCAAATTCTATTAATCAGAGTTATGTGCCCATATCAGGAGGATAATGTTTCCCAAAGGATTTAGATTACCTCTTCTGCCAAAATTAATGTAGCTACATAGTATCTTAAAACTACAGACAGAGATGAATTCCTTTTTTGCGTATTTGATGCTGAATCAGTCCACATACAGAAAGAAAGTTGTTAAATTTTCTGAAAGACTTCTCCTTGTGCAACACTAGAGGAATGGGGAATGGGCTCTGGTTTTTGGGTGATGAACTTTTGTCTTCTTTATTACAATTAGCAGTGTGGCGTGGCTCCATCTCTTAACATCTTTTGTCTTGTTGTACATGTCTTTCTGAAAGCAGTTTTCAAATTGTTTTTCTGACTTTCTGATTCGGGCATCCAAAAGCTAATCCCAATTAGTTCTGAAAACTTGGGCCTCCATCTGCGACAGTTCTCCAGTAGCGTAATCCCTTTCCTGGTCCTGTGCCAGCTGATGAGTTCAAGTGGGTTTTAGTGGGTTTTTTACAGGTTTTGACCGATTTCTATTCTGTTGAAAAACATTGTACTTCTAAAATGTCAACTCATGGCAGGTAGCTTTCAAGCTTGATAAATTAGCAGAGCTGATGGACTGATAAGGAAATAGATCACCTAAAACTCACTAAATGATCTGAGCTTTTCTTCTGCCTCCCCCTTCATGCAGCTGCTTAGGGAATCCTTATCAAAATTTGAATGATGTTTTTTAGGGGAGGGGGGACTACCACACTGTGTCGATCTGATCAGGTTCTCTTTTAGCCCTTGAAGTATCAGTCACTATTGAAGTTACTTCTAGAGACAGATACTCCTTCCTAGCCAAAAAAGAGTAAGCTTTGTAGTGCAGCCCTTTGCAAAGTTGATTCTAGCAGACTGGCTTCTTGTTAAGTGGTGCAAGAAGTCATCTTTATCTCAGCTGCTGTGGGACCTGCCTGAGATCATTCAGAGAGGTCCCCAAACATCAGTCTTTGTTTGAGCAAGGCTGATTGTCTACTTAGAATTTAACCTGGGAATGGAGACTTGGAGAGAAAGCAAGCCAGTGACTTGGGGAAGATGTGAGCCCGGAGTGACTGCAGTAGCTGTACTAGTGGTCAGAAAATATATTCTTCCTTTAGAAAGAAAATATTTGGATTCCATGGTGTGAAACGAGGGGAGGGGAGCTTTGGAATGTGGATATATTGTGCCCACCCTGACTTTAAAAGTGTGCACCTGAGGGAACTGGACAGAGGCCTGTGGGGTGCAGGAGCACCCATCTCTCCCCTGCCGATGGGGAGAGAGCAGAGCCTGTGCGAGCTGTGGAGCCCAGCTGGCTCGCTCGGCCCGGAGGCACAGCACAGATTTTCACCTCTACTGAAGTCACTCGGTGCTTTCACTGAAGTGGCTGGGTCCTCAAGTGATGTCAGTCATTTGTGGATTTCAACCAGGGATCTGAGCCAGGCTGTAGCAATCCACATCTCTGCTTCCCTTCAGTGATGAAAGGGCTGGTTTATCTCTTTGTGGTGTGCAGCCACATGTTCTCCTGGAATGTGTTCCGGGGAAGCAGAGCTGAGAGGGAAAGGACTGAGTGGCTCTGCACAATTTTGCCACATGTACAGGAGAAAGGTCCTTGTATCTAGAAAGGCAAGTGAACTCTGCACCGTTTGCTGTTCTTAAGCAGTGCTGAATAACTTGCACTGGGGAGAGGGAAGAAACCCACGGCAGCCTGTGTTAGTGCTGCTGCAAGCAGAATTAATTCACAGGGTGTAAAGAGGGAGGAGGATCCTGGCAGAAACTGCTGAATGGCTGAGACAAATGTTAGCGAGCTGGGAAATGTTCATAGTCGGCTGTTTCTGTGATGCAGAGCTGGTGGGGGAAAGCCAGGACACAAAGGATGGCTGTTGGTTTTATGCGCGGGAACGTTCCCAGTCTGAACTGGGCACAAAGTTGAAATGAAAAGCTTCTTCCTTTTTCAGTGTCCTGGCACCTTCCACGCTCTTTTCGGGCCCTAGTGCTTCTTGCAGCCTTCATGGTAGGAGCTGCCTTACTGTTATTATTTGCGTCACTGTGTTCATTCCATTACACAGCTTTAGAGCTGTGCTGAATACTTTTCAGAGAGTAAAATGATGTATGATTTTCCTTTCTAAATAAGAGATAATGGCATGTGTGTTAGCCTCGTAGATGTTGATTTGTTTAGAAGGATATGATACATTTCTCTGCAGTGATGGAGGAGGAGGTTGTGTGCTTTATTTTGTCATTGTGTAAAATAAGAATGTTTATGCAGCTAACTGAGCTGGGTAAATTCTAAATAGGTACAAATAAAGTGAAATGACTTGACTGGATTTTCTGCACTAAATCTCCATCCCATCCATCTTTAATTTTCTCTCAACGCCACCATTTGATTTAAAAATCTGGTTTGAAGATTCTGAGTTTGCCCCTGGTCATCCTTACCTGTGATTGAGTACAGTGAGCCAATTAATCATCTCTGCAGTCGTTTGAAATGTTATCACATTTGGAGCTGTGTTTTTTCTTTCCTGTGTATCCAGCGTGTACTTGTGTAGATCCATAAGAAAATGTTGTGCATGGTTTCATGATTAGAATGGATAATCCTTCAAATTATATCAGAATGTAAACTACTTCGGTTTTATGGAGCTCCCAGATTAGAGGCGACGTTGAAGGGGTGATCTGAAGGGCATATTTGTATTTTTAAAAATGCTTTTGAATTGTGGTGGCTTTAAGATTTCAGGTAGAAAAGATTGGGCTCAGGACAATGGGGGAAGAGAGAAATATGAGGTAGTAGGCTTTCCAATATGTGTGGGAGGTTTTATTTCTTTCTGGAGAAAGATTAGTAAAACTGCATGCTTGGAAAAATTCTACTTTCTTTCTCTGTTCTGATCACTCAGATTATTGTCATGGAGATCCTCTCGTACTTCAGAAGCCAAATCACCAGTTTTGGCAAAGCATTTCTTAATACCTTTAGAAAGAGCCCAAAGATCTGGCCTCTTTTGCCATCAGGCTTTGCGTTACCAAAACTCGCGCCTGCTGTTGAATGGTGACTCTCAGTCTGAACACTGCTTAAATTTGGAGTATAGCTAGAGATCAGATGTGTTCCTGTCACTTCATGGGTGTTTTCCAACCATGAATGCTCACACCAGGAAAAACGAGAACTTCAAACTGAATTCCACCCACTGTGTGGAAGGAACAAGCCTTTTGAGATGACGGGTCCTTGCCGGGGCTGAGTGGTGTGGCTGAAAGCACCTCTGTATCAGCATCGTAGGAGGCAGGTAGACAAGCCTGTTTTGAGGGAACAGCAACTGAGGTTCTAACTCTTGTACCCGGCTTGGAGACTATTGGTTTAAGACTATGACCTTCGGTGAGTCCCAGATGGGAATAAGTTCCCAGGTTCTTCAAGTCATGTTAAGAGAAGAGATGATCCTGCCCCATCAGCTGTTTTCCAAAAGGAACTGTTGATGCAGGCTTTAGGTAACACAGAACTGGGGACAGTTCGAAGAGGAAGGCATGGTTAGTCAAATGATGGAGCTAGCAAGAGGAAGATGCTATAAAATCAGTTTCTCTGAATGCTGAATGTCTTGGTGTAATTGGCTGAAAAAAAAAAAAAAAAGCTTTGGTATTTATTTTAACTGATCTGATTATTCTGCATGGCATTGCACATGGGCATCACCTTTCGGTGTCTGGGCACAGCTGGTACCAGCGCAGTGGTATTGCCATTGCTGTGGAACAGCTGTGGAACAGGAGATAGAAGGAAGGAAGGTACATGTTTTTTACACTGGAGGTGGTTAGACCCTGGCCCAGGTTGCCCAGAGAAGTGGCTGATGCCCCATTCCAGGTCAGGTTGGATGGGGCTGTGAGCAACCTGCTGTAGTTGCAGATGTCACTGCTCACTTGATGGGGGTTGGACTAGGTAAGCTTTAAAGGTCCCGTCCAACCCAAAACATTATGATTCTATGTTTTCTTTGGGATGGGAATATGCAGAGCTGGTGCCTCCTACAACACCTGCAGTATGTGGGACTTTAAGGCTGCTGTAGAGCTTTGTTGCTAACCTGGATCTTCAAGAAAATCAATGTAGCAGAGTTTGCCTGAGTAAGAAGTTACCTCTGCGTTTGCTCAATGAGCTTGTTGGGTTAACACAACCAAGTTTATTCCTGCAAGCTGCAAAATCCTTTTATTTTTCTTGTTTCATCAGGAACCAGAGTTTTCTTCTCAGAACTAGGTCTGCAAGGAAAATGCATTTTTCCAGGACTCTGGATAGAATTGTCAGAACTGGCAGCCCTGTTCAGAATTCTTAGCTGTAAAATTTAGTAAAAAGAAAGGGCCTAATTCTCAGTAACAGGTATAATTAGCTTTAATACTTAATTACTCTGAGTCAGCTAATTGGTTTCATTGGGACTACTCCCAGTAATACTCACAGTTTGGCATTTAAGTGCCTTCAGAATCAGTCTCAAAGTTGGAAAGTTTTTCGCAGTGTGACAAAAGTCATTAGTGCAGGAAGCATGTCCTGGGCTGTCTGTTTTCAGATAATAGAAAATGTCAATGCTAATGAAATATTGTGTTATTAGCAGTTGTTTCTTATGCTTAGGCTTTAGATAATAGACTCAGCGTGGAATATTTTACTTCTGCAACAAAATAGAACTTGGCTGCACTCAAACTTTCTTGGTGATGAATATTCACAGCAGTGCATCTCCTGTGGAAAAAAATGTCAGTTCTAACATTTAAATTACATGAATTGAATGTCTTTTCCATGGTAATACAAGTTGTTGATAGAGTCAACTAAAATGTTTTCATTCAGAATACTTTTTAGGGTAAAATTATTTATAATCCTGCAGTAACCATTTCTCATCATGCAGTTCTGGTGCCTTTGTTTAGAATGCAGAGTGGTCTTTTCTATCAATATGCTGAGGCTATAGGCTGACCCCTGGTACGTGGCTGCCTGCCTTAGGTCTCGTTGTGGAGCATGGTGTTACTGAATAGTTGAAAGAAGACAATTATTGCCTTTACTGCACATTTTGTAATAATTTTCCTATCTTGAAATTACAATTCAGCCTACAAGAAACAAACCGAAGATGATGTCCGAAGAAGAATTTAAATGAGTAGGAAATTCAGCAAGAAAATAGAGAGGCAGGGTTAAAAAATTAAACGCTTGTGTTTCTTCTCCACTCTGGACTCGCTGAGGTTTCATTCTTGTTACGAAGCGTGTAAGATAAGGGAAGCGTGTGACGAGTGTTTGCATACTGATATACTGTGTGGACACGTGTCATTTCAGCTACGGTGGATAACGACTACAGCGCATGCTTCAGCTAATCAGAAGGTCCTGCTGTGCATAATTTATGGTGCAGTGTCATTTTGATGGCTAGTGCTTACAGTACTTGGACAGACAGACATCTGGTTAATAGTTTATAAGCAAATTAAATACTCGATGCGTTATTAAAATGGAAGAGAAACTTCATCAAGGCTCAAGCTAATTCTTTGCTAGAGTGTTGGAAGTAGTTAAAGCCTGACTCAAGCTTGATGCCCCAAATTGAGGAGGACCTGTTCTGAGTGTGGCACTTGCCAGCCTGTGTGTCCTGGTCTGTGGATAAAAGGGTAAGGAATCTACTGATGGTTAGATGTGAGAACTGACTGGGGCACAAGGCCTTTGGAAAAATGTTCCAATGTTCCCTCAGACAGCCAAAAAACCTACCTCAGTCAAGTGTTACAACAGTGTTAAGCCACCAGAAACAGGCTGAAGTTACAAGAGTCAGTCTCGAGCTAGTCCAATTTTGCTACAGCTTTGCACTAAGACGTAGGAATCTCTCTCAGAACAGAAAATATGTCCCCAGTTAGCATGAAATGAGAAATTAATAGTTATATTGCAAGATTCATTGAGAATGAGATTACTCCCATCTGACATCTCTAATGGTCCTTTGTTTTCCTTGCTGAGGTCACGACAGTACCGTTTTCATAAACCACTTTATTTTCTTCTGCTTAATTCTCTCTTTTTCTCGTGCTGGAGAAGTGCTAGAAACAAATGCAGAGCCCTTGATGTAGTTGTGGTTGATGCGTGAAGCACCCCTTACGTTTGGAGGAGAATGGCTCTTCCCCGTCCTCGGCCTCGGTTGTGGGAACTGAAGGTCATGTTGTGCAAACTGCTGGTGAAAAGTTCCGTGGTTGAGTGTCTCGTGATGCTCTCAGCTTCTGCCTTCTGTGTGGTGTTGTTGTTGCTACTGGCACCTCTCTTTCCCCACCGCCTTTTCCAGTCTCTTGTGTTCATCAGGGCTTTGTACGCTGGCAGCAGCAATACGTTGGCCTTCAGTTTCTTGAAGGCTGTCCCTTCTGGTTTAGGAGAGTTGCCATGCCAGCATTTATAGAATTATACAGTTGGTTTGGTTGGAGAGGACCTTTAAGATCATCAAGTCCAACTACTAAACCCAGCACTGCCAAGTCACCACTAAACCATCTTCCCTCGGTGCCACTTCCAAACAGCTTTTTTTCCTGGCATCTTCATCCATGCACAATTTAATTTTGTCTTACCACCTTCTTTGTTCACTGCTCCTTATGACCTGCGCATCACAGGAAGGCTCCTTTCAGATTTCACTGATGTGATGAATGTCTTTCTGAAAAAAATGTGAAAGTTCGTTTCAAAATCATCACAATAACTTACTAGGTTGAAATAGCCAAAAATAAATGGAAAGCAATTGATCATTTTAATTTTCTCTGTGTGGAAGTGTGGCAAAATCGTGGCGCCTTTCAAAGCTAATAATAAAAAATTAACTGGGGTTAACTAACAACCTGTCAAATAATAGCCTATAATTATAAGACAAAAAGGAAGTCAGTGTGGCTGGATTTATATTTTAGTCTTATCTCAAGGCTTGGAAGAGCAAACTGTTCTGTGAGATAGATTTTATGATTGATGGAAATCATAATTTTCAGGATAAATTAATTTCTAAATAACAGTTATTATTTTTAAAGAAAATGAGACGGGCATCATCCAATAACCTTGGGGTCTAACCTTGAAGCTTTCCCCTCTGCCAGCAGCGTGTGTTACAGCTCTGTCAGCGCTAAAGGAGACCCAAGGGGTGACTGGAAAAAATGCTTGGTCGGGAGGAGTCATCACACAGATGGAATATGGCTTTTTGTTAACGGGCTTCATGATCTAATGGCAGGAAACCCGGGGGAAAGAGTCACCCAGATTAAGAGTCACCAAGCTTAAAGCAACATAGGGCATCTGATGGCATTAAAAACTGGCAGGGCTTACTAAATCTAGCTGCTGGCCAGTTAACGCTGCCCTGGGCAGCAGAAACGTGCCCTTGGCAGGTACCTGCTTCCGTGGCCGAGTACGTACCCGTGTGTGTCAGCAGGCTCCGGAGCGTGCAGAGTTTGTGAGGGATGAGGATGTCTTCTGGGAAGAGCTGCTATGTGTGGAGTGAGGGGGAGAATGGGGAAAGTGGACTCCATCGTGAAGATTATTTCTTCCCCTGAGATGAAAGTTGTTGGACTGAAAAAAACCCCGTTTTCTTCTGTGTTAGAATTCAGTGTGCTGGGTTGTTTTTCCCCCCCTGCTTATTGGGTTCTAGAGGACTGGGGTTTTTTTTTAATTTAATATCTCACTTATTTCCCATGGAACATTACCAAAGCAGTTTCTACAAATGTCTGTGCACAGAATTTGAGCCCAAGCTATTTTTTCTTGCTAGATCTTTTGTACCTTGTGGCACAACTGCACAGGGTATTTATGTGCATCCTTGAGAGTTGTTATTCTCTTCTGTAAACTAAAACCTTGAGTGCTAACCTCTTTCTTCTGATGCTTTTCCCTTTGGAATCTCCTTTCTTCATTCTGTGCCATTCTCTGTGGTAAGGGGGATGCTCTCTCTGAAGGACTTGTCCTCCCTTCTGAAGGCTGCGTCACAGTCATCTTTCTTTTGAGACTGGAGAACTAGCAGCTATTTGTAACAGAGCTTCTCTGTCTTGTTCTTCACATTGACTAAAGAAGTGACTATAAAAGTTCTTTTCCAACCCTTTATCTACTGACTCCACAGTACCCTGAAACCACACTGGCCTCAGAGCCAAGGATTGAACACACATCTGGTGTGGAGAAGCTTCTTACGTCATTGCAGTTGTCTCGTCCCTGCACTCGCGTGACTGCCCTGTAAGGATGATGACAATGTGTTGTTATAATGCACAGCTCACCTTAGAAACCTTTTCTGGTAGCTTCATAATTAAGTAAAAGCAATGCTTTTGTAATTTTTTTTTTTCCCCCGGAGCTTTTTGCTTTTCCCACTGCCCTCAGAAAAAGGATAGAAAATATGAGTACATAATTTTCTTTTAATGCAGTTTTCAAATGGCTTGAAAACAAATAAAAAACGTTCAGAAAAATAGCTCTGACATAATAGATTTTTTTTAGTCCCCAGTGGGTAGGAAATAGTTATCTGAAACTCTGCTTATTTTTTACGCTGCAGAAGAACCCGTCTCCCCAAACAAGCTTTAAAAGGTTGCAGGGTAATTAAGGTTCACTGGTACAACAGTAACTAGAGGGCTGTATTTAATTAATCTCTCTGTAAGGTAAAGTTGCTGCATCATATTTGAACTGCCCTTTGAGGAAGATAATGAAATATATCTTGCAGGAGCTTTAGCGTGATGATCAGTGTGGTTAGTATTTAAATGTGCTGCGAAGCGAGCTTCTGCTACGCAGATCACACAGCTTCTGATAGATCACCGTTACAGCAGCCCTCAAATAAATAAACACACACTCTGTTACAGCTCTGAACTGGCCGTGGAAAAGGAAGAACTGCTGTCTCACAATGGTACTGACTTCCCCAGCCACGCTGGGTTACTGTGGCTGTGGAAGGACCCCCTTCAGCAAAGCACTGGAGCATCTCAGTTCGTTAGCACACATCACAAGTGTGTCCCTGAATCGGTCTTTAAGTTGCAGAAGAAAATCTGCCCTGTGGAGATCATCATCTCAGCACCTTCTATTTTTTCTGTTGTGTGTTTTGTTTCAGAAAAGGGAGAGTAAACCAGCACCAGTCCCAAATAAAAGCCTTGGCAGGAGGTGGGGCAGAGGAGGTTCTTCTCACAGATTCCCAGCAGGACACTCGCACTGTCTTGGGAGGCAGAGCAGAGCCCCCTGAGGTGCTGGCTCACCTCTCCACAGCAGCAGCTCAGACAGTGGTTCTTGCTGCTCTTGCTCCTGACTCTTCTTTAGAGGCTGGTGCTTTCCCAGCTTGCACACTCAGTTTCAACTGGGCCAAACTGGGATTTCTAAACTGACCTCTGGGAAATCGGGGCCACAGACCTGATGTGCACGCTGACAGGTAGCTGGGAGGTGCTGAGGGCACGCACCCAGGTTCAGGGCTGTTCCCCAGGTCCCTCAGAACAGCGTACCGTGGATCTCTGCAGAGCCTCTGCCCTCCTCCTTGGGCTGCTGGCCCGCACAGCCTCCGAACACCCCTCAGTCTGGACAGGTTTCTGGTTACCAGATCTACTGGGCCATTGATGGTTTCTGCCCAAACACAGTTTCTCTCTGGGGAAAAAAAATCTGTGTCTGCCAAACATTTGCCAGGGAGTTCCAGATCTGAAGCAAACGCAGTCAGAGCAGCAGTGTAAGCCTGGCCCTGGATCCTTGCGAGTCTGAGTGCTTTTCTCTCCCTTCAAAGAGCATTTCCACAGAGCGTGTCTGGCCAGTCTCACACATCCTAGAAAGGTTTATTTTTCTATCTGGGAAAAAACCTATATACCAGGGGAAGTTCCCAGTCTACTAACGTTCTCAAGATGCCCTCTGGAAAGTAATTTACAGCTGACCTCACGGTGCCTGCACAAGAAGGAGACTTCTCTGGGCTGATGTGCTGTATACTTCATTGTGTTAGGTCACCAGAGAGGTGAACCTCCCTCCCCCACCCCTTCTTGTGTTTTTCATCCCAGAGGTGCTAGCAGATAAGTATTAATTAACTATATTGAAATATTAGTAGACACTGCTGAGTTAGGTGGATCCTCTTGGTACAAAGGAACTGATGCACTGAATCAGTTCTGAGGCTGTGAGCTCTTGTTTTCTGTAGTACCTAAATGACAGGCAATTCAGGGGGTTGTGTCTGTTGCAGTTCTTCAACTGGTGCAGAAAATACTGGTTGTGCTCCTCAGAAGGTCAGAGAAATAATATACTGATGTGAACATAATCTCCATTCATGGAAACAGTTTCACTTTGGTCATTTGGAGAGCAGGGTGATTATTTTGTTGTGGATTCACATCTTAAAAACACCAGGGCTTCTGTATTTGCAGAGGGAAGCAAGAGCAATGGATGTACCAACTAACAAGGTGGGTCAGAGTTTAAGCCTGGAGGGAAGTGTGCACAGGATCTGAATTCTCCTAGACCAGGCTTACCAGGCAGTGGTGGTAGTGATGGGTTCTGTTTTCACTGGTTCTGTATTTCTCAGAATAAAGTGACCCACGTGGTATCACATAATTAGTAGGGAAGAAGCTTGATTGAAATAAATGCAAAGCTTGTGAATGGTTGTTCTCTTGATAGATAGTTGGTTGCTTCAAGCTGGGTTTTCTACCCAGTGCTTAGAAAGCCTGTTCTGGCTGTAGTGTGGCAGAGAGCTTGCTTTGGTGCATGCCTAGGAAAGAGACCATTCTGCTCCCAGATTTACTGGGTGACCTGTGTGTAGTTTTATTTATTGCCTGCTTTTCTGGCAGCGTGCTGATGTCTTGGGGTTTTCAGCACGGCCAATGTTGGCTTGTTTGGCAAAATTTGAAAGAAAAATAGCAGAAAGTGTGACAGTCATGGGCTGTTCACATCCGTGTCTTGGCTGTTCAGTGCTGTGGATCTGAACTGGGATGGCTCCTGAGATTTTGTGGGTAGAAGGGTTGGGGAGAAATGAGGGAGGAATCTGACTCAGATGGTTCTGTTCCTGAAGGATTTGATGAAAAACCCATTCCATGTGAAATATGGAATATCTTCACTGTTCAAACCATACTTCCAGAGCTTTTAGGCTTCAAATATTAATGCACTTCCACAGCTATATTCATTATAAAAGTGTAAATGAAATAGAAGAGGTCAGGGTTCCAGCAGGTTTCCTTTAAAATAGTAATGACTGTCAGATGATGTGTTCTCTGGCAGTTAATGAGGTAGCAGGGCACCTACTACTAGAATCTTAAATGCCAAGAAATGAAAAAGCCAAATGTGGACACATTCTCTGCACTCTGGATAAAGATGAAGGTGAAAGTGAAGGACCAAGCTCTGCCTTCCTACTCAGGACCTTCTTTTTCACGGTGAGACTGGAGTTAGGTGATAGTCCATCTGAAGAAGAAGGGCAGATTCTAAGCTTAGGTAATTATCATTAATCAGTAAGTTACAAGCTTGTTTTTATTCCTTTGTTTCTTTTTGCCCGCCTTTTAAATTTTGGATGTGCTGCTGTGGTATTCATAGAACAACTTGGCTTCTAAAGACTCAGTGCAGTAATGAAATGAAGGAAAAGAAAAATCACCTGTTGCCATCAGATTTGGAATTTACAGTTACCTTGGTTTAATGCAATGTGAACGTCAAAAACCAAATAAATAAAAAGCTTGTGGGGAGGAAGGGAGGGGAAAAAAGCTCTCAGAGCTATGAACATACACTGAGGGCTTTTACTGCTGTGTTACTAATTGCAAAAATCCATCCCCCCCCCCTTCTTTTTTTATGACTACTGCACAGACTGGTTTGTTCTGCGAGTCATCACAAAACTGATGCTCCTCAAAGCTTCATGCTTTCTGCTGAGTCCAAGGGTGACAGGTTCCGAGCAGCAGCTACTTGCTTGAGCAGCCCCGTTTGTTACAGAGGTGAGAAGGGGCTGCAGAACCCAGCTCCACCTTGAGACCCCTCCGAGGATGTACTGCTGGGAAGGTGGGAGGGAGAGGCACTCCCAGAGGCCACCATTTCATCTTCCTTCTTCCCAGGATGGGAAAGCCTGTTTTCTCTGTCTGGCCAGGCTGGACCCCACTGAGCACTGTCCTCCTGCTGGGATGCGTGTCCAGCCAGTGTAGATGTCCAGCCCCAGCAGCGTTAAGGTCACACTTGTGTCTCAGTGCCTGCTGTGCTCTGCTCATGTCAGGGAAGAAACCTGCCCTTCAGGGCTTCCTTCCCTGCTGCGATGCCGTTCTGTGCTGCTGCCAGTGTGGAGTTATCCCTTCAAGAGACAGGAATATTTGTCCCTCGGTATTTGTCTCAAAAGCACTGATACTTCCTTTCCTGTTTAAATCTGTGTCAAAGAAGAGCAATGCCTGTGAGCTAAGCTATTGGAAACCCAGTGAGAAGGAGATGTAAATAATGTAAGCCCTTGTGTTAAAATGATCTGGGTTTTTCCCACCCTCTGCCTTGCTGGTCTGTAGGTAAGATTTGTTAGGGGGTGAGGTGGTCCACAGATCTGCTTGGGCTCTTCCTGAGCAGTCCAGAATGGGGGATAGCAATGCATCAGTTGTACTCAAAGTGGAAAGAAGATGAAGGTCATGCATCTTGCGACCTGGAGTAAGTACTGTCCAACGCGTATCGGTGGCCCTTTTGAGCTCAGTAGTCTTTGGCATCAGCAGGATCCTGCTCTGGCTTTCTTCTAAGTGCAGTTCTTAAGTAGTCTCCAGGGAGCTGTTTTACCTCTTGGCAAGTAGAGTGACTGAAAATCCAGTAAGTGATCTTTATGAACATCATTTAAATTCTTAGTATTGCATTTAAATACTAATCCCTGACCAACCCTGTGCATCCCTGTACTTTATTAATGTCGTGTTTTTCTTTTGGTGCTGCTTCATAAGATATCTAATGTTGAATTCCACAGCATCGCCGTGGGAAAGTAGTACCAGCCAAACAAAAGAAATGCAGAAATGATCTCTTAAAACTGTATCTCTTAAGGCTTGAGTTACCTGGGGGGGATGTGGGTGGGTTTCCTCCCTTCTTGTTCTTGTGGGGTTGGGTTGGGTTTGGTTTGCTTTACCATCAGGACGTGCACTTTCAGGAAATTCTGAGGGCCAGATTTTGGAAATTAGTGCTACAGAGAGATACCCTCTGTTTCATCATTTTGATTGTGTAGAATTAATCAGACCTGGATTATTTGGGTCCAGAGGAAACCACAAAAATGATCTGAGGGCTGGAACACCTCTACTATAAAGCTGGGAGAGTTGGGATTGTTCAACCTGGAGAAGATAAGGCTCCAGGGAGACCTTCTTATGGCTTTTCAGCGCTTAAAGACATCTGTCAGAAAGATGGGGCAGACTTTGAGCAGAGCCTGTTGGGACAGGACAAGGGGTGATGGTTTAAACCAAAAGAGGGAGATTCAGACTGGAGAGAAGGAAGAAATCTTATGATGAGGGTGGTGAGAGCCTGTCCCAGGCTGCCCAGAGAGGTGGTGGCTGCCCCATCCCTGGCACCATTGCAGGGGAGGTTGCCCGGGGCTCTGAGCACCCTGCTCTAGTTGGGGATGGCCCTGCTCCCTGCAGGGGGGTTGAACTCAATGACCTCTCAAGGTCCCTTCCAACCCAAACCAGTCTGTGATTCTATGGATGTGTCTGCAACGAGAGAGAGCATCATTTTTGGAGAACTGTTCTAGAGATCAGAAAGGGAAACCTGCTTCTCTTTACAAACCCTCTTATTAGAAAATGAATACCTTCCCGAGTTACCAGAGGCAAACAAGGCAGGTACCATCATCTGCTGTAGGCGTAGCAAGTCCAGCACGAAGGAATGCATGCGTGGCCATTCAATCAAAGGAGGAGTTAGTCATGTATTTAGTGTAATTGAACGTTTGTGTTGATGTGTACTGCTGATAATTGATGCTGACAGTAAGCTCTGAAAATATCAACCTGAATATGTTCTGACAAAACTTTCCATGTGGCAAAACATAAATTTGCCTGTAGTCATTTAAAAATGGATGCGATGTCCTTGTGTGGCTTCCTGAAGCATAGTGCTGTTTTATGAGCCAGCCACCTAAAGAAAAAATAGATGCCTCTCTTGTGAAATGAGCGTTGAGTGCCTTAGATATATTTCTTTATTTTTATTTTGTAGTGCTTGTTGGGCCTCTGAGGATGTCTCGGAATCCTTCCTTTTGTTTTATTCTTAACCTAAAAGAATACAGAACAGAGCTGATTTCCCTGCACCCCTCATTCTTCTCCTTTCAGGTGGTGTTTTAGAGTTCAGTTTTGAAGGTGATTCAGTCTGTGGGTAATCCTGAGGTAGTCTGTAAGTTGATAGAGGGGAAAGGAGATGATAAAGTAAATGTTCCGTAGGTTTCCTGTGTCCCTCCTGCCAATCCCATACTATGGCATCTAAGTGACCAGGGATGCTGCATGTAGCTGTGGGTCAGCAGTGGTGTCAGCTGTGCTGCTGGTTCCTGACCTTAGCTGAGTGTGAGCTGGTTGCTGTCCTGTTTTTAAGGTGTGTTTCAGAGTTGTTTCACATGGGCCATCTCTTTTATTTTTCTTTTATTGGCAGACAAGCTTGAGAAGAGTATCTGTGCTTTTTTTTGAGTGACTTGGCTGTTCTTTTCCTTTTAACCTCTCCAGTTTCTGGGTAGTGATGAACATAGTTGTGTGGTTTATGCCTTTACAAAAAAACAACTTCTCAAATTTTCTAGACGTTTCTTTGTTTGGTTACTGGACATCTCCAAACAAACAAACATAAAAACATAAACCAAAAAAGCCTTCCACCACCAAAAACATCCCCAAGAAAAACTGACCACCCTTTTGATTCAGATTCTTTCCATGTGGAAGGTCAAAGACAAAGCACTCAAATTCTGGCTGCAGTTTACCCTTTGCCTGTTATTTTAGTTGCTACAAACCAGTTATGCTTTATTTATACTTGTGTCTCTTCCTATCAGACAGGTTCTTTCTTGCCTAAGAAAATACACTTAAATCAGTTCCTTTCTTCCTAAAACAATGCTTTAAAAAAATTATTTTGTATGCTAAGCTGAAACTTTTAATGTACCCAGTTTTGGAGTATCTTCTTTTTAGAATCAAGATTTTCTTCTCTGAGCAAACCAAGGAGGTTGGTTTGCACTTGCAAGCCAATGCAGCACAGCTGTAATTTCAGTGCATTTCCAAGCACTAAGCCACCAGAGAAGCAACTTTTGAACAGGATTTAATGGGATGGGCAGAGGTGCTGTTGGCAGAAGATTGGAACTGATTCTTAAACTGCTCCTACTTTTTTTTATTGGTTGCACAAATTTAGATCTAGCACTATGTGCAGTTTTATCCCTCTCAGGAAGGAGGTTCTGGAGCAATGGGGAGATGTCCTCAGGTATTGATTTACTATAATGTGTTCTTTAAGAAGCTATTCTCAGTGTATATATTTCTCCTACAGCTGCCAGCACTGCAAGCACAAATCTAGGTTAAAACATTAAACAAATTATCTTTTCAGCGGATAAATGTGAATAAAATAGTGTTCTTGATGTCTAAGGAAAAGATCCAGCAATGGAAGCTGAAAAATAACTCTGAGCCTGCCTCTGTAGTCAGCAGAGACATCACCATTTCCCAAAAGGTTGGTTGGATTTTTTCCTGCAGAATCCCAGCCTCTGTGCAGAGAAACTCCTTAATCTTCTGTTGAAGTGGCAGGGATTTTGTACTCTGGAAATGTACTTGATCAAAGAAGTTGGTAGAGACAGTTAAAGCTGTTCATTCTCTGCAGTCACCTTGTGTTTTGAAGGCCTTGGGCAGCTCTGGATTCATCAAAAGAACCTGCTTTGCAGTCCAGTGTTCTCAGTTTCTGGACTTCTGTCTGACTTCCAGATATTTTGAAAGCTTCTTGGTGATGGAAGCGGCTCCTCTTGCAGTGTTTCTTTTCATTCTGGTGTTACCCAAGTATCTGCTGCTCTCCATCACTGGCCATGAGACATCTGTGTTTTTAGCTGACAGGAAAAGCTCAAAGTTGGCTGGCTTTAAAAATTATTTTTCTGTACGTGCAGAAAATGAACCTCTCTGAAATTGTTTTTCCTGTACTGCTTCTAGATCCAGGAAATGCTTCTTTGCTTTTTCACAGCTTGATTAAAACTTATGAAAACTTTAGAACCATAAGCCCTTCCATTACTACATGGAGGGTAACAGCAGAATAGCTGAAATAGGATGAGGCTGTAGTGAAAAGTGTTTGACTTAAAGGGCTGATTAAGAGAAAATGAATGCTCTTGGTGGTTCAAGATGTGCTCTCACCAAAAGCTCCCGATGAAGGCTGCTGAGAGAGTGTGATGGCTGTGGAACTGAGCCGTGCAGACTGTGCAAGGAAGGGTTCAGGAACACGATTGCCTTCTGTGGCCAAACACTGTTTAATTGTTCCACGCATGAACACCTAGGAGTTATTCTTACATGGGAGGAAATAGTTTCATGGCAGTTCAGGCTAATCTGCACGTGCACTGCCGTTAGCTGTTTCAGCTGAGCTTTGCCAGCCTATTTCCTCACTTCAGCTGGAACTAGTGGTTGTCCAGAAAACCATCTAGTAAAAGAATAGCCCCAAGAAAAAATTAGTTTTGGCCAAATCAACTGTCTGGGCCAGCTCTCTGCGAGCTCCAGAGGGAGGACTGGCATTTACAGCTAGGAAGGAAAGCTCCTGTTTCATCTTGGATTTAAATTGGGTTGCCTTACTGTGGGACCATACCAGCAAGGGCAGCAGGGAGAAGCAGAACTGCCCTCTTCTCCCTTCAAAGCATCACTCATTTATTTACTTCCTATAGGAAGAAAAAGAAACAAGATTCTGACTTTTGGGGTAGGGCAACGGTGTAGAATGATTAAAACTAAATTGGTTGAATGCAATACACTTTTACATTAGTGCTACTAAAGGCAGAGTCAGGCTTAGATTACATAGGAAGGACAGAAAATTAACTGCTTCCTCCTTAAGCTATTGTTGGCACCAGAAGTACTTAGAAATATTTATTGCTGTAATTTAACTAGGTCACATACAGATCCTTTTTCTCTTTGGCAGAATTGGGTGTAGGAGATGCGTTAGGCATGTATGGTAATTGGAATGTGTTGCAACATCACTGATACTTCTTTTCTCTAACTGGGTTTTACCTGATCATCTTTGTCCTTTATGCAGTAGTATTGTTTTCAAGAGAATTGTGGCAATTATTGCTGAGCTACATCTTACGTCTAATTGTAGAACTAGTGCTGGTTTCAAATACTTGCTCTGTGTTGTGGGCTTTACTCAAGGAGTCTCCATCTTGTACTCTGCAAAAAGAGATCTCAAACTTACTCAAGGGCCTTCTGTTCAGTTAAGCCTGTGCTCAAGGTTGAACCTTTAGCAACATGAGGATGGCTGCTCGGACAACTTAGTTCGAAGATCTCTTGGCATCGACAAGGTTCATGTGTGTGTTCCTGTGTTAACAAAGACTCATTGAACAGGACTAGGAAGAGCTTTGAAGCAGTCGTTGTGCCCAACTCTCTGCTTATGTAGCTTCTCTGAGGGTTGACCTGTACATTCCATGCCTGGTTGAAGAGCTTTGAGCTCTTCTATGCTTCAGAAGTGTCACTGGCAGCATTACATTGGATAAAGGTGTATGGTTTTGTTTGTATGCATTTGTTTTCCTGAACATATGTAAAAGCATGAATCATAGGGTGGGACACTGTTATTGCTGTAAAAACATTGGTTGCCAGAACTGAAGCAAGCTGCACTTAAAGCTTTTATAGCAGCACAGCCATATCCTCACTCAGAAAGTTTTGCTGCTTTTAACCATTGACTGTCTGTCCAGTTAAAGCAACAAGAATCTTAAATGGGAGCTTAAAAGCTTGTTTGTGTGTAAGTGTTTTAGTGACTGAGACCCAAGCAGTGCTCTTGCAACAGTCCTCACTTCAGTTAATTGAGAGTCTTCTGTCCTGTAAAAGCAACTTAAGGATTTCAGCAGCAGGATTCCAACCATCATAACAATTTCTCCTGTGCAAGCACCTCCCAGCTACTTTGAGGCATCATCTCTCAGCTCTGCTGATTAAAGAACCTCTGCCATCGGGGGAAGGAGTACTTCATTAGCTTATCTTGGTCTTAGGTAGGGAAAAGATACGGTCTCAGCAGAGACAAACCTCTGGTACGTGCTGAAAGCTGGGAAGGGGCTGCCCGCTCCCTGACGAGGAAGCAAAGGAGCTGAAATATCGGTTCCACGTATTTACTTCTTTCCCAGTTTCACTGTGAAGATCCTGAGCAGGGAGGCAGTAGGACTTGCCTTAAGCAGAGAGCTTACCGTTCTCCCCTGCAATATTTTAACGTGTCCCTGCAGGGCTTAGCTTGCTCTTGATCCCTGAAAACTCATTGCAAGCATCAGCTTTAGATCCCTTGTGATGACAGCGAGAAGTTTTCACACGCATTTATGCAGTGCTTTGATACCATCAGGTGGAAAGGATTTTATTTTCCTTCTGTATACACGTAAAGGATCTGTATTTTTATGGAATGTTAATAGAAATTGCTTTTTTAAATTACATTTTTCTCATAGTCAAGACGTGTGAGCGCTAAGAAGTGCTAAGAAGAGAGATGTAATGATGCAGAAGCCAGAAAATCATAGGGCTGTTGCTGGCTGTCACTCAGATGATTTTGTGTGACTTAAAATTAAAGAGATTTATATCAAGTGGCAGGAGTGAGTCACCAGAATGGGGATGACTCAAGTTGTTGCTATGAATTCTGTGAGGAATGTTAAGTGATGGGCTCCCACAGCAGCAGTGTGTCTCTAGGTGACAAGAAAGGAGCTTAAATATTAGCAGAAAGATGAAGTTTAAGATTACATTGGGATACACTGGGAACAAGAAGACATTTGCCAGTTGTCCAGTTTCACAGCCTTGGAACATCATATAGGAATATGTTACTAAATCTTCTCGTGTAAGGCTGTCAGTAAGGGTAAGAGTAAGGAGAGTGATGTTTAATACAGTACTTCTGATTGTACTCACTTGTTTCTATAAATGATTTAAGTCTCTTTAAACACAGGACCAATTACCAGCCTTGCTATGATGAAGGCTTTAATGAATGCACTGGAGAACTAGCCTGGAAACCAGTGTATACTGGGCATCAAATGAGAGCTGCTCAGTGGAGCATCTTGGTACCTGCACCCAAAGATAGTTTCGTTCTTTGGGAGCAGAAAGTCTGGGCATTGTCAGTGGTGCCATCGTGCTTCCAGATAACCACAGTTCAGAGCTAAAGTACATCTGTGAAGTCTACAAGCCTGTGGAGTTCCTGGCATATTTGTGGACAGGGGAATGAGTTGTTTAAATAAAGGAAAGGTGAGGGCATGAAAGAGAAAGGAAACAGAAAGCAAGTGAAATCCCTGCCTACTTCAGTTTTTGTTGATGCTGCCAATCTAAAATAATAATCCCCACAAAATTACCCCTCTTGTGTTCTGCTGACATCCCTGCTCGGGTGCAGAGGCTCTGGTCAGCAGTCAGCTGCATGGCATGCAGGGTCTGGGTCCCTCAGTGGGGTTCTTCTTTCCTGGATCACCTGAAAGAGGGCAACATAGAAAATTGAGTCGCTTGCCTTCAGGGAGCATGAGTGTTGTGGGACTGTCTGAAGGTGATGAAGCTTCGCAAAGATTTTCAAACAGTTGCTGTAATATTATAACATCATTTGCTTCAAGTTATTATAACATGATGTTATAACATTATTTGCTTCAAGTGCAAATTTCAGCTGCAGAAAGGATGAAAGAGGAGATCTGTTCCAGATGGGAAATTGCTGGTGTTCAGAGCAAGGGAACTAGTCTTAATATGAACAATTTCATGGCTTTTCTAAAGTTACTATCAACAGCCCTTCTATCAAGTCCATTTGTTCTTTTGTTTGTTTTCCCCCCAAATCTGCTGTCACCATGGAGTCCCAGCTCCCTTTCATACATCCAAACCAAGTCTTACACACAGGTTGGGGAAAAATGTGTCTTCTCAGAAGATGGTGAGGCACTGGGCTATCGGTAGTGTCAGAGTCCTGGTGCCCAAAGTGTTAGCATCAGCTGGGCTTTAAAAAGACCAAGAGTTTGAAGCTCTAATGTAGATTTTTTTGGTTTTCTGGGCTACATAAGCTTTTAGGGTCAGTTCTGAGATTTGCTCCCTCTGGAGTTTCATGAGAGTGGTTATTGGTGACCTTTTCCTGTCCAGGATTTGACTTGCTGCCCGGCGAAGTGGTTGAATCACCGTCCCTGGACGTGTTTAGATGTTGTGTAGACATGGTGCTTAGGGATGTGGTTTAGCAGTGGACTTTAGGCAGAGTTAGGTTAATGGTTGGACACCATGAACTTGAAGGTCTTTTCCAACGCAAACGATTCTATGACTAATTTGGTTTCTGGAATAATATGTGCATTCCTCTAGAGAACAGAGGTTCAGGTTGAGCTGTGCCAGAGTAAGTTTTGACTTGCGTAACCAAGCATCCCTTTTTCACCTGCCTAGTGAAGGGTGAGATTTTTGCAGAGTGAATTTGTTTTTTAATCCTCCTGTTATGCACATCTCTAACCCTGCTTGCTGAGCATGGGGAGAGACACTTCCCTGGTGGTTTCTGGCCTTGGCTCTAACGTGTCACCGTGCCCTGTTGAGTTACTGTAGCCAGATGACAAAGCTAAGACAAATACTGTCCTTGCTGATGTTTGGGCTACTCCCCTGAATGGAGTGCAAACCAAAAAGAGACAGTTACCAACTACCTTTCGAGGCACTGAAGCTCCACTAAATATTTAACTTCCTCACATAACAGGTAGCCTGAATAAGAGCTTCTGTGAAGAAATTGGCAATCAAAGCACTTCAGAAACTTTTCAGCCTTGACTACTCCTACTCGTTTGCTATTCTTAGCGTATTCTCTATTGCTGTCAAGAATCTAGCTCAAAGCTCTGAGAGTCTTCTCACTTCATCAGTATCGTAAGACTCCTTTTTTACGTCTTTATTTTTAGGCACACAGTTTCTGGCAATTAATGCTCACCCTCCTTTCCTGGGGAAAAGTGTGATTCTTAAGTACTGTAAAAACAGAGTGGGTTTTGTGGATCTTTGAGGGTAGAGAATGCACTTTTTCCCATTTCATTCTTACTCCACATCGGGGGCAGATGCTGGTGCAGCTGGTTCAGCTTCAGTTCTCTCTGTAGGATTATCCACGCTCCCAAAATTCTTTCCTGTGCTTGCTTAAATGTTTTCCTGGCCTGGAGCTTAGTCTGAAACAATGACTAGGAATCCTGTTCCAAAGTAATGAAATATGCATCAATGAACAAGTAAATGAACCCAGCAGATTGCAGAATAAGAAACACACTGTTTAAGGAAATGAACTTTGCCCATTTAATAAATTCTGTTTGGTTTTTTGTTGTAGCTCATGATTCTGCTCATGTAAGATACTAGCACAGAGCAATTCTGTGTAGGGCAGGGAAAAAAAAGGCTGAAGATGGAAGAAGCAGAGTCAGTGAAGGGAACCCCAGGGAACTTGATCCTGCCTGAATGAAAGCAGTGCTGCTGGCTGCCAAGTTCCCTTTCCTCAGCATCCGGAGCGGGACTGAAGAGGGTACAATGACATTTATTATCGGTTAGCGTACGGTTGTTGCTAAACAAGGTATAAAGAGCTGGTAATTTGGATAGTAGCCACAGAATACTGCAGACCCTGAGGAAGGAATCATTTAATATGCCTGTTTTTTACTTTTTGCAGCAGCAGAATATTTCTGAACTCTTGAGAAGCAGTAGTGGTTACTTGGGAAGACAAATCAGAGGGGAATTTTTGTACAGGGACAGGAATGGTGGCAGTTCCATGCATCACGTATGGCAAGGAGCTTTCTGTTTCCAGAAGACATACCATCTCCCCCTCTGTCTCCTTTCCCTTCCTCCCTCCTGCTAATAAACAGTGGGATAACTATTATATATTAAAGGATCAGTTTATAAATACATGCTCACCTCTATGCCTTTAAAGGTCCCTTCTTACCCTTTAAAGGGCCCTTCCAACCCAAACAACTCAATGATTCTCTGCTGGTGGGACAGTGTGGAGAAGCAGACAATCTTTGATTACAATTGCTCATTGAAAACTTTCACCTCCAGAAAGCACAGTTTTGTGGTGCCAGGTCCTAGTCAGTGCATGTTCTGAAGGTATTTACACCAATTCCCTGCTTGCAGGAGCAAAGCAGAGCTTGCTAAGATGACTTCCGGATGGAGAGTGCATCCCTGGTCATACGTGGCTACATACAGACCATGTCAGGGAAGTCCTGAGGCTGCTCTTGCTTGACCCAAGTGAGGAACCATCATCTTGGAACTCAGAGTGGAGGGAGAAAGCTAGGTGAGAGTCACTGACCTTAACTGGAAAGGAATTAGGCAAGACCACCAGCAGATTGTGGTGATAACTGAGAAGCTGTAGAACAAATTGTTTCCATGAATTTTGACTTTTCAAAGCATTACATGGGACACACTAGGCACAAATGCAACATCTTCTGACAGCCTGTTTCCTCCTGGATTACTGTTTTACCTTAAAGTGGCAGCAAATAAGGTTACAAATGGGAACGAGGAAATGTGGGTGTCATCCATCTGATGCTACAGAGTAAACACAGGCTGTGAAAATGAGACAACTGGTAGGGCAAATCCCAGGTGATCATAGGAAGCTTCAGTTGTGTGGGGAGCAGAGGCTTTTCAACTGGGTAACAATCTGAGACAGTCAGTGAGGGAGGTGCAGTGTGGGGAGGAGAGCAGATTCAGCCTTTAGTTTTGTTCAACACAGCACTCTAGTTTGGAGGGCTTGTTGAAGGGCTGGGATAAGGCTCTCTTCTTCAAGTGGTCAAAAGCTTAACTGAGGAGCACTGTCTTGAGCTATAGCCTGCATTCTGAGCACGGCCTGTTTGAAAAGCATCTTTGCATCTGTCTTTACCTGATGTGCTGGGAAGCCATGCGGAAAAGCCACGCAGACTGATTAAAAAAAAAAATGCGGAAATTAAACTCGGCGGAAAAAAAAAAAGCCAGACCTGACCTGCTGGAGTCCTTTGAAGATCTTACTACAAAGATACAGTGGGTGTTAGTGTGCTGAGCGATTTGTCTCCAGCTGCTAAAATCAAAGCACTCGGTGCTTCGGCATGGAAACCAAATGATCACATCTCCACTGCATGAATATGTAGTGTATCACTCACCAGAGCCTTCAGAGCTCCAGCCTCTCTGACTACAGCCAGGCATAAAAACCTACAGGTCAGCTTATCTTCTTTTTGTTGTTACTGCTATTATTATTATTATTATCATCATCATTATCATATTTTTAGTCCTCCTCACAGGGGATATGACAGTGATGTTTTAGTTAAAACCACATCAGACAGCCTTCCCCCTCTGCGTGTGACTCAACAAACAGACACTGTCGAGAGAATCAGGGATGCTTTTGTTGTCTGCTCCTGCAGCCACCTCTGCTAGGAAGTGTGCGTATAATTGCTGCTTAAAATGGATACTCTGGTCATGTTCTTCCCAGAAGATTTCAATATACTTAAAACTACTGCATCGGATCCCACTGGACTGTTTTTATGCCTGGGAGAAATCGGGAAGTAGCATACAGCATGTGCTTTGTTTAAAACAAATAAAAAACCCCACAGAACCAGAGCAGTTGTTTAGAAACACAGAGCTAGAAAAGGAGACTTTCCTTTCTCAGCAGACCAGGGCTGTGTCGGTGTTAATACCTTGCTGGGATGCCTCAGTTCTGATCCGTAGGGCTGTTTCATTCCTTCGCTCGTTCCGTTTGTGGCACCTCTTGCTATCAGGATGGATTTCGTGGCCCAGCCACCCCTCAGGCTGGCAGGTAGACTGTGGCCACCGAGCCCTTTCACGCAGGCTGTTGATGAGCTGTTGCTGTTGGTGACCTTTTACTCACCACCACCACGGTGGCTTCTGTATGATTTAGACACCCAGAGCTCAAAGGCTCCATACAGTGTTTCCAGGCCACTGGACAAGCTGCTCATCTCCTCACACAACCTTTCCATGGAGACCCCAACGAAACAGTCCAGCTAGATTATGCAAAACTGTGAACGATCTTGTGGCTCTTGGCTCTGGGCTGGTCAGGCTTTGAGAAAACATTGGGGTTTCTCACTGAACTGAGAGAGTAAGTGGAGCTTCAGTACTTTGGCCACGTGTGTCTTGGGTTGCACACTGCCTGGGTACGCACACACACTCACATCGTGTCTCTGTGTAGAGTGGCAGCTTAGAAATGACATCTGAGACATGCAAGTATCTGCAGGCACCTTAGTCATCTAAACACGCTGAGTGGAAATATTTGCCCTTCTTTGCTCAATGACAAGTAAAAGGAAGAGCATGGAACAGCTGGACTCCCACGGGCAGGTGTGGGGCTACCCCAGCAGCCTTTTTCTGGGGTTGGCAGTACCTGTGTCATCGCTGCTTCTCCAAGTGCCACAGCAGCAACTGACCTACCTGTGCTCCAGCCGTGCCCAAGCTGCAAGAGCTATTTCATGCAAAATTACTCTCTAATTAAGTTGCACAGTGGTCGAGCTAGCACAAGCTGTACTGAAAAGGGGATGCCACTTTCCAGTAGGTACCAGAAGCTCAGCATGACATTAAGCAAATGGAATAAATGCCTTTTAACAGCCCAGTGCTTGCTGTATTTGACCTTATGCTGCCAGCTATTGTATGTGGGCTAACAGTACCCCGGCTGTACTATAAACAGTGACCCCAGTTACAGTAGAGTTATGCCCCAACCATATTACAAAGCTAGTTTTGATTTGAAAGCTAGGCTGGGATGTACAATTACATTTCACAACCTGGCACTGCTCTGTCAGGGTGTTATTACCTGAGGCACCCTGAGGAGCTGGAGAGAAAAAAATCAAGAAGTAGGAAGTCCATAGATATAGAGATATATATGTTCAGTTGCCTCCACTGTTACTACCAGGTGTTAAGTGAGTAATTTCCATGAGGAAAATGTACTTTTTTTGCTGCTGCTCTTGACATTCTGAAACGCAGACTGTTTTATGTAAATTGGAGGAACATTAGATGGAGAATGTATTAAATCTTCTGCTAAATGAAGGAAAAATTGAACTAGGGAGACAGATGATCCGACTGCAAAAACGATTCACCTCGAGATGTGAGGAGATGGGAAAGTGAAAACCATTAATCTGGTAGCTTTAGGAGACTTCATGAATTATCTGGGCTGGTTACAAACCAAAATGTAATTAGGTATGGTTGGTTGCTTGAGTAGTCACTTTAGCTATCAAAGACTGGGGGAATGGGCAGCACAGAGTGGTTACTAAAGTAGAGGCAGGGAATAGTTTTATCTGGCCCAGTGCCTGTGCCCTGTGCTGCCAGCTGCTCTGCTGCACACACCCCCACCTCTCCCACGTTCCTCTTTTCATTCTAAGCCCCTTGCTGAAGCAAAAGAAGCCATTATAAAGGCTTCACCTGTTGCAAAAAAAAATTTGTTCCTTATTTTAACAGTTTAGAGAACTCGGTCTCCCGTAAGTGGAAAAATAGAAAATGAACTGGAGACACTGGGCTGGTCTCTGGAAATTAAGTGGGATTGCAGCTTCTCACGCTGCTCCAACCAAGGGCAGCATCCTGCTGTGCTACATCAGGAGCAGAGAAAACGTCTCCAACCATTGTTTCACATTTTCTGCCATGCGTTCAAGGACGGGATTAAATTATTTTTGTCATGTTTCATGGCCTGGCACACGGGGTCTTTCTTTACTCAGCCAGCATGGACATGGAGTCTGCATGTGAGAAGGGATGGGGACGCCTGCTCCTTTATAGGATTTCTCTGCTTCACATGGGAAATAATCTGTGCTAACACAGTCCCAACTTTGCTATAAAGACTCTCTTCTTTCTTAATGGCCACAAGTCACAGCCTACTACCCATCACAGCCTCATTGCAGGGGAGCAGAGGGATTGATGAGCTCAGTGTTCCTGCCTTGCAAAATCTTGCTCCATCTCAAGCTCTCTCCTTTTTTTTTCCCCCCTTCAAATTTGAAAAGAAGAGGTAGAAAGTGAGAGGGAAGGTACCTGCAGCAGGTGCTGAGAGATGGGATCAAGAGACCGTCTGTCATCATTGTGTTTAGACTGCCAAATAAAATAATGATTGAAAATGAAGATTAAAATTGGAAATCTTCTTTTATGTCTAATGAAGATCAGTAATCTTGGCATAACATATGGTGCTGCATTCAACTCCTAGTGCTGTAGGAGTAGTTTGCAGCTGACAGCACATATGTCTCTACAGTATGCTTTAGAATCCCCAAATTTAGATATTTGATTGAATCAGTAATTTTAAGCTTGAAACGTAAGTGTATTCCTTATCCCCCCTTGCTTCTCCTGCTTTGCCCCCACCCACCCCAAAAAAGCACCGTGGAAAGTTAAGCATTTTCTAATGCTTTGGAATTCTCTCCTCTGCTCATTCGGAGTGATCCTTTCTCTCATGCTTCCAATATTCCTTTGGGAAAAAAAAAAATAAATAAATAAAATGGCACTTGCATTTCTGTTCTGGGGAACAAAGGACCTCAGAGAACCTCAAATGCCATCTCAGAGCTCATGATACCTGCCAGGAAAGCCAACTGAGCTGCTAATTTCTCATTCTAGAAAAGAAATGGCTGCAACCACCAAAAAGGGTTGGAGCAGAACGGGTGTGAATTACACGTGCAGTGTTATCCTTGTGCTTCTTCCCTGATTGATGTGGTGAAATGTTCAGGATGTTTGAGCTTTCCCTTTGCAGAGGATTTATTCATCCAGTTTCCAGACTAATCTCCATACCTTCACCGTGCATAAACTCTTGCTAATTCATCAAAATGTGCACAGAGTTTTATTCTCCGGGAGGAAAGAATACAGAGTTCTCTCATTAAGGTCTTGATTTGCTCAGACCCCTTCAGGGAAAAATGGCAGACTATTTTTTCTTATGGCATTAGATTTTGTTTGTGTTTCATTACCAGCATCACTTGTAGCAGAATTTGGATACAATTTATATTCTGGCATTTGGATTCCGAAGCAGAAGACTGTGTGTACATTAATTAAAATTTATAATAAAAAAATTTTAAAAAAAGCCAAGAAAACAATAAGTCGTTTAAACAACACAGAAGTAACACCTCCTTAGTCTGAATCAGAAGTTGGAGATGGCACACAATTGCAAATTCATGTATATTATCTCACTCTCCTGAAGGCAAAAATCTAGTGAGTAATGGAGAAAAGATAAGTGCTCAGCATGAAGCCAAGCTCAGGGATGAGCTTTCACGACTGCGAAGGTGAATTAGATATGGGGAAATATTTAAAAAGGAAAGATTTGGCTGCAGAGGTCTGCATATTAAGAGAGCCTGTATCAGGGCATCTCAGTGCAGATGTGAATCTGTTGCAAAGGCAGCTCTAGGTGCACGTTCCAGCTTGCTCATTTTGGTACTCTTTGAATATGCAATAGGGCTGCAGGACTTTGGGCTGCATTTGCTGTACTCGTTTGCCTGCATCCATCCTTTGCAGAGCCGTGGCACACGTGCTGTGTGCAGTTGTGTACCAAGATGTGAGATGGCCCCTTTGAACCTGCTTTGTCCTTCCCAGGGACTCTTCTGCTCCCATCACCTTGCCCTGTGCTCTTAACTCCCCTTTACCCCCCGTCTCTCATCCAACTGCAAGCTGGTTTTGCTCTCCTCACGTGTACCTCGCTTAAAATCCTTGGCACCACATTGGCAAGCCTTTTGGCAAAGGTGCTTTACCCTTCTTCATCAAATGGATCTCATCTCTCAGCTCCTCTTCCTCAAACAGGGGTCCTTGGCTGTGAAAAGCCAAAGCACTGCTTGCGACACCGGCTGCGGAGGCAGTTTTTAATTCCTAGCGCGCCTCTGCTGCTATCCAGACCTTCCCCTTCACTGCCAGGACCAAGGAGGTCATCACCTGGGTCCTTGTTCTCTACCTTGGCTCTCCAAGCTCCATAGTTATGCTCAAAGTGGTATTTGTCCATCTTGTTGTAGTTACGTGATAGTCACACACCAGAAAAGAGATCAAAAAATGATTTATCAAACTGTGTTTCCTTGATATTTTACAACTTTGCAATATCTGTTCTATGACTCCTCTAAAAAGACCAAGCAGTTCTTATTATTTCAAGTAAATAACTTGAACAATGTTTAAATAAATAAAATGTGGAAAATTGATTATTCTCTTGAAGAACCCAGGCTTTCTGGAAATAGAAGATTAGCTTCCCAGCAGAGATGTTTTTTGAGACAAAAATATATATATGTATATGTATATATATATATAAAAAAAAGCTGTATGGATCTCTATCAATCAGAAAAGGTTTTGGGAAACAGAGTTGAGTCTGGAATGGGAAACACACAAAATCATCTTGGGAGGAGGATCCAGAACACTTCGATGGTATTCACGGTCCACTTTGCTCATTCTTCATGAGCAGTGACAGAAGTGATGTTTTGTCTGCAAGAACCTCTGCAGAACTCCACCTTACTGGCAATTCTTCAACAGACTTTTCAGTACAATAATCGCTTATAATACAAATAAATCTGTAGGTTTTCCAGCTGATTTTCTAAGACGTTGCAGCAGGGGAGCAGAGAAGTGCTGCAAAACCCCAAATCACGTAGGTAAGCAGCTCTCAGACAATTTGTCTGGTGAAAGTTGTTTACTAGGGATATTTGAGGAACTTAAGCAAATTAGGAAAAATCAAAGGGTTTTGTAAAGCGAAAAAGAAGCGAGATGCTTCTTGGCAGTATCTCTTTGCTTTATTTCATGCTGGGTTTATTTTTGGAACTTAATTTTTTTCATCTTCTGTTCCCCTATCCCCGAGAGTTAACGGTTTTGCTACCTGTGACATAAAAATTTCTTGCTTTTCATAAAGTCATACTCTGAGAGAGCTGGCTGCTATCATCTGTCTTCCTTTCAGTGCTTATCTGCTCATCTTGGATTCTCACACTGATCCAGCATGTCAGGGTCTTGGTACAGTCCAGTGACACACGGCATGTGATGAGGGACAATTTGTATCACTGGTGCAATCTCCAGGTGATTAAAAACTAAATACAGCTCGGGTCATTTTTAATAACCAAGTTTTATCTTTTCCCTGGCGTTTGGTTGCTGGCTTTTAGGAGTTTGCACGTGCTGCCCTTTAGCAGGGTATCCTATAAGCATTAGCTTCCATTTCTCATGCACAGGGACATGACTTTTTGCTACATGGAAATCGCCCCAAAAGAAGATGAGCTTATGCTTTGGAACCCAACTGCAAAAAGGAAGTATCACTCTGACTCTCTCTACCTGTTCCCAGTATCACTCTAAAGCTGCTGGTGGGTTCCACCTCTTCATTAGCGTGGTGTTCTCGGGTCAGTGTTGTGTGCACGTGAGTCGTAGAGAGAGAATTTCTGTGCAGCCCTTGTCCATCATTTGGGTGGTTTTGTCTGGACAAATATTTGTGCTGCCTTTTCTGAGCAGCACAGGAGGGCTGTCCTTGTAGTGGGGGGCTCAGCTCTTTTAAAAAAAACCCAAACCAACCACATTTGGACTCCAGTATATCCCTCCTGGGACCAGTCCTTGACTACCTTGAGTTCTGCTCCAAGTATGGAAGGAATCATCTACAATAGGAGAATTATTGAAAGGTAAACGAGCATTTGAGCCAAAACACTGGAGCAGAAACACCAGCCTGGCTCTCCTCAGAGACCGGAGGATTCTCTGCATGTCTTAATATGGGAGCAGTGAAAATATCATGTGGATGATGTTAAAAGTGTCAGGGAAATAGATGATTGTCTCTGTCTAGATTTAAAGGTCAGGTAATACAGCTTGCATTAGGGAAAAGTTGGAGGCTCAGACACAGTCATATTTTTTTCCCATGGAAAGTTGTAATTTCATGCCAAATTTTAATTTATTTCTCTCCAGCATATGAAAAAAAAATGCTGTTTAATTACATCTACATTTGATAGGATACATCTTTGAAAACAAACCTTGACTTATGAAAACTTGTAATTTATGCCATTTATAATTACACAGCTTGAAAACTTTAACATCTCATAGAGAGGAACCAATCAGTGACTTTTTTTTTCCTTTTTCTGAATTTGTATTTGATTTTTAACAGTGCTTTCAAGTGGAAGTAAAAAAAAATCAGCCTCAAGCTGTTGGCATGAGTAGCCCTCCCCTTGAATTAACATTCTTTTTAGATTTTCATAAAGATATAACTTTGAAAAATATATATTTCTCTCCTGTACTTATTTACGGTAAGAACATCTCTTATTTTCTTTGCAAAAGCAGACATTGCAGTGGTGTCCCAGTGAGTGTGACCTGGGGAGAGAGGGCTGGGAGGTGAGAGTGAAGCAGTCCCTTGTTTTCTAGTTCAAAAACATTACCATTAGCTGTAAAATAAAATACTGGCTTCTCTTTTATATTGTTTTTTGCTGCTGCTTGATACTCCATGGGTGAAGCTGAAGCATGAGGGCTACATATCCAGGAGCTGTCCCCATTGCCACGTTGGCCCGTGTTTCAGATGGCTGTTGATGCTTTGCCTGGCTGCTCCTCTGTGGAAATGAGATCTGCTAGAGGACACAACTGAAATTCAAGCAGAACAAAGGGGGCCCCCAGATCTGCATGGCTGTGTGTTCTGAGCAGGAGCAAGTAGACCGTGTTTAGATTTTTTGTGATATGCTGCATCTGCTCCTTATGTGTTTGTTGTAATAGCAGGAAGTGAATTGGAAACGTTTCCCGGAGTGTTACTAATTCAAACATATTTCATTAAATGAGGAGAAAGCATGGCAAACTTAAGCACAAAAAGGAAAAGGGGGAAAAAGAGCTGCCTGATTCTTAGATACAGTTGTAAAAGATGCCGTAGAAATTAGATACAGATACTGAATTTAACGTGATATGGTCCTTTGTAATCTAATTATATAAGCATCACTAGGGTTTGTTTTCTAAATGGAACTATGGGGAGGGCTTTAAAAAAAAAAAAAAGTATTTAAGTCAGCATAAGATACAAAAGCAATTTCCTTTAAACGGGAAAAACAAGACATGGCAGCACTATGCATTCAGTGCACCTAATAAATCATATTGTATTGAATGCTCCAGATCCGAGCGGTGACATTGAGCACTGGAGACTTTCCAGGAATCAGCAGTAGCTAAATGGTGCAAACGGGCAGGAGCTCAGCCTTTTGTTTCTTGTCCAGTTTGAAGGCAGTCCCTTGGAAATAAGAAAATAACAGGGTTTCCCTGGCCTGTGTTGGATCTCCAGTATTCATCTAAACACAAAGAAAAGAGATTTTTTTTTTTACTAATTTTTTTTTTCAGTTAAACCCCTCAAAAAGGAAAGAAAAACTGGCAGCATTTGAGCAATACAGTTCCCAGCTACCATCCAGATTCCAGATATGATGTTAATCATAGAAGAAGACCTGTTTTGAAGGGAGGAAAGGAATGATCTCTGTGAATCTGGGGGCATCTACTCTGTGGCCTGTGAAGCGCAGGGCTCTTCCCGCTGTGTTTCACCTTCTGCCTGGTGCTGCCTGCCCAGTTTGCACCATTATCAGTTGACTGTCATTCCCCATTCCTCTCTCCAGGGCGTGAATGAATGTGGTCTGTGTGCAGCAGATGCCTGCTGCTTCTTGGAGACCCGCTGGCACAAGCTCTTCCCTAGGTTTCCATTGATGACCTTGCTCTTGCAAGCCCAGGAGAATGCCTCGTGGCACTTGGCCAACCTTGGGTGGGAGTTGTACAGAGCTGGCCACGCTTGCTGGTTGTTTCCATGGCCTGTGGAACGTGACCGTGTTTCCTGTTGCAATCCCCTCCCTTGGCAAAGCATCTGTGGGTTTGCAAGCTTCTGATCTAAGCCCTGGTTGTGCTGAGAAGTAGCGATGCTTCTGGAGACACTGGTGTGCCCCAGCGAGCCATGGTGTTTTAACTGTGATGCCATCTAGGCCTGCTACAGAAGGAATTAAACATCAGTTGAAGTATCAGAGCTAGTGCTTGAAACCTTGTCTGTCTTAACTCCCGGCAAGAGTTGCCCTGCTGGCAGCAAGGAATTGAATGAACTGAATTTTCTGAGTGGCAGGTTTAGCCACAATGCAGAAATCTGAAGGGAAGAAAACATCTGTACTGAAACTGAGGTGCAGTACTTCCTCTGCATTGAGGCAGGAGTGACAGTTCTTCCTTCACAGGTCTGTAAGTGTTGATGAAAAATGAAAAAGGAGGAGGTGGGACGGGAGGAGAAGCTGGAATCCAAAAGTTGAGGGTTTCTTGGAAATACCTGTTTGGATATGTGGAGAGAAAGATTTGGGTGTTGCATGTGCAAGAGCTATCTCCAGACATGAAATACTGTCATTTTTTTCAACCCCTGTGGGCAAACTCCAGTGGCAAAAATCAGTCCTGAGATCGGGAGACAAGCAGTCAAGCAGTAACAAATTCTTGAAACAGGGTCTCTATCCTGGTGTGAAGTGATATTTACTATATATATATACACACACATATATACACACACACACATTCGTGAGGACAGTCTTTTTGGGTTTTTTTCTATCATTTTTATTATTATTTTTCCCACTGATAAAGCCTTTAAAGTTTTGAAATTGTCTCTGTGTGGCATGAGGAAATTTCACAGGTTTGTTGAACACAAGCTTCTTTTCTGCCTGGTTCCACAGAAGTGGCTCCAAGGTTTTTGTTGAGTTGGGATTGTGTTGGAGGAGTAGAGGGATGGGAGTTCTGGGGGAGTTTTTTTACTATATTTTAGGTTGGCTTTAGTAAAAGTGATAGTAAAGTCAGCAGTTTTGGGTTTTACTTAAGAGTTCTTGTACCACATCTTCAGTGACATCATCAGCACTCGGAGGCAATGTTGCACACTAAGAAGTTGCAGTATCACCCTGCTTGCTTTTCTTCTTTTGGCTTAGTGGTTGAATTCACATCTAACTCATCACTTGAAAGTTTAGTCGTATAAGCTGGTTTATATCAATTCTGTATTTTGTTAACTAACTGGTTTGGTGTGGTATGATACAGGAGTACTTGTCCCAAGGTAAGGAGAAAACCACAACCTGGTAGACACATGCTACAGCGATGCAAAGGTGATGTAGTTCTGGGAATGAAAGTGAAATCAGTAATGTCATTGTAGATAGTTTTGTAGCCTTTTAATGTCAGCATTAGTGTGTGTTCAAAGACTGTCTTTGTTGAAAGCACTGCAATATCAGGATATAAGGGAGCTCCTTTGATTCAGCTGTTGGTGTTTGAGGCAGAAAAGAGAAGAAAGCCTGTTGACTTCTGGAAGCTTTTCATGGAATCAAATTGGTTTATTCTAAACTGCAAATTTCATATAAATGAAATAAATTGTGGTATTTAATATCACGATGCGAATCTTCCGCGTAACACGAAGAGGCACTGCAGCTTGTTGTGCAAGGTAGCACAGCAGTTATTTACATAAACCATGGCAATAAAACCAAGGGGCTTCTCTTACATTTTCTGTCCTGTTTTAAATTATTTCCATTTTAGAAACAAAAGCAAAAGATAGGTCTAGATTTGCTGTAAGTGAGGAAACACCCCCCCGTCTTTTAACACCCCCCAAGTCCTTCTCCCTTTAAGACTATTGATGAGAAACTATTTGGAATATTCATGAGTATTGCTGGGGAACTGCAGCAGAGGCAGATTTAATAATTAATGCACAGGAATTATTTATCTCTCTAATATATTGTAAAGCTTCGTCATTTCAGTAATGAAAAACAGTCTGGTGCTGGAGCACTGAAAACACAAAGAAAGATGGAAACAGTCACTGAGACTTGTTTATCACATGAATATGTGGGTTTAATATTTTTAAACTCAATGCTAAAGCTTTTTAATATATATTAATTACCTCCATATTGTTTATGAGTGGACAAAATGAGATGTTAAAAGGGGTACTCCAGATAAAATACATCTATTTTCACCCTCCTTGGCTCTGTAACAGAGAAGGTGTTATCCTGTCTCTCTGTAAGGTTCTTCACATTTACTCTGGGCTGAAAACAAGGGAATCCTTGTACACAAAACAAATGTTTTCAAGTGATTTTATCTTGTATGAAGGAGAACTTAGGCTTGGACTTTTGCAGGCATTGACAGGAACTTGCAAAGCTCTGACACTTGTCCAGTAGCAGAGAGATATTGACTCTGATAAATGATTAATACTGCAACAAAAAGAAGAGCTTTTGCTATTCACAGAGGTTCAAAGAAAGGAAATTAAACAGCCACAGGGAAGACACCCAATTAAAACTATCTGCCAGAGGTTCCTTTTTTCCCCATGTAAAAAAAAATAGCTACGTTTAAAATATAGCAAGAAGAAAGTGTGAGTCTGAGCACGTACAGTCCAACTGATTCTTGGCCATTAATGGCTTCTTAGTGGACCGATGGCATCTTCTCATTTATTTCTACAGGTGTTGTGTACTCTCTGTGTTTTATTATGCATCTCTTTGCAAATGGCTTTCCCAGGTCTGGGAGATGTCAGCCAGTGAGATGGGTACATTCCCAAACAGAAGGATGAGGAATCGAGGAAATTCTATCTTTCAATTTGCTATTTAGACCGAAACTCTTTCTTGAAGAAAGTAATGAGCAGGAGATGATTTTGCAGTGCAAATTGTGAAATGGAGGATGCGAGCGGCAAACTCGGTGGTTTTTGAAGTTCCATTTTCAGAACAGGAAAAGGATTTGTTCGATCAGAAATGCAGAGGAGGGAGGAACTACCAACAGATTTTCATAGGATGTAGAAAAAACCATCTATGAGTTTACTGTGTCATCCTGCTTACCTGTGTATGTACAACATATAAATAAGCATTTGCACATTTTTTATTAGCTCGGAAGTAATTTTAAAAGTTCCAGTGGTTAGCAGTATGTATCTAGATGCTCCCTGGAGCCTTCTCAGCATGTTATTGCAGTAAGAGCTCTTCAGAGCCTGCAAAAGATGCACAGTGCATCCACCCACCAAAAAGCATTTGTGCTCCAGCCAAGCAGTTGATCACAAATAATTCTGTGAACAATCTCACTTAATGCATGAGCTTGTTATCCATATTCATATCTTCATCTTCTGATGGTCCTTCAGCACTGTTTATTGCAGCCTATTTTGGGAGCTGCTGAAGATCATTTGGGGAAAGGCAGAACACAATGATTCCCTGGTGCTGTCTCAGCTGGCAGCGTATGGTCTCATTCGTAAAGGAAGAAGCCCCAGAGGTGGTCCTAGCTCAGTGAAAACAAGGTTTGAGCTGGTAATGCCAGTGAACTCGAGGCACGTTTTTGCTGTACCCCAAACTATACTAAAATTCTGGAAAAAACAGGGCTGTGCTGCTGTTGGGTTGTAGTTGGAGCCTGTGCTGCCTGTGACGGTGTAAGAGGCATATGGTGCTGGCTCCCTAAACCTGCAATTGGGGATCAAAGGAATCCTAGCTCGTCTGTGGATTCAAAGAAGTAACCACTGAAGTCTTTAAGAGTTTATAACACATCACCTGATAATGTTTCTACTGGACTTCCTGGGCTCAGTAAATATTTCATAAGGAGATGCTTGGTTTGTGTACTTGTCATCTGCTTTTGGCATATGCCACAGGCAATTGTGGGTCCCCCAGGAGCCACGGGATACAGCACAGGGAACAACAGAAACATAACCAAGGTACCCCAGCCCGGATTGAGCCCTGGATTACCGAAACTCACTGGCTTTTCGTGCATCACCAGCTTGTTTAGAGGTAAGACTGGTGTTGTTGCAACGTGCTGCGTGTACTTGGGGTAAAGATACCCTGAAGATCTGTGCTGTCAGAGCTTCAACTACAGGGCTGCACTTCCCCTCTGTATTGGTGGCACTTACTTTGTGATGTTTTTTACGTTTCTTTTATGCTGTATTGGTTACTGTGGGGAGAAAAACGTTGTGTATTTGAGCACAGAGAGATCTGGTATCTTCACAGCAGAAACAGGTATGGCTTTGGCATGCCACACTCTGCCCTCTTTTCTGTCACAAAAAAAAAGGCATCGTCATCTTCTTCCATTCCCTTCAGAACTAATATTCTGCCTCCTTATTTATAGAAATCTTTTAGCTAAATTACTGTACTTTCATAAGCTTAAAACTATTATGCGAACGGTTTTCAGATACTTGCTGTTCTCAGATGTCTGTTCCTGTGACTGTGCCAGACTCCAGCTATTGAACTCAGCAGGACTAGATGAGCACAACATGGGCAGCTATTACAGCCTCCCGCACGACTCCCAGGCTGACACTGAGCATCAGTCAAGGGGAAACAGAAAGAGGCCCAGCACAGCCCCAGAGATCCCTGCAGAAACTGCTCTTGTCAATGTATGTAGTAAGAACCTGGGAGAAAAAAAAAATCATTTATCAGTAAGGTAAAAACTGGAGGATTTCTTTTTCCATCTTGGCTTGTTAGGAGTAGCTTGGACCTTGGAAAGCATCGTGAGGACAAAACTAAGCTTGTCTACTATAGCTTAGTAGGTTTAGCTACCTTCTTGTCAGCAACCAGCCTCGGGAGATGTTTCTGCTGCTATGGTAAGATCAAGCTCAGAAACTACTCATTTTGTAGAAAAGCCTGCAGGGGCACCAAGAATTGGGGCTGGCTTCCAGCAGCAACCCTATAATCCAGCTGAAGCCCTGGTGCTTGGGAGGATCTCTCTGACACAGAGGAAGCTTCCCCTTGCTTCCTCCTCTCTTTTGCAACTAGTGTCAAGCCGACTCTGTCTGTGGCCTCTCTGCAGGGTGGACATCACAAGTTGAATGATTACATTTTTAGTACACTTTTTCTTTGGCAAGCTAAAAATTAGTTAGGTTTTTAAAAAACAATGTTAATAACCCTGAATGGTGAAGAAAAATCTTATTATTAGCTATGACATTCACCAGGAATTCTTGTTTCTCATCGCTTCTGCTAGCAAATGCAAAGGCCTGTGGAAGTGTCTCCTCTTCCTCTGGAGGCAGTAGTATTTTTGTCTCCAGTGATGTTACAGACACCTCAGTTCCCTCTCTGACTTTGACCTGAGTCTCTAACAGATCCTGAGACTGCCTTTCCTAATTTTACTAATTATCACGCAGAAAATAGTATTTTAACATAATGACCTTTTTCTTACTATTCTATACCATCTTGGTGGTTCACAAACATTACTACCACGTCACCTTTTATTTTATGAGTGTTCCCTATGCTTTCATACCCGTTAGTCATGACCTTGGAATTATTAATTCTTTTTTACCCCCTAGACTGCCAAGTTAGAGCCTACTCTTACAGCTGCAGTTCTTGGATAAAATATGATAGAATTAGCAATGTAATGTAAATCCTGTGCTCCGTCCTGGTGGATCCCAGCCTATATCCTGGGATATAATCTGATAACCTGGATCATATTAGTCAGTCCTATTGCTAAATATATTGCCTACCTGACTACTCTTCACATTAATATTAAAAAACCCTTCTTTTTTCAAAGCGATGTAACTTCTGCCTACACTCTGTTGCCATGCTCTCACTTAACTGAGTCTCCCTTCTTTAGGTGATAAAAGATTAATTTCTCTTGGTGCTTCTTTCTGCCTCTTCTGCTTCTATCTTCTCAGCTCAAACTTCTCCACGGTCAAGTCATACTAAGTCCTGTAATATTAAACCCCAAAACTCATTACGTGGGTTTTGACTCACATGAAGGTTGGTGGTCAGGTTTGCTCAGTAAATACCTTTGTTCAAGCAAATCATATAGTGAGGGAAAAAAAAAGCAAATAGTGCAACAAGTGGAAATTACTATCTTATGTAACGTTTGTGTCAATGCTCTAGAATTGGCATTAATCTATATAAATTGAATAATGGTGCTGAACTATCCTAGGAAAAAAAAGAAAGGAACCTCTATGGAAGTAACTAAAGAGGCAGGGCAGGGAAAGAACATTGCTTTGTGGATAGTTAGTAACTTGTCTATTAGGTTCTTAGTGCAGATGATGTTTTTCCTTAGATTTATATTACTGCTGGAAACAGTAAATATTCAAGTTTCTGCATTTTTTTCTCAAATTGGATGTCATTTTGTATAATAGAAGTTTTATGACAGGCATGTTTGGTAATAACATGTTTTTAGGTAGCCGCGATGAAACTAATACCTCTCCAAGCACTATGTAATTTCAGGATGTGTAATAAAAGCAATGTATTTTAGAACTAAACACTGCAAAAAATACCTTTTCTTTTTTAATTGACAACCATGTCTAGTGTGAACGTGTTTTTGTATCTCGTGAGCATTTAAATGCTATGTTCCCCTTTCCCCAAAGACTACCAGTTTCTTTTTAAGAGCTATTTAGCACTAGCCTGCCTTTAAGGATAAGAAGATAATACAATATATAAATAGTTCTCACTGTTTATCCAAGACTTTAAAGCTTTTACTGGGTTTCCCAATGCGGTTAGAGGATGCTGTAGCCTCCTGGGGACATAAAATGAGGTATTGGAAAGCTGGAGTGAGTTGCCTGGGTCAGGCCACACATCAGCAAGAGTGGAAGTCCTTCCCTCCTGGATGGGCTGTTTCAATGCAGCTAGTCCCCCATGCAGAAGCTACAAATGTAAATCCAGCTCTAGACTTAATGATGTTAAATTGAGAATTAATATCTGGGAAGAAAGGCTGTAAGGGATTTTTTTTTTTCTTCATTCATGTGAACTAAATCCTCCATGCAGTGCCTGATCCAGCTTGATACCCTTAGCAGAAGGGCTGCTGAACAAGCACACTCACTCTTGAGACATTTCTAAAGCCATTTAATTCTATCACTGGGCCCATGGAATTAAAGGCCAGGAGACAACCGTCAGCTGCTGCTTGTCTGAGTGTGAGCATCGTCAAGAAGTACATCCCACTGCAGCCCGTCTGAGCTCTGTGAGGATGTGTCAGCTTAAAGGTGAAAAGAATTTTAGCCTAAAGCGTGTGTGTGTGTCATGGTGTGAGGTTTGGGGGTTTATTATTATTTTTGTAATGCTTTGGGACTGGGAAGGGAAGCAGGGCTGCTTCTTGATGGCATCAGGGCACTGACAAGCCATCACCAGCAGGAACAATAGCTCTAGCACCTCTGCGATGCTTTTCAGCCTTCAAGTGCTTTACACACGTCACGTAACGTTATTCACCTCTCTTGATTCAGCAACCATTAATTTTCCTCGCCTTAAGAAAGGGGAACAATTACCCTGATGTGATTGACAGTTTATTCAGAGTTAGAATTATCTGTACAAAGAGGGAGCTGTGGGTTGGGGTTACTTAACTAAACCTCTCCAATCAGGGTGGACTGAGTGGGCTGGCAGTGCCAGGGCGGCTCTCTGGCAGCCGCAGCCAGACGTGACAGTGCTGCCACAAAGGCAGGAGACTGGTTGGCAGTGCTTGCTGAAGAGAGATTTTAATGCTGTTCCTGACTTGCAAAGTTCAAATAGGAATTGTCACTGGTTGGTTTGTTGTTGCTTTGTTTTCTTGATAATTAGCCAACGCTGTTGTATTTCCAGTAGGCAACATGGGCCGTCCGCGTGCCATAGAATCATAGACTAGTTTGGATTGGAAGGGATCTTTTAAAGGTCATCCAGTCCAACCCCCCTGCAGGGAGCAGGGACATCTGCAGCTAGAGCAGGGTGCTCAGAGCCCCGGGCAACCTCCCCTGCAATGGTGCCAGGGATGGGGCAGCCACCATCTCTCTGGGCAGCCTGGCACAGGCTCTCACCACCTGCAAGTGTAAAAAAATCTCTTCCTTCTCTCCAGTCTAAATCTTCCTCTTTCAGTGTAAAACCATCACCTCTTGTCCTGCTGCTACAGAACCTAATTTAAAAAAAAAAAGGTTTTATGTCTTCACATACTGAGTTCAACTCTGGATATGAACTTATTTTGAACAGAGCGCTCCTAAAGATAATTGTGAGCTTAAGAACGTAACTGCTGTCTGGAGGCTGAGTGTGCATCCATACACCAATCTGTGTGAACAGTGAAAAGGGAGACTGCACAGAGTGCAAATATCTGATGCCCTTTGTTAGTAAGGCTCTTGGAAAATTAGGGAGACTGAGAATATTACTATAGGGTTGTGCTGGTCCAGTTTTTGTCGTTCAAACCATCCAACACAGCTGAGTGCAGAACAGAAGTCCTGCTAAGAAATGTGGGAAGTTCAGGACTGAATGAGGCTTTTGTGTTCAACTGTACGAGCAGATGTCTGGTAATTTTGTGTTGGGTTTGGGGTTTTGGGTTGGGTTTGGTTTCATTCTTTAAACTGTAAGCTGAATTTACATTCAGCTGTAGTATTGGACCTTGACCACTCAAACCAGTGAATTCTTAGAGTCATTGCTGTCAGCTCCTCCTCCAGTGATTTCCCCCATCCCTTTCCTTAACTTTTCCCCTGCGGATTTCATCCATAAAGGTACCTGCAGGGAAAATGATCAACAGTGTGGCTCAGATGTTTCTTGGCAGCATTCTTCCCCCCCAGTTTTGCAAGAGGCAGTATTTTTTGACCACATCATGAAAATTCAGGACATTGATTGATTACGTCTCTTAAAGAACTCAAATTCTGCTCGATCAGCATGAGGAAGAGAAGATGGTGAGGGCAGAGCATTGACTTGTGCATGTTCAAAGATCCTCACGGAAACAGAAGTTAACTTGATGTGACACAATGCTTTTCTCTAGTGAAAGTTTTCCAGTGAAAGTTTGGTTTGGCACAGAGATGGGGTTTGACTCTTTTATGGGGCCAGAGAGGAGGGAAGGAAGTTCTTCCAGTATAAGGAAATATGCGTGGCAGCTATGTAACCATGAAAAATTGATTTTGCCCTCTATATTTAATACATAATTAGAAAGAAACCTACCTCAGAGACTCTGGTTCCCAAGCAGGAAGACTGAAACAATGAAGACTAATCATTTTATTCCAATAAGAAAATCAAGGTGCTCTGCAGAGCCAGATGGACCATGCTTCTTGATAGAGTGATAATTAATATTTCACGCTTTATTTTCCCATCACTTAAATTTATCACTGAGTTCCATTCATTAAAAACACCAGATATCTCTCTGAACCATATAATTTGCCCAGAGGGATTACTAACCTCATTTTGCAATGAGAAGATGGTGGTTGTCAGGAATAGTCAATGGCTGGCCAAAGCCACACTAACAACTCTGGTCGCTCAAATGGCAATATTGGTGTTTTCTCACCTCACTTCTTTCTCAGCCTCCTCAAACCTGCTCAGTAGCTTCCTGAAAAGGAAGCAGATGTGAGTGGAATTCATTCTTTCAAGAATATGCTGAACCTGTGAGTTTATTTGCTTTTTAATTTTTTTTTTTCATTTAAATTTACTCATCAGAAGGCTTTTTATCAAAAGACAACATATCCTGCACTCCTCCAGTACCATGTCTTTGTTTTGATACTAGTTTATAAAATTGTTTGCTGCTTTCCTCTCTTAATAGCAGTACACTTAATGCAATTGATCTTTGTGCTTCATCACCATCGTTATTGAACCTCAGCTGGCAACTAAGCCCCATGAAGCCGCTTGCTCTCTCCCTTCTGGTGGGATGGAGGAGGGATTCAGGAAAGTAAAAGTCACAAAACTTGTGGGTTGAGATAAAGAGAGTGTAATAGGTAAAGCAAGAGCTGTGCACAAGTATTTCCTTCAGCCCTTCCCATGGTGTTCAGGTGTTCAGCCAGGGCCAGGAAAGACGGGCTCCGTCACACGGAGCAGGAAGACAAACCCCATCACTCCGAACATCCCTCCCTTCCTCCTTCTTCCCTCAGCTTTATAGGCTGAGCATGATGTCATATGGTCTGGGACATCCCTTTGGTCAACTGGGGGCAGCTGTCCCAGCTCTGTCCCCTCCCAGCTTCTTGTGCCCCCCCCCCAGACTGGTCCCTGCTGGGTGGTGTGAGGAACAGAATGAGCTCCACTCAGCAAGAGCTAAAACACCCCTGTGTTATCAACGCTGTTTCCAGAACAAATCCAGACCACAGCCCCATACCAGCTACTGTGAAGAAAATTAACTGTACCTCAGCCAAAACCAGCATGGCCATGGAGCATCTCGGAATAAAGCCAGTGAATAATGTGCCAATAAATTGGCCATGATGCCTGTCACTTTCAGACTTTTTATTGGCAAGGGGTCCTCTGAAATTGAGGGAGGGAGGAATTTTCTCCTTTCTGCTGGATCTTCTGTTTTCCTACAAGATTAATTGGGCTAGGCTGAGATTTCTCCTCCCTGTGACCTCAGAAGTCTGAGGCAAGTCCTGCCCGACTCCAGCTGATGTCCCCTGTCCCCTCTCCAGCAGAACATCTGCCCACTTTGTGTCGCTTTCTCTGGCTTGGTTCCAGTGTGCCTCAGCATCCCTCCTCCTCCTGGGAGCTGACAGTCTGTGCCTGGCATCTGCCCCCTTTTCATTGCTGGACTGCCAAAGCTAAATACAGTATATATGCTTGTTTAATTATTATTTTATCAGTGTCTGCCTTTTTGTTAATAAATGGCCCTTACTGAGTTCTAAAGGCACTGCAGCCTTGAAATTGTACAGTGCCCTTCTAAGACAGGGAATATTTTGCTCTACAGGTCCTAATACTGTTGAGTAAAATTCACCCTACCATGTAGCAATTGTACTGCTGGGCAGAAGTGATTCGTCTCACCGTAGGAAATGTCCCTTTGCTTTCAGCAGTTGTTCTTTCCTGCTGTATTTGTCTGTGGTTCCTCTAGTTGAGAAGAACAACCATAAACCAGAAGTGGTACTAATCAGTTAATATTTTTTAAGACCTCAGTCTGGCTTTGCCAAAAAAAGTAACCTTGTGATGTGTCTAGGTTGAGATTATGCTGAAGTCTTTGCTTAACTGGTTTTGACCTTGCAACTGTAGCATGTGGCTTCTCCCAATGCTCGAACCTTGTCTTATGTTTTCTTCATGTTTTCTTGACTCTTCTTCATTGGAAGGTTGTTGGTAACACAGTGACACAATTGCTTGATGACTGGAATTTATGCCTTCTTTACATTGCAAAGGTGAAGACTGACTTTGCTCTATCTGAGCTCTAAAGCCAGGTTCTGGCACTGTACTGTTCCTCTCCTCTTCCCTTAGTCTTCTCCTGAAGACTTTCTGCAGCCAGAATTTTGCAGATGCTGAGATCATCAGTGTGCCACACATCCACGTTGCCTTATGAATGTAAGGAATATAGCAGAATGGAAATGGCACAGGGGTGGTGAGGATGGTCAGAGGAAGAGAAATAATTTCGTGGAAAGAACTACTTGGGGTAGGAGTCTTCAGCCTGCAGAAGGTACAGCTGAGAGGAGGTATGATACAGGCATATAAAACAAGTTGGGTGGGAAGGGGCAGTAGAGGTCAACTGTCCAGAACCCTTTCCAGTACATGGCCTCGAGGGAGCCAGGTGACGTTCAAGTGGTGCAGGGTTAAAGCAAACAAAGGGAGAAGGTTCTTCACACATGGTGCTCTTAAGCTGTGAGATTCCTCAGTGCAGAATGTTGGTGCTAAAAATGTGTTTTCAAGGGAAGACTGGAGATATTCACAGAAAAGACATCAATCAAAGGCTATAAATGCCCCTTTTAGGTCAAATAGTCCCTTAGCTTCCATGTATTCAAGCCTGGAAGAATAGTCTGGGAAAGGACCATTTTTTTTTGCTTGCTCTTTCTTGAGCTATCCTGCAGGCCTCTGGTTTTGACTCCTGTCAAAGCCAGGATATTGTGTGAGATTGCTCTTTGTCATGACCTGGTGTCGGGTCTATGTTCTTGAGCATCTCAGGAATATAAAGCAGAGGAAAGAAGTGTGACATATTTCTGTAGGATCACAGCAAATGGGCAGGCAGTGTACTTTATAATATTGTAAACCAGAAGCCAATTCAGTGTTTCAGATAAAAGTCCTCTGGGTTGAATGTCATCCTGATGGACAGGAGCCATGATGCTGAAATCCTTCAGCCTGACAAGGGAAGTAAACTCAAATCTCTCCACACTAACCCACTTCTGTACCATGTGAAGGGTGGGCAGCACCCCCCCCTTTTTATTTGAAGGGCTCAGATATTGCAATACTTGACTGGCTGCTACAGCAAGACCCTGCCAGATGAGCAACATTGGTGGGAAGTTGCTTGTAATCAAGTGTCAAGGCAGTCAGAGAACCATGGTAAGCCTGGGAGTGCAGTTCTAACACACCAGAAAGTTGAAGTTCTGACCCAAATATAAGATCTCGTATAGTTTAGGTGGTAGCTGAAGTGGCTACTCTCACTTCTTATTTCCTTCATGTCTTTCTGTTCCCATACTTAGGCCCTACTCATACTTTCAGCATTTAGTTTTATCTAGCTGTTATTCTGCTAACCCTCTTCACCTGCACTCTCATACACTTCTCATGCGATGATTTTAGAGTCATAACAGTTTAGCAATGTTTGTAAATCTGCTTGGGAATGCTCCAAGTTTTCTACTTACGTTCAGACCGTCATTTTCTCAGTTGTATACATTGTGAGGGTATTGTTTTGAACATCAGCCGCTGTTCTGCAAGCCTAAGACGTCAATACGAGCTATATATGGAGAAATAAAAACTCAGGAAAAGTTGCCCTAGAAGATACATCTGAGCTTTTCACTATTAAAAATAATTTGTAGATGGTATCCACTTAAAATCGCTTTCTGGTGATGGAAATAATGGTAGTGTGCTACTTCTCATTTTACAGTGTTCCTTATGACGAGTTAGAGAAACCATTAGAGTCGTCTCAAATTATTATTTTATTGCTAGCTATTCCACTGTTCATTAATAATCTGAAACTTCCTGCCATGAAGAAATACTTTAATTTGAAGAAAATGTCAAAGGAGTGAAATCTGAAACGATTCTTTTACCAGAGCTGCCTTTCTCCATGGCAGTTGACAAATGGGACTGCGGGTTCATTTTATTTTTTTTTCCTTATCTACGTGGAAGTTAAAACCATTCATGAACATCTTGGGAGATTATCCTCATTTAGGGCATTTAATTTCTTCAGTCAAATTCAGAGCACTCTTTAAAAACTGGGAACTTGCTCCGTAGTACAGCTGAGGTTTTAAATAGAGCATTTTAGATGAACACGCTCTTCTGTGCCTTAGCATTTAAAACCTGCAGGCACAGAACAGGATTGCAAAGGTCATTTGTGTATAATCTTCTCATTAGATACCTTGCACCGTGGTATCAGCCGGGAATCCTGCCCCCACAGATTGCAGCTGGCACCCTTAGGAGGAGTCATTTGCCTGCCACTGTCGTAGGTGCTAAACTGAGTCGCAGTGTGAGTGTGTTTGCTTCCAGTTAAGCCTAGAGAATGGGAAACGAGCTCAGCCTCAAAAATAAAATAGCAATAATCATAATTAAAAAGCCCCAAACCCTACCTTGTTATCCTCTAAATGACTTAAGCTTGTCCTTGTGCTAGGATTAACACCAAGACTTGTTAAATCCCCTTTTTTTTCTCCTCCCCTCTCTCCTCTGAGGTCTGGCTCTGCAGAATCTCGGTTGCTGTGCTGGTGCTGCCCTTGGTAGCTGCTGAACAGACAAAACCAGAGGTGGTTTGTGGGTTTGAGGAGAGGGGGGTTGGTAGTGTTGGGTTGTCTTTAAAATGGGACTGATCAGAAGACAGTTCTGTGGCTATTGCAACACTTCAGAATTTTGCTTTTTTTTCCTTTCATTTCTGCACTGGGAAATCCATTTGAAGTGTTCCTGCCTGTTTTGGCAACGGCAGGCACCTTCCCTTCTTCCAGAAAATGGAGCTGGAGAACTTGAACTACCCAATCTGAGTGCTGCTGTATCTTCACTGTGTGATCCAATGGCAGAAGCATTTAATCTGAAGTTACTGGTGGTCTCTGGTCTGTAATGCTAAAATACTTGCCTATGAAGAAAAGGCAGTAATTGCACATCAAAAGCAAAGGAGAGAGATGCAGTTTTGCTGCCTGATTTTAGTATGACACATTCTCTAAAGCAGATATATATCTTTAGTTGCTGGAATCTGGCCTAAGAATAGTTTAGGTATTTTGAAACCCTAGTTGCAGGTATCATAAGTGACCTCTTTTCTACTGCTCTCTTATACTAAAATTTGCTACCTTGTGTTATTAAAATAAAAGCTAGAAGAGCAGAAGATAAAGAAAATATTATGTTCATTGTGTTCCTCAGTAAAAGATTGCAACGTCCGCAGCCAAATAACTTTAGTTGGGAAGTCTAGAAATCCAAGCAGTGCCTCCTGATAGTTGAACTAATTCCAAATTGTACATTTGCAGAGTGCCTGTAACTTTTTTTTTCGAGATGCCTACTGAGCAATAAGCTGGGTTACAAGCAAGACAGCCAGTGTACTGGGTTGTTGGCTGTCACTGCAAAGAAATACTGCAGCCGTGCTGCCATGGCTCCTTGAACTGTGTACAGTGAAACCAGGTACATTTTGACTTTTAAATGTTGAAAAGAAAAACAGTGTTTCTTTTGCACTTAGGTTTTCATAATAACGGCATTGGAAAGTAATGCCGTTCTAATTTTTTTTGGTTTAAATCATGCCAGTCTTGAAGTGTGACCTCCTCAAACAGAATATATTGCTGCTGTTCATCTGGCCCAATGTACCAGAGAATGTTCTACCCGTTCTTTATGTATTTCTAAGGAACTTTCTTTAGCCGTGCAATTCTTGTGTGGTACTCATGGAAAAAGTTGCTGGGAGATCTCAATTTTCACTTTCAAGCCTGAATGGACTGATAAATCCACGCTCACATCTGGATATTGTGTGGGACTGGGAAGTGAGGTCTGGGAACTCTCAACAGTAACTAATACAACGAATACTAGGATTTAAACTTTCTCCCAATTTTGAAAACTTCAAAATGCTACAATTTCCCACATACCCAATGTTTAAAAACAGCGTTGTGCATCCCTGGGAGTTGAAATCCTTGACAGCTGGGAAATTACATCCTCCTCGGCGGGCTGGGAAGGAGCTGTCAAGTGATGTGGTGTAAGTGTGCTTCCAAAGCGGAGATCTCTGCGTGGAACCTCTCCTTGGGTTGCTCCTGCCCTGGCTGAGGGTTGTGTCAGAGCAGGGATTCTCAGCCTCTTGTTTGACAAGAGGGAGGAAATAACCTGACACCCATGACTGGGGAGAGTAAATGAGCAACGCTCTCTGTAGCATTTACTATTATTACCAAAAAAAAATAATGAAAATCCAAAAACCCCCAAACAGTGGCTTCTATCTCTGCCTGTCTTTTTTAATCTGTGAAATACCAAACACCAAGTTACAGGAAAACATCATGAAATATGAATTGCAAAGTACCTTCAAGAAGGATAAAGCATTTATAGACCCTAGAAATAACCCTAAGCATGAAGTCTATCATTATAAATAAATCAGGGGTATTTTTCTTAAACCTACATTTTAAAAAGGACAGAACGGTGGGGAATGCTGCCAAATCTTTCCGTTTGCTTTGCCTGTAGTTAGGTGTTTGACAGCCATATCTACAGTTTTCATCTCTGCAGCCCTCATCAGCTTGGTCAAATGTACAGTTTCAGCATTCACTTTACTCAGACCAAATGGTGTCCTGCCTGGAGTTATCCTTCCCTAGCGTGGAGCTGAATCATATTCCAAAGAGAAACACATCTGTGGAGAGGGATAAGCATGTATCTGTTATCTTAAACTGGACATTTACTGAGAAAATGTATTTATTTTTCAGACTGAAGGAAATAGCATAATCTCACTAGAAGTATTGGTCTCAGCGTGACATTTAGCAAGGGACTGCCTTAGTATTAATTAAATGTACTGGAGAGAGTTAATTTTCTGCATTATTGCCATGATGTAGGCCTTGGGTACTAGTGGTGTTTTCTTCATGTTGTGTCATAGTTTAGGTCATGTTCACTGACCTTCCTCTAAACCAATTCTAAGTTAATCATATGTATTAAAGAAATTCTGTATTGTAATGTGATCCTGCCCTGCTGGGTTCATTACTCATTTCTGAGTCTCAACATGAAATACTTTTGTAATATTCCTATTTATAAGAAGGATGTGAAACAGCTTCTCTTACTTTCTGCATAGTTTTAATTTTTTTTACATGTACTCACAGTTTTCTTTGGCAAAGTGAGAATTTTTCCCATATAACAGCAAGAAATGCACTTGTTCAAGAAATGAGTGCAGTTGGTTCTTACCTGTAGCTACGATGTGCAGAAGCAGCTTGCTGTACTGGTTGGATGTAAAGTAGTTTATCATCATTGAGACTTTTCTCACCCTATCTAAGCCAAGGACAAGGCTAAATCCCAGCCCTTACTGGGTCTAGGGAAAACAACAGTGCCTTGGCACAGCCTTAAATAATGTCACTGAAAAAAAACCCCAATGCCATGGATTAATTAAGACCTAATTTTAAGGTATACCCATGGAGAGAAGCTTTCTCCTCAGCTGTACAGTTGCTCAGGTTGCCTGAGCACAAGGGAACTGGGTTGGAAATGGAGTTGGCAGGAGGAGCCTGGAGTAGTGCTGCCCACACCAGCTGGCTACCGAGGGTTTGGAGAGGGGCACAAAAGCACCTGAAAGTTTCCCAAGAGTGTCTAGTAAACGAGCTGTCTGCGTTTCAGTGGTTCTGCAGAAACTCATCCAAAATAGTAAAAATTAGAAAGTGATGAAGAACAGAGGGGATGTGTCTGTCAGAGCAGAAGCAGCAAACGGCGTGACAGAGCAGCTTAAGTTTAATGAGTTATTGAGAAACTCCCGGGCTGGTTATAGCAGAGCTCCAAAATTGCTGAAATAGAAATCCCATCCTGTTATTAATATTTCAGTCTTTCTCACCGGGAACAGGTCTTAATTTTTCAGCGGTGCGGCGGTGAAATAGCAGAGTCTATTAAACCCTCACTTTGGTCAGATCCTGCCAAAGAAAACCTGAAATACTTTGGAGAAATTGGCCTCTTAAATTTATAGCAAATACCAGGGAGAGGAAATTGGCCTCTCTAGTGCCATACGCGTTAAACGTGTTATGAATCAAAGTCACTAGTAGCTTCTTTTTTGAAATGTGAAAAATGCTGCTATAATAAAATGCTCAGTTAAAAAAAAAAAAAAGAATGAAGCTGTAAAGATCCCTGCCCATGGGGAGGTGGAACTGGGTGAATGCTCTGCTGAGTCAGGTTTGACAAACACTCTCCAGGGCAGCGATGGGTTGGAATGAACTCTTGAGGAATCCTCATGAATTGCCATCAAGTTGCAAAATAAATTCTGGGAGGACTTCTTTCCCTGAGCAGGGTGGACTTCACTTTCCTAGCTGGAGCCTGCTGGAGCATCCTCAGCAGAGGTTATGCCCCTAAGTTTCAATCTTTGCAGAGCGAGTGTTGCCTTCAGTGACTTGTGTTCTGGTACCACATGTTGCAGTGAAAGTTGATAGCCCAGGCAATGAATCCTCCACATTTGTGACTATCCAGAGTATCGCAGGGAGAGCGTGACGGGCCACGGCACTGCTTGTGCTGTGGTGCTAATCCTAAAGGTTTGATACAATAAATAATAATAATAAAAAAAACCACCAAAAAAATAGTCCCAGCCTTCTCTTTCTCTCCTGGGCAGCCTGTTCCAGGCCTTGCCAAACCTTTCAGGGAAGAATTTTGCCTCATGTCCAGCCTAAACCTCCCCTGGTGCAACTTGAGGCTGTTTCTTCTTGTCCTGTCACTTGTTCCTTGGGAGCAGAGCCCAACCCCACCTGACTTCAGCCTCCTGCCAGGGAGTTGCTGAGAGGGAGATGATCTCCCCTGAGCCTCCTTTGCTCCAGGCTGGACAATCCCAGGTCCTTCAGCTGCTCCTCACCAGACTTGTGCTGTTGACCAGCACCCCCAGCTCCTTTTCTGCTAGGCAGCTCCCCAGCCACTGAGAGACCAGGGAGAGGTTCAGTAGCTTTCTCAGTCCTGCTGCCATCATGAATAAGGTGGGGTATTTTTGAGACAGCCCACATCCAGTTGTCTTTCTGCTACAGGTATTGGGCAAAGAAAGTTAATAGGAAATATTTGCTTCCTGCTCAGAAGATGCTTGGCAGTTACCGCAGTTCCTCACTGACGCAAACCCCACAGCTCTTAAAATTTCTTTCTATTTTTAGTGTTGAGAACCTTTTCCCCACTCCCGCTTCTCTACATTACTGTCTCCCTGCATCATTCTTCTCCAAGCAGAAATCCACAAGTTGAGTAGATTACCACCTCGGGGGTGACCGAGGAGGGTTTCTGTATGCTGGGAGGGAATGGGCTGGCTCCCTACTTCAGACCAGCGGGTACTCTGGGTGGAGGACCTGGGATGAGACAGGCTTGTGGGGGGAACCATAAGGGCCAAAGTACCTGAGGAAAATGTAGGGAGGCTTTCTTATTGCTGAGAACACCTTGAAAAGGTGCCTCTTTCCCTCAAACCAACAGCCAGAAAAATCAAACACAGAAGACGTAAACCAGCATTGTTTTAGCTCAGATTGCTTTTCCTTTGCAGCTTGAATATTTTTATCCCCTTTCTTTCTTTAAGACGTTGTGTTTGCAACCTGATTTAATATTTCTGTAACAGGGAACGGGATGAAATCATCAGGATCAAATATTTCCATTGCAGAGCGGTTGGTTCTGTTTATTAGCCATGCTGACACGGGAGGGCCCAGCAGAACTCGGTGCTGGATGGGATTCACGTCCCCTAACAAGGGCTGCCTTCAAGGGAGGTATCTAAATCTGAGCTAATCCTCTTAGGCCCCATTTGCAGACAAAAGAACTTGAGAGACACTTCAAGGCTTTAAAGGAGCAATTCATTTTCCATTTTGTGGTGGTTACTTGAGGGGGAGATGAGCTGCTCTCATCTCTTCTCCCCACTGACTTTGAAGGGAATTTGGAGCAACGACCTCAGATAGAAATGTTTATGCTACAGCATCTTTGTGGGGTTATAGGAATACATGCAGAAGAATAGTATTCTTTCAAAATCTTGGTAGCTTTACAACTTCTACCGTGTTGTTTGGGATTCACAGCACTTTAAGTGAGTGCAAAATGTGTGTTTCTAGCTGAATTCTTATTTTAAGAATGCTTTGCCCTTACTGCACATACTAAACCTGGTCCTAGCCTGTGACTTGAGCCCTTGCTCATTCAGCAATACCAAGGAAACATCCAAAAATCTGACTGTCAGATGGTTACACTGAACTAGTTGTATATAAAATATCCCTGTTTGTTTTCTTTCTTGAAATGAACAAAAGCAGAAGTATGTTTTTAAATACTACTTAGAATAGGACACTGGAGAATTAGATGGCTTTCATGCTTTTGAAGTTTAAACTACATACTTCAGGGAATTCTCTCTTGGATTTTCTTAGCTGTTTAGTTTGAATGAGACGATAACATTTTATTTCAAAAGTAATAAAATAAGGAGGAAGTGTGGCCGTAAGATTTCAGGCTGCTAATGCAGAGCTTGATTGAAGTACCACGTTTTCCTTAGCAGTGTTTTCTTACCACTCTGTTTTTCTTCTGCACTTTGGACTGGGTCCTCAGTGAGTGTAATGACAAAAGAGTTATCAGACACTGATGTTCTTCTGTTCTTCAGTGAAAGCTGCCCATGATGCAGGCTTTATTTAACCAATAATTGTGTATGTTTACTTGGTATCATGTTTTAAAACAATTGGCTATTTCAAGGTAGGAAATAATATGCTGTTTCATTACATTCTTTAAATTTTGGAATGAAGTGCCATTTGGTTTTGACTGTCAGTAAGACCCACATTTCATATCCTCCAGGATGAGCCTCTGAAACACCACAGCAATTCTAAGTCAAAGCTTAGACTGAGTAAATAGGCAGGTGGTTTTAAGATCTCTGATGGTTCCTGCAGGGATGATGCTCCAGGTTCTGAGTGGCTAAACGCACCGTGTGGCAACAGCTTTTGTTCCAACAGTTGAAGAATGGTGTAGCTCACAACCTGGAGCAACAAGAAGGTAAAAGTTGTTTTAGTTTCCCTAGATACCTGAAGCTCTTCCCATTTGATGAGTCCTTCACTAAAATTTGAGCAAATACATAGAAGCAGCAGATGCTAAAGCAGAGACCTGCAGCTGTTGTGTATATATGAAGAGATTATTTTCTGAGCATAAATGGAGAGTAAGAACTAAATGCATGCCCAGCTGTGTACGTTAGAGACAAAGATGTACATCAGATCAGCTTTATTAGTTAGAAATTGGTGTTTGGGGTTTTTTTTTCCAGTAGAAGTTTAGTTCAGTTGCTTGTAGATTGTTCTGGGTGAGGATTTGGTTTTAGCCCAGTGTCTTAGTCAAGTGAGCAGATGATGATACTTGTAGGTAGATGAATATTCCACTGTATAATCATCCCTGAGCTGTTTGGGTTAGCACAGAAGAGGTGCTGTGATCAGCAGTCATCTGGTAATCAGTGGGTTCAGTTACACAGAGATGGGTCCTTGCAGCCGTGTGTGTGTGTGTTGGGTGTGTGCACAATGAGAGCCTCTTCAGTGTAGCTGCCTTAGCCCCTAAGATGTGGATTTATTCACATTACTATAGTGTAGCACGAAAGTCAGGCACCGTAAATGGTAATTATGCCTCCCCTGCATCTCCTCCTCATGCTCTATTTTCCACTTCATCGATACACTCCAGTAATGATGTCTCAAGTCATCGTTCCTTCAGCATCTCCTCCTCTCCAGCGTGTCTGGGTTCAATGTCCTGCACACAGAAATCTGATGAGAGAACGCATCGCGTTTCCATCTGGAGTGCTTCATCTGCATTGTTAAACGACAAGGTGCCTGCGATCCGAAATGTACCGTAATGGAACTTCACTTAAGTACCGTTCTTATAAGCAAACTACTGTCTCAGAGGAGTGTTTTAAACTCTGTGTTTATTCCTGTGAAAGCCTTTGCTTGGAGCCATCCCTTGCGGTGTGACCTGATGAAGGCGGGGGAAGTCCTGCGAGAAGTCACGCTCCCGAGAGCGCGCATCTGTGGGGAGCAAAGAATTCACACCTTTTCCGCAGCGACGAATCAGTTGATGTTGAATGTGCCAGACTTACCCAGAGATTTTTGGGTGTAATCCTAGACATACTGAAATCAAGGGCTAAGCTTCTTCCACTGACTTCTGTGGGACCAGATTTTTATCCTTCGGTGTTCTTGGCAGAACACTTTTTTTAGGTGCATGACAACAGTGACATTTAAACACCCGGTCTGAAGATTTCCTTGTGAGTTTTCTTGCCCAACCAACTCTTTTCCCAGCCAAAAAAGCCTATCATGGAAGTTAATAAAATATCTAAAGATTAAATGACTACAGCAAGTTACATGTGAAGTAAGTTTCAGAGAGATGATGAATTTTGGTACGGAACCTGGGCTGCTGCTGTTATTTCTGATTTTTACATGGAAGAGGATTAGCTTCTGTGGTTTTTGACAGCACTGAGTGTCTGAATGAATGAATGAATGAATGATGAAGAGAGCAGTGCAGTGCAGTATTACACTGTATTCATTACTCAGCTGTAACTCTAAAGCAACTTGATTATTTTCCTGCTTTCCTCAGGGAGAGGAGAATGTGCAATTACTGCTTGTACCTTGGAAGCTACTAGCTGGGTGTGTGATCTTGCCTCATCAAAAGACTGTCTGGAGCTTCTGAGGTTCAGCTGTGTCATTTATGCAGGCAAAATTTCTTGCTTCTCCTACAATGAAGCTAGAGAAGAAGTGACAAGCGGGTCTGTGAGCTGGGGATTGGGATGGTGTTGATGACCATTCTCATGGTATATTGGTTTTCTAATGCACAATGACAGTCACATTTTTTTTCCCCTGAAAATGAAAAAGCTTCTGTTTTTCCTCGTGATAACTATTCTTAACTTAAAATAATTAACAAAATCAATGACTGCAACATATTTCACTAACTTTTTTTTTTTCTCCTGAAATTCCTATGAAAGAATAAGCAGTTGAGTAAAAGGCACACCAAGCTGCTGCAATTTTAAAGCAGTATTAAAATTATCACTTGTCTTCGGATACTTAAGCTGACATCAGACCCAGGAGGGGTCAATCAGAAAACTTCCAATTATAAAGTAACCTTTGACTGTTCATCTCAGTGAGAAACCTTAGGCCAGTTCTTTCTAAACCAAGTTTATCTGTACTCATTAGGGGAAGTAATTTGGGATCTCTTTTTGTGAGATGTTGCTATTTAAATATATATTATCTGATGATTTCTCTCATCTGAAGAGTATTGCTGCTGTCTGATGTGAACTTGGTTGCGTTGTGATCTGCTGAAGATACAAGGTCAGATGATTGCTAGTTTAGATCAGCACAGCTGTATTCAGCCCAGTCTGCACAAGCTGAAGGTACAACTGAAGCATTTAATTGCCAACTGGAGCTTCTTTCATCAAAACACATACAAGTAACTTCCTTTTAAATGCTTTTCACTTATGAATAAAATACAGAATAAAATAAATGCTACATGTTCTTCTGTATTTTATCTTAACTAGCAATAAAAGTGAGGGACTAGCATAGCCCTGAGCTGTAAATCCAAATAACAGTAATGACCAAGGTGAAGACAGGAGGAGGCATTACTCATTTGCTAATCATCTCCTGAAGAGCTCTAGTCATGGGATGCCTTGGCCTGAAGTCTTCCTGATGCCAAGGCTAAATAGCCTATCCTGCAGGAGCTTTGGTGACAGAAGCAGGCACAATTTATGCCAGTCTGACAGCTTGCTTTATATATTCATTAAGTGAGAGGTTAATGATTTACTAACAAGGCTTGATTTCCTTCCCCTTGCCCCCAGCACCCTCCCTCCATAAGCTTTGTAGATCACAGCAGAAATCATTATTTGCTGGCACAGCGGAGTCAGAAGGGGCAGATGTAAAATCAGGAAACTCGGGTCACGCTGGTTTGGGAAGTTGGACATTCTTAGGGTGACATTTCAGTGGGATGAAGGAGGTGCTCAGGATGTGTTTATTGTCACTGCTGGTGCTCGCTGGCAGGTTGGTGAGAGGAGGGTTTCTCATCTTCCAACTTTTCGCTGTTATGGGAGACAGTTCATGTCAGTGGCTTTAAATAGCTCAGGGCACTGTACTGACTGGAGTTTGGGAGGTTGAGTTGCACCCTGTGGGGAATAAAAGCCAGTATAAGTGACGTGTGTCTGCAGCGTAGCCAGCTGAAATACCTTCCGAGGCCAGTCCCTGAACAACCCCTCTATTGCTCAAGCAGAGTCACCAGAGGAGAGCCCGGCTCTGTTCCTAGCGATACAGGAATGCTGGGTGGTCATGGGGGGAAAAAAGAGAACAGTTTGAGGAAACCAGCTCTGTGCTGGTACGAACTGGTGTGCTTGCACTGGGACTGATACCGATACCCCATCAAGATAACAGAGCCAGTGCAGCAAAACCCATCAGGTGCTTTTTCCTGTGGCTTACTACACAATAAGCTTCCTGGTCTGTTGAAAACACATTGGCACATCCCCGTGCTAGCACGGAGGGGTGTTTTAATATTCCATATTAGAATGGAGGCTTCTGCAGAGCAGCTGAGAAAATAGGTATGGTTTTGGAGAGCTTTTATCTCCTGGGCTGCTTTTGACCAAATGTTTCGCTTGGTTCTCCAAAGCACTGAAAAAAACCCCAGCCATTCATCTCTATTTTAATATTCTGCCTGGATACTTTGTCACTTAGTGTTCAAAAAAAAATAGCTCATCACGCTTACATGTCCTTTTCTCCTTTCTCCATCATATTACTTAATGCCACTGTGAACCTTCTTCCTCACATCTCCCTCTAATTGGAAGAACTCCCACAGTGGAAGGAGAGTTTGGTTTTTCAGTTTGGGGTTTTTTATTGGATTGTGGGTTTTTCTTGGGGTTGGTTTGTTTTTTTTTTTTTTGAGTTAGAAATCTTTGTGGCTGTGGGGTTTTTTTGAGTTAGAAATCTCGGTGGCTGTGTTCGTGCTCGTTAGCTGCGCTCCCACTCTGTGCAAGTGTTGCTGCCTGCAAGTGTCTGGGCCACCGACTACCTCCCTCTTTGTGCCCAGTGATTAGAGCAGGTCCAAAATAGATTTCTTCGTGCTGGTGGAGCCTCGTGCACGTGGAAGGCGAGTCTGGAACACTGGAGTTAACAGCACACAGGAGAAAAGACGGCGGCAGGCTCGGCTGTGATCATGGGCAGATGCTGTGCTAAATAATGGTGATAATGAGACTAGGAGAGAAATAATGGGAATGACTGGGAATACCAGGCCAGTCCCACGCGTGCTCCCCAGAGTAACGCTCCTCGCAAACACTCTGAAGAGCATCGGTCTGGTTTCTGTCCTGTCCCTCCAGAGGCAGCCTCATACCCCTTGGCCACAAGAAAAAGCCAGCAGTTTGCCATTGAGCCCTCCTCAAGCAAGCGTGCCAGTGATGTTTGCTTATTTCCCTCAGCAGATATTCTCCAGAGAGGAGTTTGCTGCTGTCTGCGTTGGGCTGCAGGGCTTTGGCAGCTAATGGCTGAGACATGGTCTCAAGTGAGAGTCAGGTTCTCAGCTCTGAGCATCAGAGAGAGCTGAACCCCTGGCTGCCCCTCTTGTCCTTGCAAATGCTCCCTCGTGCTAAATGATCTCTGTATCCTTTCCAGTGGATCATAATTTTTACTGGATTTTGCTGCAGGTGACGAGAATTGAGCAGGGCAGTGGATAGGGACAGAATGGATCCAAAGTTAATCATCATGTGTGGTCCCACAGCAGAAAAATACCAAAGTCAGCTTTTCTGTAGACTTGCCCTCTGTTGCTGAAGTCTTTGCTGTTGAAGGAGGCCAAAAAATAAAGTGGAAGCTTTCCTGGCAGCTCTCCCACTCCTTGTGCTGTATCTGTACCGGTAAGTTAAACAGGACATGTTTCTGAACACTTGACCTGATGGTCCTCAGAGGGATCCACTGGTGTGGTACCTGACAAAGCTCTCCCAGGCAAGCTTTGAACCTTGTTCAGGGGTCACTGTAGCACGGGGCAGTTCCCCTTATAAGGATAAGGGATCTGAACAGTGCAAATAGAGGCTGTCCCCTGCCCACTGTGTTGGAGAAGAGACCCAGGCACATCTCGTGGAGGGTGAGCTGCTGTCTTGCTCTGGGGAGCCCGTTCCTGGTGTCTTGGTACCAGAGCCAGAGGCTTGCTAGCTTCATCCACAGAGCAGCAAAGGCTGGGTGAGATGGACTGCAGCCGCTTGGGTCCATGTTGGCCAATAGTATGGGCATGACAGCTGCTCCTGGTGACTTCTAAGGCCCATCAAAAGCTGAGCCAAAACAAATCAGTCAAGTATTTTTTTTCCTTCCCCGTAGAAGCACTAACACTGCCAGGATTGCTACCCAGTGACAGCTTTGGCCACCAGATTTATAAGTTATTGGGAAGGCTGAGGGAAAGGAAACAGATACAGAGTGTGTCAAATAAACTCCGTTTCCCCAGGCCACTCATAAAACCAGCAAAGTTGATTCTGCTGATTTATGTTTTAAAAAAACTTCAATAACAGTTGCTGGAGAAAAAGTGCTGACAGCTCACGTATTCTTGTCTATAATTAATTAGTGCCTAGGAACATTGTATTGCTTTTGACAGTCCGCTGAAGTTCTTGAATTGATATTTCTTGCAGATAGCTTCTAAACAGAAGGAATGTATTTACAGTCAGAGCTGATGGATTTGAAATCATCATTTAAATAGATTATTTAATCAGCCAGCAGAAATCTTTTGTGTAAATCATTTATTTTAGTTTTCTGTTTTGTTTGCAGTTCCGAGTTCTTTTCAGAAGCAGCATTTGTTCTTAGGATGCACGTGGCCAGTCAAAACGTGTTGATTTTCACCTCTGGAATGCTTTTGAACTGAAAACCAGGGTTACTTTGCTCAACTGGCAAATACACATTATATATTTGTCTACATATTTTAATTCCAAAGGAATGCATGCTAAGTATTCTTATTTTTTGGTATTTTTTTTTAATCAGTGAGCTTTACCGGATAGGTTTTTTTTGGGTTTTAACATCTGCCTCACATCAGCCAATGAAGGGGAACTAATGAGAATGTAATTGAGATTCAGGTCAGTGTTTTGGATTGGTTTGGTTTGATAAACTTAGCAACGTGCGTTTTGCTGCAGACAGAAAGTCCATTTAGCCCAGTCTCTTTAATGCCACCTAATAACTGATGCCTAGGAAAGAATATAATAATGAAGTAAGCATATAGTAATACCTCCCCTGTGTGCATTACTGGTCTCTGGGGGTTTGTTGCTTGTGGAGTATATGAGCCAAATAAGCTTTTCTATGTTTAATAGCCCCTGGTAGATATATTTTTTCCTTTCCATGTATTTGGCTGAATGCTTTATGAACTTGGTAAGATTTCTAGCATCTCTTCCCATAGCAAGTAGTTCCACTACCTAACTGTGAGTTGCATGTAAAAAGCCTCCTTTTGCTGTTTTTATCCTGCCACATGCTGTGATTATTGATTTCATTTGATTTCTATTAGAAGAAACAGTGAACAGTCATTTCCTATACACTTTCTGCAAGATAATGAGCATTTTATTGATGCCCAGCATCTCTCCCTCACTCATTTCTCTGGATCCTGATGAGTCCTGGTCTGTTTAATTGTTCTTTATGTGAAATCTGCTCTGTGTCTTTGTTGGGGTTTTTTTTTTTCCCCTTTTTCTGTACCTGTTCTGCTTGTCCTTCATCTGTTATTATGAAGAAGGAACTAGTTTGGCCGCTGCTCAAGATGTGAGTGTACCGTGCATTCATACAGAAAATGTGTTCTTCTAATAATAGCTTTATTTAACACTAGAGTGCTAGGAATTATTAGTGTTTTACAGAGGGGAAAAATAAGTTTGCCAAAATACATTTTTTGCTCAGAACTACTTGATGTGCTCAATAACACTACAGTTAGTGAACTAACAAGCAGGTTCTGGTCACGCACCGCTCCTATTTTTAGAACTAATAGCTCTAGAAAAGAAACTTCTGCTGTGTTGTATTATAATTTGTTGTGGGTTGGTTTGTTTTTTTTTTAATTTCCTCAAATTGTGGTTGATTTTATTCAAAGCAGCATGAGCTGGCTTGACACCAGTAAAGATGAATATGAATTTATTACGGGCATTGATGACACGATGAACTTTTTTCACCTGTTCTTTCTGGGAACCAAATGATGCCAAGTACCCTTGAAGAGAAGATGCCAGAATAGTGAGAATCATACTGTAAAATGTCAATTTTCTTACTCCTAAATTCTTACAGGCCTATCTCCAGATATTCCTCTTATAAGGGTTAACCGTATGTGAATTTATTCTAACTCAACCCTGCTGGTTCTCTATGGTTTTACTTAACAGAAGAGTGTTAATGCATCTTTATTATTGGCTGCTTTTATTTTACCCTTCATTTGGTTACAATTTGATGCACATCAGTATTGCTAAAATGTTGCATGTCATTTTAAACTTTTAACTATTACAAAAGTCATCACTGCCTGGACTCGGTTTAAATACATTAGAATAGTAGACACGTGAAATCTTTTCTGCTTTAGTATTCACTCTTACTTTAAAGAAAAAAAAAACCAGAGGCATAAAGCAACGTTGCCCTTGGCAATGAAGTTGGATTTGTTTGTGTTACCATAATGTAGTTTTCAAAGATTCACAAGAGGTTTGGCCTTCTTGTTTTCTTAACATTTTTGACAAGCAGTGGAACCTTGGCAATGCCGTAGGTTCTGGCAGGACTCTGGGGTGACGGAGCTGTGGTCAGTGTGTGATCCATCACTAAGAGCATCTCTTGCATGCCAAGAGAGCCAGTGACTGCTTTCTGGTTTGGTTCCTTAAAGCTCCAAGGGGTGCAGTCTGTGCTGGCGTGCTTGCCTTTACATCTGATGGGAGGAGAGTGCCTGCATTGTCCTCTGCAGTTATGGCTGTGGGTCAGTACTGGGAGCCACGACAAAGCCACCAGATTGGATTTTGTCGTACCGTGGCATTTCAGTGATGGTTTTCTGCCATTGATAGGTGGCAGCTAAGCCTTAGGCAGCCAAGTCCTAGGTGTAATAGTCTGTTCCAGTGGAACTTTCCATCATACACAGCAAAGAGCTCAGACTCCTGGTTTATTAGTGGTACATCCATCCCTCTAAACACAGCAATGCAAACAGGAATTTGCTACAGTCGGACAGGAGAAAGCATAAAATCACAACTCAGTTTTGTTTGACTATAAGCAAGGTTTTCATGGAGAGAAAATGTTTTTATTAGATGAATGTATTAGATGAGTATTTTTATTAGATTATTATTATAGATGGAAGAAACAGGGAAACTTTCAGGCCCACGAACCTTCTCTTCTCCTCTATCAATGTAAGAACACATTGCTGCAAAATCTCATCCAGAAGGACATCTATGTTACCAGTAGGCATGTATAAAATGAAAACCAGACAATCAGACAGGTATGTTACCAGTAGGCATGTATAAAATGAAAAACAAACAATTAGGCAGGTATCTTACGTTTTCTTAAAGAAAATGTTAGTGATGCATTACCTTTCCTAGGTGAAAAATTTTGTAACAGCTGATGGTGAGTTTTAATCCCTGGGGCAATCCTGCGCTGTACTGCATTAAACTAACAGTTTCCCTTTCAACACTTGCCTTTCTTCCTCTTCAGGCTCTGTTGTGCATGTTACCATCAGCTGGGGATTCCAGCTTTGATTGTAACTGGAGTGAGCTGGGATCTCCATTTCATCAGCTCTAGGTCACCCAGTGTAATGAGGGCATTTAGCTGGAGGGCAACTAGACCAGGGGAGCGGGGGAAAGCGACTTCACTAACCTATTGAATCAGGCTGCAAATAAATATCAAATGGTTGGCAATTGTTCTCCTAAGAACTGCGATGATGAGAACACGCACTGGCTTACATCCTGATGAAAAGGTTTGAAGGACAAAGGCTGCTGCTACACAAAACAACAGATGAAATATCTGATTTTCTTTCAGTCCTTTCCCCTTGCTGGTCTTTGTAATTAGAACCCTGGGCACTGTTTATACAAGCTGCCTGTTTTCAAAACAAGCAGGTCCATCTTCTTAAGCGTATGGAGGAGCTTGGTATATATTGATACCCAGCTTGAGAGCTGGGTAATAATAATAATATGAGCACTAGATATTACTATTAATGGTATGACTGTTTACAGTTGTCAAGAATGACTGGCAGGCAGAGCTAAATGAAGAAAGCCATAACCACTCGCTTCTGAAATCCGTAGACATCTGCTTTGAAGTACCTTGCAGGCACATCTCAGACTTGTCAGGCTTGCTCTCCAAGTAATGAACCACATTTCAAGAAGGTTCTGTTGAAGTAAGGGTCTGAGCAGTAAAGAGAGTAACATGAATCCTAGTGGTCTGAATAAATTTGGCTTATGGTGTTGCCCAGAACTAGCCGAAATATGAATCTCTCCCTTCTCTACATCTGTCCTTCCTCCTGGGGTTTTTCCCATTCTTGTTCTGCTGTAGCCATGGCAGTGTAAGCAGCAGGATACTGGAGAGTATAACTGTGTCTCTAAGATCCGAGTTAGGCTGTTTTCCTTCACAGTACTGATGCTGCTCCTACCCACTCACCTTTTTTCCCCAAGCAGAGTGGCTGGTCCTGGCCACTTTGGGATCCTGCCCACGATCAGGATGTTGCTTTAGCCCAGGAGGTTACCCCTGTGTTACTCAGTATGGAAACAGGCAGTGATGTGCTCCAGGCTACTCGGTGGGGCCAGATTTATCCCTGCTCTTCCTCTGGGCTCAAGGGGAAGGAGTTCAGCCCTTTGCTTGCAAATAAAGTCATCAGCTGTGGCACAGGGGCAGCCAACGTCTCTAGTCCCAGTCATTTCAGTGGTATTTTCTTCCCCTTACATCAGTCAAAGAATCATTGGGAAGCCTGGTCCTCTTGCCCACACAAAGGATATCAATAATTAAAAGCTTGTTCACTGAAAGAGAAATGAGAAGGAACGAAAACATTAATTAACTACCTGAATGGTCGCTGTTGTGAGGAAGCTGGATACTAAAGGCTTATCATTCTGGCTAGCAACTTCAAGACTTTCAAAACGAAATGTTGATGCTAAATGAGAGGGACTGTCACGAGGTACGATTTAAAACAGAAGAACTGTGTTAAGTTTGCAGAGGCAGAATATAAATTAGAGTTACGATGGTGTAACAGGTCTCGGCGTGGATTCAGGTCTCTGCAGTTCCTTCCCAGTCAAGCTCTTTAGGAAGTCTGGACTTGGTACTGCAGCTCATGTGTTCCATGCTGCCAGGCAGGAATCACAGCCCCGACTTCACTGTCTCTTTTCCATCTGCTCTGCACCAAGAGCTCTTGGCACCTGAAAATGAGATGCACCAGAGTTCTTGTTTTACTAAAGCTTTTGCATAAAATACTTAAAAGGTTTGATGCCTGAGTGCTGTGGCTGCTGGGTGACGTGCTTGTTCTTCCACTTCCACCCCAGGCATCTAATGCAGCCGTGGAAGTGGAAAAGTTTCAAGTACAGCTCAGTGCTGCTATTGCAGAACACTCTATAGCGTGTGTCTTCCCCAGGACAGGTCATGTGCTGCTGTTTCCTGCCTGGGTTTCTGTCTGCTCTAGGTTCATTTGAACACTTTCTTTATCTTCTTGACTTTTTAAAAAGCAAAACAATTTAGTCCTTTATGCAATTTAATTGGTAGGTGATTTCACTACAGTTTCCAGACCATTATGAAAGTGATAACATGCTCCAGGGTGACTTGATGCAGATCATACCAATTGCCTAGGAAAACTGTTAGTCTGCTCATTTCGACATATATATATCATATTTGGTATGTAAAAACCTGTATTTCCTGTTGCACAAGGTAACCTACTTAAGTCTACATTTCTTTTTGTCCAGCTGAGCTGTATTTGTCTACAGCAGGCAGTAAGTAATGCCAGCTTGCAGGGCCCACTGCAAATGGACTTTGAGTAGTGTCTTTTTGCCCATCCCCTTCACAAGGGTATATGACAAAAAACCAAAAAAGAGCCACCAGAGGCCTGAATCTGAGGATGTGTTCCCAGCTAACAGCCTGGTGCCTGCAACAGGAAGGATTAGGGATGTAGTTGCGAGGTTACATAGCCATAATTATTTATTTCAGCTTCAACTGAGACTTTCTGGACCTTTCATATGGTCTTGAAAAAGCAATACCACAAAGATAGAGTAAACTAAAGCCAAAAGATAGGTACAGCTTCCCACATCCTGAGAAAAACTACAAAGCTTAATGTTTGAGGGTTTGTGGTTTGTTGTTCCGCCCCCACCCCGGGCATTCATTTCTCATCCAGCCAAGGAGGAAAATCAGGGCACTGTAAAACTCTAGAAAGCCTGGATATAACAGAACCAGACAAGAAACCTCATCACCAGCAACTGAGAGTGCTGTAGGTTAAGGCTCGCTCTGCCCGGACTGCTGTTGGCTGCTGAGGACAGTCGGTGTTGCTGTTGACAGTCTGTCAGGAGGCCACTCACATGCATTTATGGTCCCATTACAGAAACCCACGCTGTCTTCTTACCACGTTGCAGTTTCAGTTCTGCTCTTGCTGGAAGCTTTACCAGAGAAGACAGAAACGAAGTGAATGTGGAGAGCAACTCTCTTCCTGGGAACATTTTGGTCATAAGACAGCTTTACATTTTGGGTTAAGATGCAAGCACAAGGCGGGTGGGTTGTTTGCTTGGAAAGGATTTGGTGCAGGTAGCACATGCTGCACTTGGGGGCTTTACCAGCACTCCTTGGGCTGCTGTGAGCTGCATCGGGTGTTGCCCAAGTTACATTTCACTCGCCACCTCTGCGTTCTGCATGGCCTCTCTCTGCAGCAGTTGGTAGTGTGAAGTCATTTTCCTGTTGGCCATAGGATGAGAAGTCTAGGCTCCCAACCAACCACTGTTTGGCAAAGTTATCCAAGTGCTTCATTTCCTCCCCTTCCTTTCGAGTTTCTGAGCTAGACTGCAAACGTGTGAACGTGTTGTGAGGAAAAAAAAGAAGAAAGCTGGTTTTGCATTACTTCACACCCAAGTAAAACTAGGAAGAACCAGGAAATCTTCCTCCCACCCACATCCACGCTTTTCCCTCTTGTCCCTCGGCATGCTCTCCTTCTTCCTTCTTGCATAATGCTCTTGCACTATGAAGAGTGGGTGGGCTGAAATAAACTGCTTGATGCTCAGCTGGCCTGAAGAGATAAATCTTTCAAGATTCCCCATCTCTGCCGTTGTCTGTACCGCCGTTGATCGCCATGTGCACATGTCTGTCTTTTCCAAACTGCCCATTTCTGAATGGTCACATCAGATAATCTGGTAAAGAGTTGCAGTGACCTTTCTGTTGGTCGGTTTTCTTTGTATTATGAAGCTTTTCAAATTCCTCCTAAGACTGTTGAGGTGTGGAGGGTTTCTGTTTCTAGTTGCTGTGTTTGCTCTCAGGCAGTGCGGCCTTAGGAGCCGGGCAGTTCTGTAACTCTAAGTATCCAGGAACTAGAGAATGAAGTCAATTCAACCTGTATTTGCCTGTCGAGTCTTGTGCTGACCAAAGGAAAATATGAATGCTCAGCCTGCGTGTACATAAACAGCTTAGAAGGTAACACTTCCACAAAAAAACCCATAATTTTCAGTATTTGTGAAACTTCTGTGACCTCCTAGCTCTAAAACACACTGCTAATGTTTCTGGTTTTTCCTCCTCCCCTTTATTTCTCAGTCAGAAGTTGAATTTGTACGATACCTGTAGCATCTCAGGGCTCACTTCGCCTTCCGTGTTACACCCACTCATCGTTGTTCATGGGGGCAACAATTATTCTGTTCTGTAGCTTAGTACCAAATACAGTGCAAATTTAAGGATACCTGATTAAATACAAATAGGAAATGTGTTGTTTGTGCTGAGCCTTGACAAAATAGTCAAAACAATGTAGATGTGTTTCTTTCTAACAAAAAATTACATCTGGCCTTTACAGCACCTTCAGAATGTACTGGAGGCTGTGGAACTTTCTCCTGTGTTATTAGAGGGATAATGCTTTTGATTAAAAACGTTTTCACTTTTAAGTGAACATAGTATATGGAAAAGGTAATGGCATCCCAGCCCTGGAAACCTTCCTGCTTGTTCTGAGTTTCAACCTCCTTACTGAAACTGCTACCAAAATGTGATAAAAAATGTCTGCTGTGCTGGTGGTTTGTGGATTTTGACCCTTATGGAGAGAAAAGAGGGGTAGGAAAGGCTCTGGTGGTTCTACAGCAGGTTACACGAGTGCTTTAGATACATGGATATTTTTATTTATAAAGAGGGATGATCTGCAACCCAGAACTCTAACACTAGTGGAAAGTAGGGAGTTCAGGATGACAGGACAGGATCGAGCTAAGAAGACCCTGAAACTCCTAACTACACATTGTCCATGCTCCTCCAGTTCAGAGCATGATCAGCTTGCCTGCTGCTAGCATCTCGTCAACTTTCCTGTTAAAATATCATCTTCTCAACTGTGGTCTTTCAGTTTTAGGTCTAACAAGGTTATCGAGGGGCTCTGCGCGTGCAAAAAATCTGATCACAAAGTTGAGAAATATAACGCTTGGATCTTGTTTGTTTTCTGAAGAAGCCTTAGAATGACTGCTCACGAGAGCTGGGAGTGTGTAAAACTGGTTTGTATCTTAGTGTGAGAGGCTGCTATTTATACCTGCTGTGCCTGGCATTCAAAGCCTGTTTAGTTTTCCTCCGTGACGCGTGTCACCCAGGGTCATCAGCCTCAGGGGAGGACTGGGATGGTCTGGGGTCAGGCATAAGCTTTTTGGGCTTTTATGCACCCAACCATTAGGGGTTTCTTTTTCATCTACAGTGACAGGTTTTTAGGAAGAAGTTGATGCACCGTGTCTGGTTTAAAGCCAGGGACAATTGCAAGAGTCTGTCTTACTAATTGTTTTTTTAATGACACCACTCACTTGCCCATCCTCCTGTCCCTCCCTAACGCAAGAATCATGGCTCAGAAGACAAAGTGACCACTGCTCTTTCTAGTTAATTGAATCAGATATTTCACCTCCCAGATGCTGTTTTGTTTTGAAGTATCTTTTATTCACTAGACCTCTCAGAACATGCTTAGTAGAGGTAGATCCAACTCAGAGCAAAGTGAGATAATCATGCAGAAATTCTGCAAATCAAGATAATCAAACAGAAAATCTGCAGTGTCACCAAAACCACGCAGCTCTCAAAAGGTATTTGAAAGGATTAACTTGGCTCGTGCCAGGTGTAATGGGCTCTCGTGGGCCCAGCCAGCCTGCCAAGCACTCACTGCAGAAGATACCCTGGCAGGTCACTGCAGTTTTATGCCACAAGTTTAAAATGACTCAAACGTGTCTGTCTGCGCTCAAGGCTCTAAATTATTCTTTGCCCTCTGTTATTTTCTTCTCAGTCTGGAAATGGGGAACGAACCAGCACATTTTCATTCCTCTGAACCAGCAAATTTCCATTCCTCTGTGTGAAAACAATTGGTTCTGTAAGTAGGTGAAGTCTTGGGGGTTTGGGCTTCTCCCTGAAATCCTCCCCCAAAGCCTGATGCAGTTTTACACCGTCGTGATTCTGGTGCTCTCACGGGATGTGACCCATTTTGAGGGAGAAGGGGATAAAGAATGACTACATCAATTAGATTGTGTTCTTAACCGAAGTGAAACGAACCAGGAATTTCAGGTGATCAAGTGAGTTTATCCTTGGTGCTTAAATCCCTCTTAGCTATTTAATATTGGCTTTGAGGACAGCTTTATTTTGAATGCAGCGTACAGCAAGTCCCCACATTGTATTTTACTGGGAAATGAAACCAGGTAAGAGTCTGTCAAAATGGATATATTCAAGGCTGAATCTTCCATACACACATTCTATCTCCAGCTTCAGATACCCTCACAAAAGAAAAATATGAGCCCTTCCTGACCCAAGGTCTTACAGCAGGGCTGAAATTGCAGCTTCAGGGGTAGGCAGCCTATCAACAAACAGACCCAGGGCACTAAGCTCAAATATAATGAGCTCTGACATCTGTCTCTAATAAGCACTCTGTATTTGTTACATATTGGGAGGAAAGGAAAGCGAGACAGCCAAGTCTAAATAAGACTAGCTTTATATGCACTTCATTAGTCCTCATCCGCAGGCACTGGTAGGGCACACGAAGTCACGCTCTTCACCCTCTTACTGAGTTACAATAAATAGTTCTGGGGGCTTACAGTAAATAAAAGGAGCATTAACTACATAGGATTTGGTTTGCATATTGAAAACTCTGCAGTACATATTGATTAGATTAATTTTGCATGAAGTAGTTTTTCCTTAAGGGTTGTTGTTTTGTTTATTTGGGGTTTTTTTTCTTGCGTCCATCTGTCCTGTGAAATTAAAGCTGCATTTCTAAGAATCAACTTGAGAATGCGGAGTTGAAAATTCTTTAAATTTGAAGACATCAGCAGCTAGATGGGAGCTTTCTTGCTCAGGCTCCTTGCCCACCAAATCAGATCTCACATTAATTTTGCAGTATACAATATGCAATGATTTTTACTGCTGAGAAACTTCTATATGTTTGCTTTTTGTAGAAACCTGGGCTACTGTATTTACAGCACCCAACATCCTGCCATGACTTGTAAAGATTAATGAATTTAAAAACAGAATCCACAAAAGTCTTGATGCTACCACAATTTGATAAATGGGGCATATGCCTGGCGTGCCCGAGTGCTGGCTGCTGCTGCTGAGCTTTTTTCCCTTTCAGTTCTGCACCTCTTTTATCCACTACAAAACTTCTGTTGCCTGTTGCACGAGTGTGAGTTGGCCTCAGCTCCGGTAGAGAAACACAACTCCCATGGACAACGTGAGCTCTGCCCTGGCAGGGAGATAAACTGAATGTGAACGGACTTTTGGTGATTTCAATTTCAACCTTGTAGAGCAAATCCAGCACGATTTTCCAAGTCATGTTTTTCAGACTCATGCTTTTGGTTAAAAAAGGTTAAATTTCACTTCTGCTTGCCTTGTCTCCTCCACCCCCGTCTCCTGCACTCGCCTTTTGTCTGTCTTAGCACCTGGCTCTTCAATGCAGTACATCAAACATCTTCTGAAGGGCTCAGAGATTAAAGATTGTTCCAATTAGAACAGCAATAATGATGATCAACTCTTAGTTCCTGCATAATGAATAGGAAAATGAGTTACAGAAGACTCATCTCAAAGCTTCAGCCAAGATTTGAACTGAATCTTTTAAGAGTCACTTTAATATTGTGATTTTGGTTAGAAGGAAAAAAAGAAAAGAAAGGAAACAGCCTTTGGTCCTTCTCTTCGCACGCTGGAGGTTCAGGTGATTTGGAGAGCAGGTTCAGACTTTCAGGTGCTTACTTAACATGGAGCATTTCAAGGGTTTGTGCCTTCTTACCTGACACATCTTCAACCTTAAAGCCTTCTGTCAAGGCACAGTTCGGTTTTCAAGTGACTGAAATGCATTAATTAAGCAGTAGATTGGGGTGCCAGTGATGGCTGATTCAGGCACGTCAGGTAAGATGGTTATTGTGAAGTATGATTGATGTGTCTCAGTTATTATCTGCACCTATAAGAAAAAAAACATGTATTTTGCCTTAAATAGCAGAGGAGAGTCTGCATTGTCATGGTAAACGTGGTTTTAACAGCATGATGCAACTGGGTGAGCTTTTAAAGAAATCTTTCTCTCTGGAACAGTGAGTGTACATTAGTCTTTCCAGTGGTTTCATACAGCAGCCAACAGACTCCTCAGCTGGTGGATGTCACCCTTCTCCCAAGGAAGGCTGTAAGACACATGAGCTTGCAAAGAATTTGCCTGTAGCTCTGCATGTGGCCAGCAGTAGGGTGGTGCTTGCCCAAGGCTAGTGGAGGAGTCAACAGCCCTGGCTGGTGGTGAAGCAGCAGAGTGCTGAGGGCAGGATAGCAGTGCTGCTTGACCTGAGTTCAAAGCTGAGCCTCAGAACTGAGCCAAGATCCACCTCTGATGGGAATAACCGGGGAGCTGTTGTCATCTCTCCCCAGGAAAAATGAGCACCTTTTCTCTCTGAGGTTGGGTTAATGGTTGGACTTGATGATCTTAAAGGCGTCTTCCAACCACAATGACTCTATGATTCTACAGCAGTGTGTACATACCTAAGCAACCTGGGGGGTTGATACCTGGTTTCCAATTTTGGGACGCCTGTTTCTTTTCTAGAGGTACTCAGGACTCACATATTTGGGCAGTGGTACCATAAAGTGACACCCCCTCTCTCCCCCCAGGAACTAAACTATTTCAGAGCATTCTGGCTCTCTCTGTTTCTTGTGCTGGTAGCTAGCTCAGCCTGTGTTTACTGGGGGAAAATTGCAGACTGAGTATTTAATATGAGGAAATAATTGTCCTCCTTTATGACTTGCCAGCTATTTGCTCTTTATGTTTATTTCCAGCTCTAGCAGGAATGAAATCATGTTAGGAAATGATTTACCAACTTCCTGCTAGCAGCTACATTGCTCTGAAAAACAGTTTGGGCTCACCCAGCAAACACGTAATGGGTCGCTGTGTGGTCCTCCATCTGCAAAAGCTTGCAGCTAGGTTGTTCCGCTGTCTGAACGCTCCATAAATGGCTTAGGGCAGTTTAATACCTTTTATATCTCTCCCTGTTTATATGTTACCTGGTATGATTGTGTCCCTTGGAGCCTCTGTTTTCACTGCGTATAATGTATAGGGTTCAGCCTGGCCTCTAGGCTGAATATAAAGGCATGTACTGTAGTAAAAAAAAGAAAGATTCTTTTTCAGATTCAGGATTCCACATTAATACTTGTAACAGCCAAGTGCTTGAAGAGTAGGTGAGTGCCTAGGAGAGCCTTGAAATCATTGCTGCTTAGTTCTTCGACCTTGCTGCTGGCACTGAGCTGACTGGTAGAACCCCAGCAAGCACAGCATGTGTCAGACTCCTGGTTCTTCCATGCAGGATGTGGCTGTGTGCCTGGATTTCTCTCTCATGGAAACAGGGGAGGGGACCAAGGGATGTCTCATCCCACCGTGGAACTGGGGTAAGCACCGGTGCCAAGCTGCCACCAAGGAAGTGCTCCCAGGTGGTGTGTTTTTTAGACCCAGGCTGTATATCCTTGGGAAATCACCCCAAGGTACTGGAGGACCTGGGTCTTAATCCACACCTCAGTGTCCCTGCCTGTTCAGTGTGTGCACTACCACCTCTGTCCTATGTCTGGGGGACCCTCCCTGTTTCTGCTGGGGAGTCCTTAGATGTCCTTAGATGAAAGAACTGCCCACAGCACTCTGGGATGTTCCTGCTCCAATATTAAGCTTTTAGCTTGCATAAAACGGGTACAAAAAAAGGGGGAGCCTATTCCCCTGCAGATCCTTTCTGTTTGGTAAAGGTGCATCAGCATCCACAGCTCTGTGGGGTTGTGCACAGTAATAAACTTCACTGTGTCCAACTCCAGTTCTGTGCCGGGCAACTTGTTGACTAATTACTCCTGAACTAGCTTGGCATTTCTAGTGCACAGACTCAAAACATTCAGAGATAGAGAGATCTTTGTTTTTCTTGTCTACTGATTAATTATGTCAAGAATAATCATCCCCTGGAGCCAAGAGGGGAGAAAAAAATAACTGATCACAGCTTGTAGTGCTTTATCCATCCCGAATCCAAGGCAAGAATCAAAGGCAGCTCCTGACACAGCATCATGGCCCTTTATTCCACCCCAAATGAAATCCCACTGCAACGTGTTGCTACAATATTTATTCTGTACTGATTGCAGGGAGAGAGAGCAGGGAGATAAGAAATCCCCGTGCTGATAACAACCTGCTCTTGTCAAGGAGATGGCATCAGCAGTGCCTGCACATTGGCACCGTGCTGCTCGCCAGGTTTCAGATTAATTTTTAATCTTTATCCCCATCTCGTGGCCAGGCTAAAACTTGCATGCGAGGTGGGTTGCTGACTGTCTTAAAACACAGGATCAGTTTTGTTAGAACAGACCTTCAAGATCATCAAATCCAACCATTAACCCAGCACTGGCAGGTCCACCACTGACCCATGTCCCTCAGCAACACATCTTGATGGCTTTGAAACCCCTCCAGGGATGGGGACTCCACCACTGCCCTGGGCAGCCTGGGCCAGGGCTTCACAATCCTTTTGGAGAAGAAACTTTTTCCTCATGTCCAACCTAAACCTGCCCTGGGGCAACTCGAGGTCGTTCCTCTTGTCCTGTCACTTGTTTCTTGGGAGCAGAACCCGACCCCACCTGGCTCCAACCTCCTGTCAGGAGCTGTCGAGAGCCAGAAAGTCTCCCCTGAGCCTCCTTCTCTCCAGGCTGAACAAGCCCAGGTCCCTCAGCTGCTCCTCACCACCCTTGTGCTCTAGATGCCTAAAAATTATTGGCAAGAATCTTGTCAGTTCTAAGCCACACACTTCTAGGCGTTCTCACCCTGCAGGTTGCATCCCCCTGTAACAGCATCTCTTATAAAAGTGTATTGTTGGGTTTGGTTTATTTTTCCTTCTTTTCTTTTAGGGATAGCTGTGGGGTTTGGGGTTTTTTTCAATCAAAAGCTTGTCCTGGTGTGATGAGTGTCCCGCAGCAAAGCTGTTGATATTTTTGCAGCCAAAGTGAGGCAGACACAGTGGAGGAAGCAGAGCTGAACCCAGTGCTCTGTCCCAGCCCAGCAGCATTCCCTCGCTTCCTTAGTGCCAGCTCTCAGACACGAGGCCCTGCCCTCTTCCTTCGCCATAACTTGGCTGCTCAGTTCTGTTAATTTTGCTATCTTAGTGCTAATTTTTTCCAGATTAATAAGCAGCATGATTCAGCCGCCCATGGGGAGGAGGAGGATGGATGAGGATGGATGAGGATGGATGCCTTTTGGCAGCAAAAGGCCAGTGCATTAGTTCATCTGTTAAATGAGATCTCCATTATCACAGCATCTCTCCTTGAGCTGTCACTGCTCAGTGTTTTCCCCCAGCACAACTTGCCACTTCCTTACAAGCCAGTGAGCCCTCTCAGGGTTTCTGAAGGCAGAGGAAAACTCGTTTTCCTTCACTAGGTAACTTCTAGACCTCTCCTTCAGTATTTCATGACATATGTATGGGGTAGGAAATTGCTTTTCAATAGTGCAGGAAAAAAAAAGTAAATTACAAATTAAATACAACTTGTAAGTAGAGAGTCCTCATTTTAAAGAATTGCCTACATGATGGCCATGAAAAGCTATGAAGGGGTAGATATTTTTTTCCATTAGCAGATTCCCATTAGCTCTGCCTCATCTCATTTCTGTTTGGATAAAAGAAAAGCATGCCTCTCCCTAGAGTAAGATCTTGTAGTCAGTAATTTGTGACTCAAGTTTAAAAAACTTTTTTTTTTCTCCTCATCTGAAGGCTGGATAATATAGAAAAAGAAAGGATCAGTTGGTTTCCTGATGCTTTAATGATCCAGAAAATAAAATTTAATGAGGTCAATTTATCTTGTCCCTGGGTCCTGGTCCTGCACCATTAAAGTCAGTGGCAGTTTTGTTATTGACTTAAAAGACGTGCAAATTAAAACTTAAATGTGAAAGGCTGCCTTATAAAAGGGCATTCAAATGGTGGACAACTCACTGAGTTACTCACACCAAGTCTCATTAATCAAGTCACAATTGTTAAACGTTTTCTATTATGACTGTTTTCTTTCCTGGAAGATGGCAAATCATAGCTCAGTAACTCGGTTTGTGTCCTAGAAAACAAGTTCTGTTACAGAAACAATCGATGTGAAAATGTCTGCGAGGGGTTGTATTGAACTCGGATTTATCTCCTCGGAACGGTCTGGAATTTATCCTTCTGGTACCAGCTGCACGAGCCTTCTGTGGTACCCGTTCCCTTCTTGCACTTGCCATAGTTTTAAGTCCTTTCAGTCGTATCTTATCAGAAAGCTGAGGCACTTGTCAACCTTGCAAGAGGCAGCTGCATTTCTGAGCCAGCCAACAGAGCGTTTGGTTCAGTCTTGGGATCTTTGCTAGTGCCAGCCTGGCACTACTCTGGCAGTTTGGTAAAGTGGACGAAACGAGAGGAAAGAATCTGCAGGAGGCCTCTGAAAGTTGTGGTGCGTAGCGTGGATGCCACCAGCAGCCGCTCCGTCGGCACCGTTCCACACGCCGTTCTGTCACGATCTTTTTAACCGTCCTTAAGGAAGAAAACTCTCCAGCTGAACACGCTCAGCTTCTGAATTTGGTGGGGCTCCCTCACATCAACACGCAGAAAGATTGCTCTAGAAGTGAGCTGCCGTGCCCCGCGTTATCATTTAATTATCCTGGAACAGCAGTTTTGTTACTAATTACATAATAGTACCATCCACCCTTTACTGCAATTAAGTTTGCAGTGCCTGACTATTAGAAACTGTGTTGTCATAATAAGGGTAGTTTCCTTTATTTGCTTGTGCTGAGTTGCAGAATCTATAATTATATGCACGGATCATCAATTTTAGACTTGTTTGTATAATTATAAGTAATTGAACATGAAAGCAATTTTGGAATATCAGACTGTAAAGTACTCTGTCTATTGTGGAGTTGGAATAATTAGGAGATTAGAGGGATGATTATCAGTTAAGAAAGAGATTCATAATTTTGTAGTAATTTAAATACAAACAAAAAGCCCACTTTGTGAGTTCAACAGTAGCTTGCCTCACTCGCAAGCAGGGAGAGTCAGATGGACAAAGTTATTAAGCCCTGTGCACATCCAGGATGATTTGGGCTTGGTTTAGTGTGTTGATGAATTAGCACGGTAGTTCTCCTAGTAACATGTTTTATGGGCTGTATTCATGGCTGCGAAGACAGGCATATTAATAGAGTTATTAAATCAATAATGACACATTTTATTGCTAAAAAATAAAAGCCTATTAAATATAAACCAAATATAATTTCTCGGTATTCATTGTGCAGAGGAAAGAGCTGCTTAGTTGAAAGCAAACGCTTTATTTGGAAGAACTTGCTGAAAAGCTTGGTGCAGAGGAAAATCGCTGTTCTTCCACATGCCAGAAAGGTATGTCACAAAAAATACAGATATGTGAAGGTATAGACTCTTAAATGGTCTCAGGTTAGACCCCTGAGCTAGATTTTTCTGCCTCACCAGAAAGCAGATGCTCTGAAGTTTGAGCAGGACCAAAAGGGTTGGAGTTGGGGGCTTAGCTGGGTGGATCAGAAAGCTGTGCTGGTGGGTCTTGCCCGCTGGTCTGCCCCAGGGCTGCTGTGCTGGTGGGTCTTGCCCGCTGGTCTGCCCCAGGGCTGCTGCGCTGGTGGGTCTTGCCCACTGGTCTGCCCCAGGGCTGCTGCGTGGTGACCTCTGGGGCCCTGCTGCTGCCAGCTGGCTGGTGCTAATCCTGCCTGCGGAAAGGAGTTTCACCCAAGACTTCATCCTTCCCCAGGACAGTCAGTCAGGAACTGATCATCTTCTCATTTCCTTTAATTGCTATTTCTGGGGCTGCCAGTTGTGGTAGCTGGGTGTTCAGAGTGCTTCCCCCACAAAGGGTAGTGGAGTGTGCTGGTGCCAGTCTCCCTTAATAGTCCTCAGCACAGGAGAGACATGGACCTGAGCAGGTCCAGAGGAGGCCATGGAAACAATTCAAGGAGTGGAACCCCTCTCCTGGGAGACCAGGATGAGAGAGTTGGGGGCCTTCAGCCTGGAGAAGGCTCTGGGGAAACCTTACTGCAGCCTTTCAGTACTTCGTGGGGGCTTGTCGGAATGATGGGGACAGACGATTTGTGGCTATTTTTGGTGTTGATGGTGAGATTTCAAGCCTAGGTAGGTTAGTTACTACTGCCCGGCTCGGTGGGGATTGGAAATGCCACCGTGTGCCATCTAGTTTGTGTAGCACTGACATCTGGTGGCAGGAGGCAAGAGGAGCTCCCAAGTTGCATCCCAACAAAGAGGGCTGCAGCAATCGCAAGCTCTTCGCATTCGTGGTGTGTTCATGTAGTTTTCCAATAAATGCAGCGTATTGGAAAGTGAAACAATCATCAAAGATTTGGGGATTATTAGTGTTGCCACAGGATAAATATCAACCAATAATTGAAAGCAGATGATAATAAAAACCAAGTAGCAGCTGTTAAGTGGTGATTGAAGTTGGGAGGTAGGAACAAAAATAAAGATGAAGATGTGGATTCAAGGTATTCTGTTCAGCTTTAGCATCGATCCGAAACAATTTTCAGGAAAATCTGTTTTATATGTCCTTTTATGTCCTAATATTTTATATGTCCTAATAAAGTTATTAGACACCAGAGCAACTTTTGGAAATTCTGCAAGGGAGAATTCTCTTCTGCTCTCTCCCTCTTTTAGCTAGGATTCAAAAACGTGAAGGGACTCCTTGTCTTTCTTTCCTGTCCCTGGTTTTCCCCTCCTCTTTTCTGCCACATTGCCTCCAGCGAGAGCCTCAGGCTTGCAGCAGGCTGTTGTCAGAGCTCTCCGATGATTCCAAGAGCAGTGCCAAAACCAAGAGCTTAGAATCGTGGCATGTCACCCCAAAGACACTAAAACTTCCTGAGGTATTTGTAAATTAAATTTGCAGTGCTTTTTATTTGCACTCTGGCATTTGAGGGCTCACATTTTCAGGACTGTCCGTACAGTTCTGAGGACTATGGTTTTGTTCTCAGTACTTTCTTTTTCTTTTTTTTCCCCTCAATAAAATCTGGTCCTGATGTACTCAGGTGGTTCCATGAGCTGGGACCTCCAGAGAGCTGCCAGCTCCTGGGGGAGTCCCAGGAGAGCTGCAGCTTGGCTGTGCTGAGCATCTGGAGACATGCAGATCTCCCCGCAGCCAAACCCTCTCTGTATCTCTACCTTGGTGTTAAATCAGAACCTTGCATTGCTCTAAGAGACAGTCACATCACTTATGGCCCCAAATAAGTGACCTTTAACAGCATCTCGCTGTTCTTGCATGTATGCACTAAATTCTCCAGAGGAATTATTCCTGGGATAATGTTTCTTATTATTAGTCTCAATAAGCAGTAGCTTAAACTTTCTGTGAACTTGCCAGATTTTTATAAGGCAGAAGCTATTTCCTAACAGGCAGAGCTTGTAATTCTTTGCTGTCTGCTAGAGGGCAACATATGTTAAATAATAGCATCCTTTTCTGCGTGGCTGCTGCTCATACCAGCTCATCCTGCTCATACCTGCTCATCCATACCAGCCATACAGCAAGGAGGAAGCGTGTAATGATTGCATACAGAATTCCTGTGCTTGTAGGAGGTAAATAATAAACAACACTGAGATGCGTAGGGAAAGAACAACAACGGCCAGGGATCCTGTTTGTATTTAGATGAAAAGATGCTAACTTTATAGCCTCATGTAGCCAAGTACTCATCTGGTAGATACAGGCACAGGCAAGTGTTCAAGCTTCGGGGTGCAAACGGACCCTGCAGGTAAGTGGGAGTCTGCACAGCTCTCGTTTCCATGCCACAGGGAAGTCTGGTGACTAAATAGCAAAGCCTTCTGCAGAAACGTGGGCTTTTTGCACTGGGTCTTGTAGTTGTTTGCAGGCATAAAATCATCCCTTGTTCTAATGATTGAAGCAGGACACCAGAAAACACCTGTTCCGTGCGTGTAAAAAGGGGTTTTGTGTTTATTATAGAGAGAGGATCTGTGCCCAGATTTAACACAAGTATAAATCTGATCACAAATTCAAGGCCAAAGAAATAAAAAAGACCGCAAGCCTCTTCACAATTCCTACGCATTGTAGGCAGTAGGGTGCAGTAAATGCATGTTAGCTAGCATACTGAATTTTCTGTCTTTATTAGCATCTTTGACTGTTACCTTATGTCCTTACGTTCGGGCGATGGCAGCAGTGACAACGCGTTGTATACTGTCCTGCTCCTGCTGTGCTCCGGTCCATGTCCCTGGGAAACATGATTGATGTCATTGGACAGCATTGCTTTTATAATATTTCATCATTTATGAAATTTGGGAATGCAGATGTCACCTTTTTGTTCTAGGACGTGCTCCCATGCTGGTAGATGGTTAGTATATTCCCTGGGAACGTATATTTTCTGAGCATTAAACTGGATTTGCAAGAAAGGAAGAAATTCACCATGGAAATAATTCAAGAGAGAAATGATAGAAATAATTCAGTTTCTTTTATTAAAAAGCATTTATCACCACTATTTCCTTTAAAAATGAAGATACAAGTGTGTGTGCATTTGGCAGAGCATGAATTTTATAAAAGGCAGAACAGGCACCGACACAAACGAGTGAGTTCTTTTACTTACCCGGGAAGTCAAATTGAAATCTTTACAGGATATGGGCCCTGGGGAGTGTGATGAGTGGTTTAATTAGTTTTAAACCATCATATTTAATCAAGCACTGTGCATTTTTAAACTGCTACATTCATTCCACTTCTAGGAAGGCTGTTTCAGATCTTTTCATCATTAGTAGTTTGAGACTTTGGAGCTCTAGATTCAGTGTGACGCAAATCTCTTTTAATTGACACCACTGTGCTCTAAACCGAACTGATTATTCTCAGAGTCACACCTTAGACTTAAATTCAGCTTACAAGGAGGAAGAGCCATTAGACATTTCTGAGCTGCAATTATAATTGGGGTACGGTTCATCTGCAAAGCAGCCAGAGTTGTTCATTTATCCCTGTGATAAGAAGCTCTAGAAGGCGTGCGTGGCAGGACAGCCGGCTGAAAGCCACCCAGAACTATTTCTATCGTGCTGAACAAATTTTTTTGCATCAGACCTGCTACGGCACAACTGCGACGTTTGGCTTGTTCCATTTTTATAACTTAATTCATCAAGCAGTTATCAAAGCAAAATAACGACATCTTAACTGCTTACAGTTGAACTAAATAAGCTTTGATTAACTTCAAGGGGAGAAAAAAGAAGGATAGGGGCTCTCACTGTGTTGTGGGTTTTGATCAAGGAAAATACATAAATCACAGCTATCTTGACATTCTGTGTGGAAGCAGCAGGTCTGCGAGCAAAGAAGCTGGCTTGGGCTGTATTCTTTGCTGGTTTAAGCAGGTTTGAGCTTTGCTGATGCTACAAAGCCGGTGGGGCAAAGTCTGATTCTTGTTTGGACCCAGGGACTATGCTAGAGGCTGAGAGGATCCAGAGCAGGTCCTGTGTTGGGGACAAGTATCCCAGAGCTCCTGCAGACCTGCTGGCTTGCCTTGGTAGGTGTGTGCCTGTTCTCCAGCCCTCCTGTGCAGCATCCCTGGGGTCCTGGAAATAAGCTCTTACTGAAATGATCTGGATGTGTCGTATCTCCTAGTGCTTGCCGTTGTGCTGTTGGCAGGTTGAAGAAAATGTCTTGGACATTTGAGGTCAGTTTTAATGCTCTTCTCTGAAACTGTACATTTTTAACAAGCATGGAGTCAGTCCTAAAAATCACTTAAGCTGCTTTTTTCCCCAAAAGGTTTGTATAGTGGATTCCAGGGCAGGTCTTTCAGGGAAGTCTCTCCTCGCTGAACAATGACTGCTACAAAACTTTGAAGCGTGTGATCTTATGGGTTTAAAGAGGTGGGTTTTTTCTTTCATATTTATAACAAATCTAAACAGCAAATTAGTTTGAAAGAGTCTACACAGTGTAGGAAAACAACCGTTTTTCTTCACCTGATGGATGGCCTGAGTACTTTGGAACGACATATGGTTGTCAGTCTTCAGTCTTTATTAATTGCAGTGGTAATATTATGATAAAACATAGGTGTTGTGGTAAACCAGAGCCTCTTTAAGTAGCCCTAGTACAAGTACAGTCCTCGCCTTAAAAAGTTTACAATCTGAATAGAAAGGATAGCCAAGGAGATGAAGGGAAGTGCTGGCTGAGGGAAAGGTGAAGTGACTTGCACAAAGTCACCCAGCTCATTAATAATAGAGCTAAAAATGCACTTCTCGGTGCCTTCAGAGCTAGGTGGAGGTTTTCTAGCCCGTGACAGAGTTAAGGTTTGCTGTCTCTCAGTCCCTCTGATCTAGTCGCAGGATTCACAACACCGCAGTAAAATTTATAGTGATTGCTTGTCACAGTGTTGCTTCTACCCCTGGAAGGAATTAAGGTAGCAGATCTGAAAACCACAAGAGTCTTATGTATGGAAAAGCTGTACTGGGCCACTTCTAGGTGCTTCTAAAATAGCATCAGTCAATTCTCTACCTAGTACATAAAATAGGATGAGTAATTTCCTGCCCCTAAAACTCTTAAGCCACTTTGGGTTTTCCGTGTGTGTGAAATATCCAGTACAGGATGGTATGCCTGTGGGCTAAATGTTTTACTGGCTTGTGTTAAAAGAAGTACAAAGTGAAACCACCTCAGGTCCATGACTTCGTGACAGACTAGCAAGAAGCTCTCCAGCAAACTGCTTTCTGTCTACCTGCAAATGCTGATTCATTGGAATTACAATGTTCTTGGGAAAGCATTCAAAACAGACAAGAAATTACAATGTTCTTTGGAGAGAATTCAAAACAGATCAAGAAGGCAAGTGAACTTTTGCTGGAAATCTCTCTGGTTTCCTTTGCCTGGTTTCTTGGCATCCTTTTAAAGGGCTGACTGTGTGGAGCACTGGCAGTGCTGGTTCCTCAGCTTCCCAGCAGGTACCTCCTCTCTTGGTCACGCTCAGGCAGTGGCTTATCCTCTCAGCTTAGGACAGGGGTGAAGAGCACACAGGAGAGGAGTGGACCCCCCTGCCTGGGGGGAGATGGGTGTCACTTGCCTGCAAATGTGTCTGTAGGTGAGGAGATACAGATGTGCACAGCAGAAGTCTGACGTGATCCTTTTTATTCCCCGATTCACCTGCATTCACTAATGCAGAATGCCTTTAGTGCTTCTTTTTTTCTGCAGAATTGGGGTTTGGGAGAAGGAAATGCTGGGTTTTTTCTTCTGTGGCACAACAAAAGCATACATAAGAAACCTCCACAAGCTGAAGTTAGCTTTTCCCCCTTGCCCCCCTCCTCTGCTCAGTGACACGCTAAAAAGAGAAAGAGCTGATACTTCCAATTTCTTCACTCAGATGCAATTCTGGTAAGTGTTGGCTGGAGGAAGACTTCCAGTGTGAAAGCTGCTCAGCAGTAGGAAGGCCTGGAACTTGCTGCCAACTGCAGAACAATGCAGCCTGCCAAAGAACCCAGAGTCTGCAGGGTGAGGCCCAGCTGTTTCACTCTGGCTGCAGAAGGAGGCTTTCCTGAAACGCAGGCACCGTGGAGCCCGGCTATAAATCCCGTAATGTCCTAATGAGCCTGCCTGAAGTGCTGACCAAAGGACCACAAAGGCTTGCTGAGACCAAGGCTGCAGCTTGCGGCGCTGTGGAGATTTCAAGATAAAAGAAATCAGGTTCCTGCTGCTGCCAGCTCTCCATCCCCTGCTATGGAGGCACTTTAACCCCTCTTCTTTCTTAACTGGACAATCTCCCATGTGCCTCTTTGAGGCACAGTACAGCACCTGAAACCTTTTAGATGTGGTTGTCTTTGTAGTCACTTAATTTTATTTCTATTTGGATTGAAAGATAGAGGCTTTTTTTTTTCTCTCTTTATATATTTTCCTCCCCCAGGAAGAGTGGTATGACAATTTTCTATTTCAGTGTGTTGGTAGCCACCTTGGAATATGCATCACTTCTGCCCTTAAAAGAAACAAGGTCGTTTTATTGGTAACAAAGTGATCTTGTGGCAATAGGATGAGTGTGGGAATTCATAAGGCTGAAGTTTTGCTGTGGGGGAAGGGAGGTGACTCTGGGTTGACGTGGCTGCGGAAGCGACCTCATTGAGTACAAAGGTCCAGGTCTCAGTAATGGATGTATAGAAGAGGATGGAGGTTGGGAGCTGGGGCCATAAACCGATTCATGTTTTGCCAAAAGAAGGAATAACCTACTGCTCTTTAGCTTTTAAGCATTCCTGAGGGGCTTCTTTGAAGGATTTGAGAGTCCACTTCTCTGTTGTGGCCGAGTGTGTGAATGTGTGTCAAGGTTGCCAGGCAAGACCCTTCTCTCAGACAAGACCTCAAAGGCCAAAGTCCTTATCTTCATGGTCAGAGATGTTACTGGTTTTTTAAACAGGAATTCTGTACATCTCAGATTCTTGTTTTGTTTGATTTGTCTGGTTGGTCGGTTTGCTTTGACTTCCCTCTTGCCCTTAATAATTGTGCCTCCTTTCCTTTGTCGCAGACGGGGGTTTAACGTGGGAGGGCTGGTGCACAAGCAGCTTTGATCTGTTCTGTGGCAGCAACTGGTGCATCACACAGTTCTGCATCATGTGAAATCCCCCTTCAGAGCAGAATGAAATCCTATGGAGATCTCTGCAGGGAGGTTCCTGCAGCATCTTCTTGCACCTCCGGTGGAGGTGTGACCTTTTTTCTTTGACAGTTTGGGAATTGTTCATATGTGTTGTCATTGATCACACATCAGCTCTGTGGCTGAATTTAGCCGAGTGGCCTTTTTTTTTCTGTGAGTTCACCTTAGGTTTGCATTTTTTGTTTGATTTCTTTGAATAAATTTAAGAACCCAAAACCCTTAGTGTTACCAATAAGGGAATATTTTCTCTTTTTGGAGTAGGAACTTTATTTCTTTAAAGCTGAGATTAGAGAAGCAAAAAGGCTGCTAATTGCTGCGATGAGATGGTCTCATTGCATTGCCAAGGTAGCTTTATGGACAAACTGTTGAAGCCCAAGTTGGTCAACACTGACATTTTCCCAAGTGTTGTGCTGATCACGAGCATGATCCTTGGTGAGGACAGGCCCCTGATGCTGGAGCAATAAATGCTTTTCTGACAAAGCATTTCAAAAGAGTCAGGACAGGAACACTCAACACCAGTATAAACTGGGAGAGGAGTGGGTGGAGAGCAGCTCTGCAGAAAGGCATCTGGGGGAGCTGGTCAACAGCAGGCTCAGTGTGAGTTAGCAGCGTGTGCTCTGGCAGCCGGGAGGTCAAACTGCGTCCTGGATGCATCAGACACAATCCTGGGGGGCATCAGTAGGAACTTTTTTAAATGATAGGTTATTAATTAAGAATTCCTTAAAGTGGGGGTCTGGAAGCACGTTAGCTGTCAATACTGCTTGGATTTTTAGCCTTAGCTTTCCCTATGGCTTTAAGCCAAGTAATTTTCCTGTCCTACCTCAGTGGGTCTATCTGTTATAGGAGAGCTAGTGATCTATGACTTTCAGCAGGGTGTTGTAAGGATTAGCTGGTCACTCTTTCTGTTGAATGCTTTGGGTAATGTAAGACGCTGTGTAGATATTACTTTTGTTCCCAAAGCATTTTTGTTTTGTGAATTTTCTCTGAAGTATGCCATTTTTATGATAGGAATATTTATCTTATGGCCATTTTTTTTAAAACATGGTTTTAAGTCGCCTGTGTGAGGCACTACATAATGTGAAATATTTTAGTAAATTACTCAGAGTATTGCAGATGAAAGACAGAATTCAGAAGCTCTCTCTATCTTACAGTCCCCCGAAATGCCTCATTACTTAGTGATACTTAATCAAATTTAATCTACAATAAATCTCTCTGTGCCGTTAAAATTCTGGTGGGCATTGCTGTCACATTATTTCTGGGGAGTCTGAATTAGGCAATGTTTGGGATTTTTTTTTTTAAACATCTTCTACTGAGGAGAGGAAAAATAACTCATGGGCTTGCTTTACAGAGACACAGCATTCAATTAAGTCTGCCTAGCAAAGCAGGATAAAGTCTTGTGGTCTCTGTTTCACACCCAAGTTCTGCTTGATGCCAGATTGTTTTGCCCATTTTTTCACTCTGATGTGTCTCAAAGTTATTTTTTACGGTTCTGATGAAACGGGCTGTCATTTCTCATGTTTATCTCTGCCATGCAGAAACAAAAGGCAGTTGGTTTGGACACGCTGTACCGAGTTCAGTGAACCCAGTGGAGCTGCACCAAGGATGCTGGGTGCCCAAGATGCTCAACCTTTCCGTGTGGAGCACGGCACGTGGCTTCATTCCACGCTGTGGTTTCTCATGGAACCCCAGCTCCCCCAGCTGGGGACAGCTGTGATTCTGGCGTGTTAGATGGGGTTGATTTTTAAGGCACAGAAAGTTAAAAAAAAAAAAAATAGACCAACCACACACAGTGATTCCAAGTGCCAATGCACAGAACGCTCTTCTGTATTTGTTAGTGTTTTAAAAATATTAAAATCTAAGGACTGGGGCTTGAAACTCACAAGGGGAAGCGTCTGATTCTTCAGTAAATGTTGATGCCCTCACTGAGAGTACACCTTGCATTTCTAGTTCTTACAACCAGCTAACCTGAGTCACGGCGTAGATGAGGCTGGAGATGGAAAGGTTGGGTAGAGAGCAGAACTTCTCTTTACAGGAGCAGACAGGCATAGGCTTCTTGTGATGAAGCTGGGCACTGCTGTGTGCCAGGCCACCACAGATGTTCATGAGATGACCATCAGACATTTCTTTCCTCGCTGTTCAGAAAGTACTTGGCAGCAAATAGTCCATTTGACTTGCTGCTCCCTGTTCAACTGGTGATTTATAGTGAGCATTTCTGGTACATGCCACTGTCTTTTTCACAAGACAGGTAATAGATTTTGATTTAGATTCTTGTTCTATGGACTTTACTCTGGTTTTAAGCTCCCTTTTTTCTCTTTATTTTAGAGGTTTCTGTGCCAGAGTGAGATAGAAAGTTAAACAAGTCCTATGTGTTCTTTCCAGGGGTCGATAGTCTTAAGGCACAAAGATCACATAAATCAGTGTATTCTGTCAGCTTTCTGCTTTAAGTCTTTTCACTCATAGAATGGTTTGGGTTGGCAGGGACCTTAAAGATCATCCAGTTCCAACCCCCCTGCCATGGGCAGGGACACTTCCCACTAGAGCAGGTTGCTCACAGCCCCAGCCAGCCTGGGCTTGAGCACTTCCAGCCATGGAGCATCCACAGCTTCCCTGGGCAACTTGTTCTGGTGTCTCCCCACCCTCAGAGTGAAAAACTTCTTCACATGCCAGTTTTCATTTAGATTAGAGTTCAACATCAAATCCATCCCATCACTGAGTCCCCTCTGAGTTTGGGGACTCCCAGTTCCACACAAAAATTTCCAGCAACCCCAGTGGACTTAAATGGCATTTTCTTTTTTCCACTTTTTTGTGAACGTTACTTTCCTGTGGGTTTCCCTGCATGGGCTTTGCAGGGGGTAAGTGGAATGGGTGAGGAAGGGAAAGTGTCAGGATGGTGTCATACTCAAAGCAGAAAGGTTTTTGGGGAGGAAAAAGGAATCCCAAGAGACAGCCAGGCCCTGGATTCTCGTGCTGCTTGCTGGGAGATCAATCCATATTTGTATCACTGACCAGCTCAAAATGAGTGAAAAGGTCACATAAATGGCAGGGTCAGGGATGCACCTTTCCCTCCAATAGCACTTCTTATTCCTGAGCCTATTTTCCAGGTCACTGACTCCTGTGGTCACAGCCATCAGCTGCCCCTCAGTGGAGGATGACAGCACAAAGTGGTCGGGGGACGCTTTGGAAGGCTGAAAGATTTGTATCTGCAAGTGGTCAGGGCCGAAGGAAAGTGTCAGAGGGACAAACACCACAGAGCAGAGAAGGGGCAGAGTGCCGAGGAGCTGCCAGTCCCTGCAGTTGGTCTGTGCCCCCCCATTAGTGCCTCCCCCAGCAAGATACTGGTCTTTGGCTGGCTCTTGGGATGCCTTTTGGCAGCGTTGGTAGTACCCCAGACCATAAGGAGAATTGTAAGTAGGAGCTGTGTTGTGCAGGGACCAGGCTGTTGGTAGCAGTATGTATTTGGTGCAGGGAATAGGGGAAGGGACATCCTGGGAAAAGAGGATGAACAGTTCTGTGAACTAATCTGTAAAATCACTGGGTTGGTACGAATGAAACTGGCTACCTCATTGCACAACTTAAACAGAAAACAATTAATACGTAAAACTGTGATCAGGGAAGACATTACTAGAAGCAATTTGTGAAGGAGGATGAAAGTCAGCTAGAAGCAGTCTATCAGCAAATGAAGCAAACATGGTCCTGGGTGGTGAGGGGGAACCTAAGGAGTATGGTTAACCCCATGGGAGCAGGGAGGGCACAGCAGCATCCACCAGAGATGGAGATCTTTCTGCTGGGGCTCACATCCTGACACCACAGGACATCCAACCCATGGCTGCAGGGGTCTGTCACTGTGGGCAGATGATCCACAGCAATGAATCCAAATGCTTCTTAAGTTAGGGTGGGGAAGAGGAAGAGCTGGCCTGGGCTAGGCTTTAAATCCAGGCACAAACTCTGTGGTTGGTCCCACCATGACAAACGCCAGGAGGTCTCTGTGCTGCGCTTGCATTTCTGAAAACTCAGTGCTAATTTTCCTGTGTTGTGCACATTAGAGACTTCCCAGAGCATTATGATGGAGCTGGTCTAACCCAAAATCTCAGATCCAGATATTTTTCTCAGATTACTTTAGACTATGAATCCCTGCAATGTTCCTCTGACTGTGAACAACTTTGAACCTTAGAGAAGGCTTGTAAGGCACTTGAATTTGAGTTTAGAAGTTTCATCTATTTTTTTTTTTTCTGTTTTGCTATTGAAACTTCTGTCCCCCCAGATCTGATAAATTCACATTCACTTATAGCCCCTTCTTCCCAGCAGCCATTCCCTCACCGAGGGCATGTTGCAGCCTCTCACCTGCTTATTTCAAACTTGATGTACTAATGGGTTCCTTTCTAATTTAGGTGGGGTTTCTGCTACTATACAACTCTGAGGTTTTTTTCTGTGACAGCAAGCCCTGGGTGAGTGCAAAGTGGGAGAGTTACAAGCTGCTAATTGCACGAAGATAGTAGTTCCTTGTCAGCGTTTGGTTCTGTTTATCTCCTCACCTCATGTGATTTCCAGAGCAAAACCCTGAAGAGCTTAGCACGGTTTGAATCCTCTAATTGTGCTGCTGCAGCCACGTGACTGCCTGGCTGAGTAATTCCCTGCAGAAGGAGACAAACTGCATGTTAAAAAGCTCAACAAACAGTGTTGAAGCCGTGAACGAGTGGCAGCGGTACACGATACCTGTGCCACTTTGCCTTGGAACCTCCCACCACTGCCGCAGCGGCGTGGAGGTTTGATTTATGGTACCAAGCTTGGTGATCTGAGGGGAAGAGCATGGGTGGGGAGGGAAGGCTAGCTGGACCTTCGGCTTGTTTCCTCTCCCCTTTGCCAACCCTCTGCCTCCAAAACTGGTTCCATCTATCGTTTATTAGAACGAATGGTTCCTCAGAGGTCTCGCTGAGGAGGTAGGAACCCTGCCTTGTGGAGGTAAGGAGCAGGTGCCTTCCCCACTGCCGGGGAGCCTAAATCCATTGCTGCTGTTCTGCAGTGGTGTAAGACAGGATGAGAAAGAGAGAGGAGCTGGCACAAAATACGCAGGGATCTGCTACAGACTGTCTTCATTTCTAGGTAGTAGATGGGAGGGGGGAGAAGGCAGAGAAAACCCCATCGGCCCCGTTTTACAAAAAGCCTCGCACGGTTTTCAGGACAGTTAATTGCATTGATTGTTCCAACCTCAGTATCCTCCTTTCATCCGGGAGCTGGGCATTGAATTGCAACTTGTTCTTTGGTCTGGCTGAGGGCGGAGGAGAAGGGGCCGTCTGGCACTGCCAGCCCGGCCGGGCGCGCGTACAGCCCGTGTGCCTTTGCAGAGGACACCCCTGCCAAAGCCTGGGGCCGAGGTGCCGGGAGCACGGCCGGTGCAGAGCGAGGGAAGGAGCCTGGCAGCAGCCTCGTGATCCCTGGCAGGTAGGAGACCACGCAAACCCTACGCTTCTGCCTCCCCAGCTCGCTTTCGGAAAGCAGCGGTGCCGGCAGCGGGAGGCCTTGGGCTCGGCAAACTCCTCTTTGCACGGCACGGGGTCGGTGAGAGCAGCTGGGTGTGTGTGCCCAGAACCTGCTCTGTATGAATGAGGAGATCGATCGCTGTGCTAAAAATCACTGGGGCCATCTGGGATTTACAGACAGAGGCTTGACTTGCAGATCTTACCGAAACGGAGGTCCGCAGTAACTGCTGAACACCAGCACGGGCGATGGAGGCGGCGTAGAAAGTTATCTGGGAGACCTGGAATGGCCCAGTGATGCTTTGCCCAGCCCTCAGTTGTAAAGAAGCTTAGGAAAGGGTGAGAAAAATGCTGGAGCAGGAGGAAAAGGTGTTCTGCTGCTGCTTTGGTTTTAACCCTGTTGATGCCGTGTGGTTTTGAATGTACTGCGGGATGATAAATCAATGCAGCTGTATTTTACTGGTACCTGGTGGCTACCAAAGCCTGTCTCTTTATGTCTGCCCACAAACTGGGCAAGCCTGGGGGGAGGAGGAGAGAATGCAGGAGGAGAGAGCAGAGAAAAGGCTCATTCAGAAAGACAGCAGAGGATGCTCTTGGAAATGGAGTGTAGATTTCCAGTCAGTTTTATGCGTATCCTGTGCTCTGTGATGATGCAGAACCACAGCAGCTGTCAGGCTGCAGAGTGGAGCTAGAGACGAACCCAGATCTGAGACTGGAAAGAAAAAGTGCAGAAACAATCTTCTGCTGTAGGTGAAGGTGGCAGGGTGTTCCTAACAGAGACTGGGCATGATCTGAAACTTACTTCAACATAGTTTTCCAACGTACCCAAAATTTAGTTGTGTGTAAACCAGCAGAGTTTAGCATCACAGAATCACTGAGGTCAGAAGGCACTTTGGGATGTCCAGGCACTTTGGGATGTCCAGGATGTCCAGTTCCATGTTGGAATGGTGCCAGTCAGTGTAAAGCTAGGCAAGACTTAACTCTCAGGGAAAATTTAGATTGTGAGTCTTTAAAACTGCAGGAGAGATCTGGGAGGTTTCCTGTGAAGAAGGACTTTACGGGTTGGTTGGTTTGGTTTTTGAACTAACGCAGCAGGAAGCTCAGTGGTGCTGAGCACTGCAAGGCCAGGCATTCCTAGAGAAAGGCTGTAGTTCCCAAAGTGCTCCATCTTTTGGGGCTGTTAGGGCAGGCTGGGCTGCAAGCTGTGCCTTCTGGCTTGTGTTCTGCCCTCAGGCACTCAAGTCTTGACTGCTTAAGTGTGAATCCAACCCCAGACGGTTTGAGGCATGGAACATTTGTCCTTTTTGTTTCCATAGTTTGTATACACTTAGAAATGTATTGGGAAAACACTTGAAAAGCAAACCCCCTTCAGTATCCCGCTGGAAAATGCTGATCTAGGGAAGCCCTCAGAGCCTGCATGGATTTGACATCGAGTCGGAGCCTTTCCAAGAAGGAAAGGGATCTGCTTTTGGAGTCAGCGCTGTCGCACGGGGCAGGAATCCGTCTCCCCTTGTACCCTGCCCACCTTTTGCTTAATGCAGTGCAATGGACTAAAACCTGGCACTTGCAGAGCACCTTTCCCACTAATAGGAATATCTGCAGATTAATTAGGCTGCAGCACTTAACATTAAATCTCGCTTATTCTAATTGCCTGTTATGTCATGCTAAGGAGACCGTTCGGTTTTACTGCCTGCCTGCTGCTGATCCAGACAGCCAAGAGTTTCCACGTTATTTTATGCTCAGCTACGCCTTGCTGGATTATTTTTTTTCTTCTTCATTGTTTGGTTTTTTTTTTTTTTCCTGGATGGGGCATAGGGAGCAGCAGATTACTTCTCTGTTGAATATTTATCTGTATCTGAAACAAGTGAACAGGAAAGAGAGGTGTGTGTTTAAGCATATGAGACTTCTGAGGCACCTTACTTTTAATTAACAAAAACCAAACAGAACCTGTGAGTCGTGTTGTATCTTCGCTCGAGATCCAAATTAAAACACGGCTGAGAGTAAGGATGGCAAGGGGAGGAGGGAAGGCTCACATTTTCAGGGGAGGAAGAAAATAACAAAGCAATGGCTTTTCTCTTTTCTGCTACTGTAAGCAGTTATACAGAGTAGAGTGAAAAGATCCAAATGATGCAAGTATCCAAATGTGCTTTCTCTATTTCCCAAAGGCCAAGCTAATCTACTCACTGGAGACCTGTCCCAAATGAGAGTTACCTCTCCTGGGGAAAACTTCAGCTCTTGAAATGAGCACTGAAGGAAGGTTGGTGGGTTCATCAGCACTGAGAAGCCAGTCCACTCTCTGATGCTGTGCCCAATTCGTGACCATCCAGACTTGAAGTTTACCTGGTTTGCTCTAGTTTTTTGTGGACACAGTTGAGCAGTGAGAAAATGACTCGGGCAGGTTTCCTCTGTACAGGCAGATTTGTGCCCGGGATGCAAAGTGAGTGCAGCTCTTTGAGAGACAGGCTTAGCATCCAGGTGGCTATTCCTGTTTCTAAGCTCTCAAGTGAGAGTAAATGATTTAGCTGTGTTGGAAGGACTTACACTATCTTACACTAGCAACGTGTCAAGCTAATTAGCGTGGTGTTCTGAGTATTTATCTCAGTGTGAATGAAGCTTTGTCCCATTCACAAGCCGTGTAGATGCAGCAGCTCCAAGGCCTAAGCATACAGTCATGAGCAGCAGGAGTGACTAACCTCTGCTTAAGAAACCTCCTTTAAGCCCGAGGTGGTGGTTTTCCCCCTTCTGCCAAAGCAGTAAGCCATCTGCAGAGATAAATAAGTGCTGTTGTCCTTATCAGTTATTTACAGATGCCTCAAATAGCAGGAGCAATGGGAGGCCTTCTGTCTGGATGCCGTGGTGTTGAATGGTGATTTGTTGGGGTTTTCACTGAAGAAAAAAAAGGTAATTAAGAAAATGAACCCTCCCCCAGCAAACCTAAGACATCTGGCCTTGGAGAACTGTCAGGCTAAGGTGAGGAGAAACCATCTGACAAAACCCAAACCATCAGTGCCAGCAGCTAGAGGGGGCTGAGCAGAGACCTTTCTTGCAGGGACCAAGCCAAGTTTGAAGGCACCGTGTCTTGAGTCTCTGCTGGCCTTGGCTGTCAGCACCGAATCTACACACCAAGTCCCCAGACTGCCCTGAGGGATGCACTGCAAACCGGGGGCAGCACATTCCTCCTGGGATGGGGTGCAGACTGTGCTGTTTGCCAGACTCTGTGCTAGTTAAGTCAGGATTGTGTCCATCCCTCAGGTAGGTTGCCCAGGAACTTGTTTTGTAGAAGTGAATAACTGCAAATCAGCCTTGTATGCATTTATATATTTTTTTTCTGATGCCTGACTTTTCAGGAGAGCATCATTGGGTTGGTTTTTTATTTCACAGCCATTAAAACTGACCTGTTGTGTTTTCAAGTCTTGGAGACCTCTGAGTCATTTTGGAGTGGTTTTGACCTGTTTTGTAGCCCAGCTTTCTTGCTTACAAGCTGCTTTTCCCTGTAGAACTGCTGTTGTAATTGCTGCACTTATAACCCTGCTGCTGCCACTTATGTGACTGTGTCTCCAGGAGCCGCGCTCTGCTGCAACGGAGCAGTTTCTCTGCTGTCTGATTGTAAAGTCCATGGTCTCAGTTATTTAAAGATGGGATTAAAATGGGTGGGGTTTAGGCTTCTGTTTTCCAAATGATTGCTGTTTTGTTTGCCTGCTGCTGTGGCCAGCTGGACACATCTTAAAGGGGGAGGGAATGTCTATTAGAAAAATCTCACCCCGTGCTTTTGAAAAGTTTGAGCACACAATCTAGGCCCCCACAGTCATAATCGTGTTTGGAAACATGGACCTTCAGGTTGGCCTTTTTTATTTGTTTTCTTGTTTAAATTAATCATAATCTGGTGACATTCCATTAGGGAAACGAAGTTCTTTTTGAAGTCTCTATGCAATTATCACAGGGAAACTCACATTGTGTCAAAACCTCAGAGATTAAATACAGTAAGACAGTGAGAAACAATATTCATTTCAAGAATGTAAAAAGTAGTAAGTTTGTGCTGTGAACGAGTCTGTGATACACTTTATTCTCCTTAAAACAGATGCAAATTATCTAGAATGAGGTATTGCGTCAGCAGGCAGAAGCTGTGTGGCTTTGGTTCTCGGGAGAGCTTCCTGTCGTATGTGATGTCCATGTTTGTGTAAGAACATCGATGTGGTGTCTTCCTGGTGCTCCCAGCGCTGGCAGGGTGTAACTGGAGAAGCACTGGAGAAGATAACTTGGTATAACTGATGCTGGAAACTGGAATGGTGTCTCGGGAGTGGGATGTTGGGTTCTGCACTGAGGGTTGGTGGGGATGGAATGAGTGTGGCTGGTGCTCAGAGTGTTTGAAGGGAGGGGTGTTAAGGGTTGGGGTTGGGCTGGCCACTAGACAAATGTCTGATGCTCTCTATTAACCCCTCTCCCTTCTTAGCAGGGGAAGAGAAAGGGAGAGAGGCTTGTGGGTTGGAAAACTAAAACAGCTTTAATGAAAATAATAGCAATAACATGAACTATATACAAATATATACAAAACCAATATTGACCCCAAACCCCAATTACATCACCAACACCACTGATGCAGTGGAGCAGGCACTGGGGAAGTCCCAGGCTGGACTCAGTGCAGATGGGAACTGGATTCAGGAACATGTAGATCGGGATTAAAGGCAGAAAGGACAGAGTTCTCCTTGGCCAGTGGCCACTGAAGAAGAGGCTTGACCCTCCTGATCTCTCAGCTTTATATTGAATATGATGTACATGGGATGGGATCCCTTGGTGGTCAGTCTGGGGTCAGCTGTCCTGGCTGCTCTTCCTGCTGCCTCTTACTGCACACCAGTGTCGTTCAGGAGGCTGAGCAGTGACCTTGGTCTGGACAGGAGATGGGATAAGCAGGAGCCTTTCTGCCCAAACCAACCCTTGGAAATAACACTAATCATGGAGCGTTATCGCTGCGAGAAGCAGAGACTGTCTGTCTAATCTGCCATTAACTTCAGGAAATGCAGTTAATTAGAAGAGACTTCTATGGTTCTGTGACCCTTCTGCATGTGTCCCAGCAACACAGATCTTTGCCAGTTGGAATGAAATCCCAGTTGTCAGAGGAAGAAGGAACTGGGCACCAGCTGAAACTCAACAAGAATACTTTCACTGGCTTTACTGGGCAAGATCTAGCAGTCTGCAATCATTACTTGAAGCTGAAATTGCATTTTGGCAACATATAATTGCAGACCTGAGCACTCTTGAGATGGTAATGAACCAGAAGAGCTTGAGGTGCTAGATTATGATGCCAGCTCTTACGGTAGGCATCAATTTATCAATTCTCTTGATAAAAGTGAGTATCTCATACCATGCTAAAATTGTGTTTCCTGCAGCAAATCAAAGCTAAACAGCAGGATCCAACTATTGATAAATCACAGCTACGCGCTTAAAAGTGCTCCCCCCCATTTTTCCCTGTTTCACAGGGACAGTGAAGTCATTAATCTTTGCTATTAAGAAACTTTAAAAAAAGACACCAAAAAGCTAAGGAAAATACCAACAATCAAGTGTTCAAAGTGAAAAGTGGTTATTGAAGGAGCCCTATCTTAATTAAGCCACCTCAAAATGTGTTAGGTCGAGTAAGAAAGCAGTAGATGGTCAGCTGTGTTGCAGGATTGCATCTGCCGTACCGCAGAGTGTGCTCTTGGGCTGCTGAGGTGAGATTGTGCACGCAGGAAGAGATACTTTTCAAGCCTGATTGGGTCTTCGGGTCTCTTTTGGGGAGAAAAAGTGCAGCCACGAAGGGGAAAGAGACGCTCTGCGGTGCCGAGCCTGCGCTGCTGGGAGATGGTGCAGGATCCAGGCTTCCCCTGGTATTGTTTCTGCTTGTCTGTGAAGTGGAAGTGCTGCTTTACAGTTCCCAGTGCCCCCCACCACGTTATACATTCCCTGCGCAATGTACCGGAAAGTTACTGCTCTAATTAACTTATTGATTGGTTAAAACAATTGCTAATTGTACCTGGCTGGAAAGCTGGGAGGATCTCCCTGTCACCTGTGTGACTGGATAATAATAGATTTTTCTTTTCATAAATTTCCTTTAAAACATGTTTTCTTTGCAGGAGCTTTTATTTCTGGCCAGCTAACTTTCTGTTCTTTTCAAACTTTCAGTTGGAACGGCAGATGCAGCCTTGCAATCAGCCCTGGGGCAGCAAAGGGGATGAAGACATTTCAGACCTCAGTAACTCTGCTCCCTTAGGGACACTCTAGGCAAACAAAGTATTCATTTTTAGATGTAATGCATGGAGGCTACTAGAAAGCTGTGAAAGACTAAGGGCTGTGCAATAGCAAAGAGGTCTTTGTACCACTGGAAACATCTCTGGGAGGCTTCTTTGAAGTGCCCAAATATGGTTTGGTTCTTCTTTTTTAGAAAAGGAACAAAATAAAGAAAAGAAATAGGCTGGAAAGTCACCTCTGAGATGCTGCTTCTGCATCTTGGCACAAGAGCCTGTGCACAGCCTGCCCCAGCCCGCGTGCACTCAGCACTTCTCTTTGGTAGGCAGCATGGTTGGAACCATTGCCACCACCCAGAAGAAGCTGGCAAACATCAGCGTGTGTGTGTGAGAGAGAGAGAGTGTGATGAGTCCATCTCAACAGTGACACGTCGAGCTGTACAACAACAGATACATATCTTTTAAAGCTCATGGAGTAGGAGCAACTTGCAGCCACTTCTTGCAAAGGTACTGGGAGACTTTTAAGTGAATGTGTCCACGAGGACTGACTAGAGCCACCAAAAAAAGCAAGCTGCTCTCTTCTGATGATTCTGTCTCGCAAGCTCTATCTCAGACCCTGTCAGTTTGTGCTGAGCATTTCTGTATCTCAGTTACTTATCCACCAAATAAGTACCTGTTTGTCTGTCTGTAATGGGACAGGGACTCTTGCTGAAAAGTCTTTGCTCTAGTGACTCTCCCTCCTACCTTTTCTGAGGCTTCCAAGGATGTGCTGTGGTACAGTTATAAATAGTTGTATTTTTTTTCAGGACTCTGTGTTTGTTTATGCAATTTAGCTTTGCTTTAGCTGTTGGTGTGTACTGAGAGATTTTGCCATGTCAGTGATGACCTGTAACAGGGCTGTGCTGCTTAAGGACTGAACTCAGCTATCCTTCCTAGAACTGGGTAGTATGTTTTCCTCACCCTGGATCCATAAAATAATACTAATATCTAAAGCAAGACATATAGGAGGCCTTCTTTATGTCACATAAACTTCAAGGAAATCAAACATTCTCTTTGAATTGAACTTCCCGTAGTGTGGCCAGAGAGGACATGAGTGGTTTTTAGTTTGAGAAGTCCATCTGTGGTTATGGGTTCACTTGCCCCCTACCAGAAGACATTACATAGCACTATTTGCATGTATTTGCATCCAGCTTAATGTGTCGGGGGAGTTTAATTTCCATGTTAATCTGAGCATTAACTTTATAGTGGTTATTTCACAGCTTCGTGGGGGAAGGCAAAGCTGCTGAAGAGTTGACATAGATTCAGTAGGATGTTCTTCCTGGAAAACAAGGCCAAAGTGAAACTTCAGTGTATACAGTAAAAGAGTTATCAAACAAATGTCAACCTGGGGCATCTGTTTTAGGAATGGGCTCAAAGTATTGTGGTAAAAGAGCGTGTTTTTGAGGAATGAAGTGTGCCTGGCTTCTTTCTTTGCTTTTCAGCAGCTGATGGAGCCTACTGAGCACAGGAGAAATGTTCTTTGGTTGTGTTTTTCCCATGAGAGGAAGGGGTGTGGGGGCTGCTTGTATGATGCCCAGAACTGTAGTAGTGTTAGGCTTTTGCCAAGAAAGTGTATTCTCCAAAGATGCCCAATTTGACTTCGTTGAATGCATCTAAAGGGTAGTTATTGAAATGATTCTTTTCTAGCTTAGTGGGTTGGAAGTACTCCTCCCGTTGTCCATTTCAATTTTGGTATCAATGACTCCCTTTAAAAAGCCCAGGAAGCAATGAAGATTCGTTTCCTCAGACTAGATCTGAATCTAGCCTTAAATACTGTGTTTGTTTCAATCCAGCTCTGAGAATACAAAAGCAGAGGAAGGTAGGAATAAATTCTAGAGCTTTCTGACTGTATACCAACATTTAAATTCTGTATTTGGATCAAAAATCAGTCCTAGTGACCAAAAATTAAGACTTTAATGTTCTGCTCTGAAACTACCTTGAGTAGAATGAAAGGGGAAAAAAAAAAGTTAAAAAATGGAACTGTTAATGGGGGGAAGTAGTGCAAGAGGTGTTTTGAAAAATGGCATTGATCAGGACTGTAATTAAATGGCATCTTAAAGAAATGAAGAGAAGCTCAGCATAGAATTAGTTTTTAAAGAAAGCTGGATTTAGAGTGCTCCAGATGTTTTGCTTAGAATAAGCTTCATTGACCTGGAATATGAAAGTGTGCCAGCGTACTCACTGGAGCATTGGTAATGCCTCTGGTTGGGTTTGTTTCAGAATCTTTCATTTGAATTTCAATGTTATTTCATTTTGTGAGCACAGTGATCTACAGAGAATGTTTAATCTGCAGAGATTAAAATTATAAAGGTAAATTATAAGGTACACCAAGCATCCAAACACAAAGCTTTGCCTTGTGACTTTTCCCTGTTCTGGTTTTAACTAAATTATCCTAGGTGTGTAGATCCATTGTTTCCTGAAAACCTCTTTTTGCAAGGCTTGCATTATCAAAAATCTGTATTAGGACAACTGTGTTTGAAAAACTTTCACATTTTTCAAAGGCCTTTGTCTTATCCCTGTCATCCAGGCACCTTTTGCAGCCAAAGATAGCAGAAGATGCCTAAAACAATTGAAAAATTACCAAAGAACCTCCATAATAATCATTACAATTAATAGTTAAACAATATTTTGTGTCCAGCCTGTGTACTGTTTTTACTGCCCATCCTCCTAACCTGTAGTCAGTGGGAAGTTATTCGTTTACAGGATATTGGCAAACAGTTTTAGATCCTTAGGGCTAAAAAATACTGATATTACAGCATCTCCCATCTCAAACAGTGCCGTGCTTCTTGACAACAGTGGCAAATGAGTCAGGCTTGCAGCACCTCCTGTGCCTACTGACGCACAGAAGAACCATCCTAAACCTCACAAGTATCTATTATGCAAAGGCAAATGGTTTTTTCTGAGTTGCTTCAGTGAAGCAGTTGAGCTCCTTGTTCTTCATGTGTATGACCAGGCTCAATTTCCAAACCTGTGAGCAAAACCAGAGGTCAGGGACGTTGCCCTTCACACCTCAGGATCCTCAGGACCATAAGTCTTCCTTGCTGTTTTCCCCAGAGCTAGCCTTCTCCTGATAATTGTTTGTCCCTGGATGATACATCTTCTTGTCACACCTGGCATCACCAGCTCTGAAACTGGGCAGCCTGTGGATATCCTGGGGCTACGCATTAGAAATCGATGCTTGTGGAAGGGTCTTAATGTTGTCATTACTGTGCAGCAAAAGTGCTTTGTTACGTGCTCAGAGACAAATGTGTCAGGAGACACAAAGTGAAGAGTAGATTTATTCAATCCATGGGCTTTTTAACAACGGAAGAAAACATCAGAAAGATAAGGCAACAGAACAGGGGTGTGTGAGAGTTCCTTGACTACTCTAGCACCTCAGCTAGCTCCTCATACAGAGACTGGGGTCTCTCTGTATTAACTCCCTGTCTCTTGCCCTTGTTTTCTTTCCTTTCTTCTCCCAGGCTCCACTTCATTTCCTAGATTCCTCCTCTCCTCCAGCTTTCTCACCTCTTTTTGGCCCTTTAACTAAGTCTCTATTCTCTGCTACCTCTAGCCTCTTCTAACCTCTTCTCTGGCAGGGAGGTTGGACTCAATGATCTCCAGAGGTCCCTTCCAACCCCTGCAATTCCTTGATTCTGTGATTTACTATTCCCAAAATGTAAAAAATGGAAGAGTCATAATTCTGAGTCGCTGAAGATTCCTGGTAAGGAGCTGAACTCTGAGCCTGTGGCTTGCAAATACCAGTGCTTCTCGGACAGTAACCCAGCAGAAGAGGCAGTTGTCCGTTGTATGAAGATAATGTTGTTTATAGCTCTTGCTAGCAAGCCAGAAGCTGACGCCGTTCCCTGGTACGAACTAACACGCCTTCTCTTTCTCGCTGCGGGGATTTGTGAGAGCAGAAGCAGGCTCTTGAAAGATGCTGATGAACATGGTGGCTAGTAAAGGGCACCTTATGTTCCTCGCTGCTTTATATAGACTGCAGTTTTGTCCAACAGTCACTGTGCAAGTTCTAAATGCCCAGGCAGGAAGAACTGGTTCGTAATTGAACGTAGATTCATACAAAGCTTTGGCATATCTTTTATTTGTAAGGCATTGGACAAGCTATGCCATCTTTGTCATGTTTAAATTATGCTTTCACAGTTGTCTCTAGTTGAGTCATAACCTTTTCAAAGCTGAACTGTTTGAACAGTACCTTCTATAAAGCACCTCCTCATGCAAGTTGAGGTGCTTATTACAGATAATTACTTGTGAATAAGCCTTTGTCCCAAAGAGCTTACAAGAGACCAAGCTCATTCCACACAGCCTGATGAAATAAATCAGATGGCATTCACGTTCAGTTGGTACTGACTTGACCTGAATTCAACCTGTCTGATATAAAGATGAAAATCTTTCCATATCATTATAAAACCCCTTCAACCATTCATCATTTCTAATTGCTAACTTCGTTATCCCCTAGCTAAGCAGCAAGCCAACTATTCATAATAGCTTTATAATAAGCTGCTTCGTTCTCTACAACCCATATTCTTTGTTTTCTCACCTGCTTTGCTTTTAAGTCCTGCTTTGGTCAGAAGAACAAGAAAAAGAGCAAAGCAAATGTTTGTTCCCCATTACTGGTCCCTGTGCTTCCAATCAGAGGCCATATTGGCCCCACAAAATTCCTGCAGCCTCAGTTAGTGCCCTGTATTGTCATGGGCTGGAAGCCCTTCCATTTCCCCCTCTGTTTCTGTGCAGACATCAACAGTGGTGCCTCAGGCAGCCAGAGCAGCCCTTGGTCCTGTAATGCTTGTTGTGTTTCCCAGGGTGTTTGTCTTCTGGCAGCCAGAGTGTGGAGGTGACATTCCTTCGGATGGAGTTGGTTGGGAAGTGATGGAGGAATCTCAATCAGGAAAGGCTCCAAGGAATAATTGCAAAATGTGCATAGTTCAGGATTGCTCAAAGTGAATAAAAAAAATGGTGAAATATGGCCAGGAAAAAAAAGAAAAAAGAAGCAGTGCTTTGATATGAAAAGCTTCTTTGCAGCTTATAGTGCATGGGATCTCTCAAGAAAGGAAGCTGCAGGTACTGTAAGGAAGAAAGCCAAAGGGCTTCCCTGGAGAAAACTGAGAGGCTGTGTGTATTCCCCTGAGTTCAACTCACCAGCTTCTTTCTGAAGGGTTGTAGGATAGTCAAATCCCTCTCCAGTACCTCTTCTGAGTGGTTGAAAGCTGTTACCTGAGGAGCAAGCTTGGTCACTGTGCAGTTGCAGAGTGCAGAAATACACTCGCACACCACCTTTGCTTGTTAGCAGAAAGATGATAGACCAGTCAGAGGAAGACAGTATTGATTTAATGGTTTAGAATCATAGAATAACTCAGGGTGGATGGGACCTCTGGAGCTCAAAGCAGGTCTAGTTAGTTCAGATTGCCTGGGGACTTATCCATTCCAGCCTTGAAAACCAACAGAGATGGAGGTTTTGCAACCTCCATGGGCGACTTGGTCTTATGCTTGGCTGTAAGTAATTATTGATCTCACCTTTAAGCCTTAACCTGTTCTGGGGAGGGGAAAACATATTTTTATGCAGAAGCTTCAGTGCAAGCATCTGTAAATACTGCTTATGAACAATAAGTTCTTAGTTGTTCGTGCTGATGTAAGGAACACAGATGTGTTTGGCCTCTTAGTATAGATTTTGTTGATAGATCTCCAGCCATAACCCATAAAGTGACTGAAAGCTTCCATCTGCTATTGGTCTCGTGGTGCGCTTAGAACCTTACCAAAGTCTTGAAGCACCAAAGTCTTGAAGCCAGGATGCTTTAAGCTCAGAGGATTACTGCACCAGAGAAAACTCGAAGAAGATCATTAGGACAAAAAGTCTGTTAAAATGTCAGAGTGCATTGTACGCTGCAGTTCTGAGCTCTGCTGGGGCCCCTTGGAATTTCTGTAGTGCAAAGCAATAAAAAAAGATCTGCAGTGGGTTTTACCATTTTGCTGCATTTCCTCTGCTGTGAATGAGCTGCATATTGTACTGCAGACTTCCCACTTCAGCCTTCAGATGTTTTTCTCTGGTATGAACCTTTGGTAAAAGCAAAAAGTTGCTTTTTGTCCTACCTTTGCCCCCCGGAGACTTGGGTTTTGGCAGATAGGTGTTATGGATCATGCAGGTGGAGCAGTTGGATCCATAAAACCTTAAAAAGCAATAAGTGTTAGGAGTAACTTCTTAAGAAATAAGAATAATTTATGTGTGTGATAAGATTTCAAAGAGTAGTGTAGGTATGTGTATTATGACAATGCATCACTTGAGAAAGATGAATTAGATTTTAGCTGTTAATATTCCCTTCATTTTTTTAAAAGGCCCTGAAAAATTACTAAAATCTAATCAGGATCTGGAGGCCTTTTCATTATCCAATGGCAAGTTTCACACTAAAATACGTTCCAGGATTTTAGTAAGAACTGATTATACAGCTATTTCTTCAGGTCCTTTAGCACGCTGCAGCTTCTTTTGTTGACTGCTGCGCAAGGTTTTCAAGAGGCAAACAATGCTGAATGTGGCCTTTTGGCAGCAGGATGGGTTCGGGCCCGTGTGCTGCCTGTTGGTGTTGTAGAGAGGAGCCTGGCTACGTGAAACTCTGGGGAATGATGACGTGGGACCGATGCAAAGTCAAATTTTTCCCTCTGTGCTTCGTACCAATTCACAGTGAAAGTAATGAATAGAGACTTAGAGAGTTAGGAGTCTGATGATGAAAAATGACCGAGCTGCAGTAAAGATCATCGGGGCTCAGAGGAGGAAAGTAAGGAGCTTTCTTTGTCGCTTTTCTTTGGAGCAAGTGAAGAGGTCCTCATGCAGATTTCTGTGCTGTTTGGAGGAGCCTGTGTTTATGCTGAAGGAGGAAAAGACTGAAAAAGATGCTCATTATGTTGTCAGAAGCTTCTTGCTTCATTTCAGTGCTTGCAAGCTGCTAGCTCACTGGGAGATATGTATAGAAACCGCACACTCTTCCTAGGGATTTGGTTGTCTCTTTTTTTTCTAATTTGAGAAAAATGTGAGTGCTTATTGAAGTGAGAAGATTGACAGTGTGTGCTGCTGTTGGGCCCAGTGGAGGCAGATGCTTACGAAAGCTTCTTCCCACAGCTTTGCCAGCGTCCGTACCTTAATCGTCCTTTGCAGCTGCCCCGCTACTCTTGGCTCCTGTGCTGCTCGGGTGCCGTTACAAAGTGCTTGTCAGTGGTGGGGATGCCTCTGAAGGTTGGGAGGGTCTGTCAGTTCAAAGGCACCCTGAAAGTTTAGAATGTCTATTCATAGCTTTCTTAATCTTCTCTCTTTTCCTCCTCCATCCCTTTATCTGCATTCTCTTCCAACCGAACGTTACTTCCCTTCGCCTCATGTTCCCTCCTGAATCTCTCCCTCCCGGGCTGATCATTTGTACTTCTGTTAGATCTCTCGCAAATGTTTAGCTCACTCCTTCAGCTCAGTGTCTCATCCTCCATCTGAGCTTGGTCAAGGTTTGACATCACTGGACTTGCCATCTGGCTTTTCCCCCACGTCTGTCTTCCAAAGCTTCTGCATTTTATGACTTTCTCAGATAGCCTCAGACACCATGGTGCTGGAAACTGCAGGAACCATAGTGAGCTGTTAAACTGAAATGAAAACTCGTTGCTTTTGTGTGGCTGAGCCAGTGGTCCACAAGAGACGTGGCAAGTCCCAGGCCGTTGCCCAGGAAAGTTTGGGTAAGGGTGTAAAACCACGTTACTGCAAATGAGCTTTTTGGAGCTAATTCTGCAACACTAATGCTTCTTCATTTGCCTTTTCTTTTTTTTCCTGTGAGAGCGTTCCCTAAATGAGCATGCTTCCTGCACAGTCATATCCCTGACCTTCAAGTAAACTGTTCCGAACTACAAGCAGCAGACTTAATATGAGTCATTTATAAAGGCAAAAAATTTAGTCAGCCCTATTATGTGCTGATCGTAACTTTGTCCGCTGGAGGCTGGTGATCTCAGTAGCCAGTAGAGTTTCTGAGATAATAGCAATTTATTTAATTGCTTTGGAATAAATCTTTTGGCCTGTCTAGCAATTTGAAGCCACGTGCTTCGTTATTTAGGATGTATTACTTCACCAAAGATTCCTGCAGTCTGATCCTGCCCCGTAATTTCAGCCTGAGAAGTGACAGTAAAGGTAAGGATTATCAGCAGGGAAAGTTCGCCTGTGTGTATTCTTAGGGAGGCCATGCTACTTGATATCATCAGGAATTAATTTGATTAGTCATGTAGACAGAAGCATGAGGGCAGTTTGTGCTGAGAGCAACGCTCGGGCAAGCTGATTGACTTCATTGCAATTGCCTGTGATGGAAAGTTCATTTGACCTATTTTCTTAAATTTTCCTTAGAGCCAGATGACTCAGACCTTTCTGGAGCCGGGGCACTGTGTATGGCTTGGTTCTTGAGTGCCTGTTACAGGGAATGGAAAGTCTTAGACCTCTGGGATTTCATGATACCCATGTCTATCCCACACTGTAAAAGGGATAGAGTTTCAAGATATCCCAAGTGGTGGCAGATCTTAAAAGACTGACGTGTCTCAAGTGGATCACCCAAGATTTTCAGGCACTAGCTTTTTTTCTCAGCTGTGTTTCTTTTATTCCCATCATGAGACAGGTGCAGTTCTTGAGAAAATAGCGAGAAAACCATAGTGGCATCCTGAAAGATGATGGCTGTGACCTGCTTTACTGAGCTTTATTTGCATGCACGAGTCTCCAGAAAAGGCTGTTCCAAGCTGTCAGTTTGTCACACGTGCAAAACTTGATCAGTTCCACAGATTTTTCAAGTTTCTTCATTGCATGTTGCAAATTCAGAGCTTCTGCTCTGTTTTCCTTGTTATTCTAAGTCAAACATTTGATTTTTTTCAGATTAAGGCTGTTGTTATGACAAGAGTTGTAATGCACATCTCTGGAATCCTGCTATTGCTGCCTTTGTTTTGCTTTTCAAACACATAGTTTTACTTGAAGCAAATAAAACCATGAGTGGCTAGTTTCTGCATCATGGAATCATGCAGTGGTAGGGGTTGGAAGGGACCTCTGGAGATCGTCTCACTAAAGCAGGAGCACCCAGAGCAGGTTGCCCAGGGTCAGGCAGGTTTGGAATCTCTCCAGAGAAGGAGACTCCACAGCCTCTCTGGACAGCCTGGCACAGGCTCCCACACCCTCACACCAAAGAATTTTTTCCTCATGGTCACATGGAACCTCCTGTGTTCCAGTTTTTGCCCATTGCCCCATGTCCTTTTAATGGGTACCACTGACAAGAGTCTGGCCTCATCCTCTTGCCTGCCATGGGCCCTTTATCTCTTGCTCAGCATTGCTCAGCTCCCCTCCCAGGCTGCTCTTCTCCAGCTGCACAGCCCCAGGGCTCTCAGCCTTTCCTCAGCACAGAGATGCTCCAGCCTCTCAGCATCTTCCCAGCCCTGAGCTGGAGTCCCTCCAGCAGTCCAGTGGTATACAGCTAACCCATGATGTGGAAGCAACTCTGCCTGTTTGCCACCCTGAGATGGCCAGTACTTGACTTCATTTACTATAAAGGCTTTGACTCCTCCTCTGGACCTCCTCCCTCCCTTTTTCATGGCTAGGAGCATATTCTGACAAGAACAATTCATACTCCGTTTCCCTCCCTGAGCTTTTTTTAGCATGATGTGGGGGAACATAACCTTGTGAGGAAGTATAGCTGCAGCCAAATACCTGAGTGTGGGTTTGGGGGGGTTTTAAAAATACTTTTCTGCGCCTATATATAAGACAGCTCTGTTTGTGACGGGAGGAAAGCAGAAGGCGTAGAGCTGTTTCTTTATGAGCAGAAGGAAAAAGGTATTTGGGGGTGGAATGGTGATGAAAATCCAGTGTGTACTGGACTTTATTCTCTCCGTGTCAAGCAGGGAGTGACTAGCAAGGAAGCTGCTGCAGGTTGTGAGTCTTCGAGTCACCAGTGCTCTCATGCTTTGCTATGTGCTAAGATGTGCAGCCACGTGAATGGCTAAATTGTCCAGGCAGAAGTTAATTTAGATTCCTCCTTGGTTTCAGTCTTGTCATTGCACTGAGGTTTTTGGAACTGCTTTTTGTTAACTTCAAGATTGCAGCTGTATCTAAACTGAGGGTGCCGGAGTGATACTGAGTCCCAGTTCTGCTCTATGCTGTGTCTATTATCAAGGCAAAAATGGTGTAGCCTTCCATTCCTCTGGAAAGCCAGTTATGCAGGATCTGCAAAGCACTCCAAACAGATGACTAAAACCCCAGGGCAGGCCACATCTGAATAAGATACAAAACATCAGAGTGGATTTCCTAAGATGGAAGCTATTGACCTCATCAGGACTGTAGTAGGACAGTGGCTCTGGTTCTAGGACTCGCAGTGGCTTGTAGATGAGGTGCTGAGGGACATGGCTTTGTGGTGGGATTGGCAGTGTTGGGTTAATGGTTGGGCTCGATGATCTTAAAGGTCTTTTCCAACTGAAACAATTCTGATTCTGTGACTTTACTAGAGCTAGAACACCTATAATTTCAGCATAAAGATCGTCTCTTCCTTTGAGCCTAGTTCTCAGAGTTGCTTGCTCAGCTGTTTCACAAATCCAGGCTCCACATCAGTTCATTGCTGGTGTTTGCCCTTAGCTTCATCAGGCCTCTGTGCATTAATTACACATCTATATATTTGGGCATTCAAATGGCAACTCAGCAACTTTTCTGTCTGTCCTGCTGGGTAGGATGACATCTTCCTTTGTATCCTTAGAAGTCCTTTACTGTCAGCAGTTCTTGCCACTTGCAGCAAACAGGTGTTTCTAAGCTTATGTGGTTTTTGTGTGTAACCTTTTCTGTTCGTTTTTCTCACACCATATGGTATCACACTGAAATAGAGTGGGGCCTCTCCTAGATAAGGAGAGCATTCCATAATGGCAAAGCATGTGCATAGGATGTGGAAAACCCTGCAAGTAGAGCAAGAATGAGCCGCGTAGATGCTTCAGCAGCATTGCTGAATGTAGGGAGGCCAGGAAAGGGCATTTTCTTCCCTTTCCTCTCCCTTCAGTTTGCTTTTGTTTGTGCGTCACTCATCACCTGGCTCTCTTGGGCTCCTGACTGCGAGGAATAGCTGGGATTGTTGCTTAAGAATGTGTTTATAGCTGCAGAACTAAAAAGGTCATATTCTATTTTGGCCTGCAGGAGTCTCAGGCTGATTCTCCCTCCTCCTTGCCCTCCCAGTTTTGCTGATGTGCCGAGCAGTAAGCAGAAATCCACAGAAATACTGTCAGCACCCTGGAGCCCCTGCCACGGACCAGAGTCCTGCTGCACTAACTGCCTGGCAAAGGGAAAACACTCAGGGTTCCAGGTTTGAGTTGTGGCTTGCGAGGAGAAGGATCCTCCACCTGGCAACGAACTCCTCTGCCAACTGTCAGCTGGCCAGAGGTGGCTTTTGGGGCATTTTTTTGACAGTGAGTAGAAGGTGCTACCAAAGAGGGTACTGTGGCTGATGGCTCTGTTGTAGTCAGTGCATCAAATTGTATACACTTTCCTCTTGACTCAAAGTTGATCAGTTTGTGTCAGTATGTGTAACACAGCATCAATGTATGCATTAATCACCAGAGCAGCTGGTAATTAGTTAATTTATCTCTTTTCTCTCTCTTTTTTTTTATTCTCACTGGGATTCATAGTACAGTGGGCAGAGGAAATAGGAAGGAAAGGAAAATATTTAGAAAAAAAATGCCAAGTAGAAGGGCATCCCTGTAAAAACATCACTGCCTAAATAGACTGTAAAACAAATGAATCATGGTGTTTTGGTTGGAGAGACTCAACTGCTGAGAAGTGATGCTGCCTTGCATCACTTGAATTTGTCAAGCATTTTCACCTGGTCAGTGCCATTGAGTTAGCCACAGGTTCTTCAGGGAAACGCTACAACTCTTCAAGACAACCTGTGTATTGAAGAAACGTGGCTGAGAGGCTTCCATGCCATTTTTGATGCCCACCTTTTTGTGCTGAAAGCAGGAGACAACTGGCACAGGAACCACCATGTTGTTCAGAGGGGCTTAGGGCAGACTTCAGCAGTGTCCTGACTTTCATTGGGCATTTGCACAGAGCCACAGCCTGGAGAAATGAGCGGAAATCTTTTGGTGGTGGGGAGGATGCAGCCAAAACCTTCTCTGCTTTTGGCTACTTGGTTCCAGCATCGCTTTTTGCTTTCACAAAGATTGTTTGAGGGCACAGTGTCCCAAAAAAGACTCTCAGACAGGTGATCTGTGACAAGGGTGACATGGTCCAAGGAAAACATTGGAAAGGCAGGGGGAAGCCTCAAATATTTTGAGGCAGATATGAATCCATATGTCAGTAGTCACCTATTTGAGTGAGTTCATTTCTACTTTATGGACAATGGAAATGGCTCTCTCCTTAATGGCAAACACTGTGGGAGGTGGGAACTGAAGGTATAAGTGGTTTCCCAAGATTATACAAGTAGTGAATGTGGGACAGAAATAGGATGCAAGCTTGTTGATTCACTGTCCAATAACCCACTGTCTGACATCCTCTTTATTGATTCCCTTGTCCACTGTGCAAATAAAAGTGATGCCAAGGTTTGTAGCAGTGTATTGAGGCAGTGAAAGAGTTATTAAGCTTTTTTTCCTTATCTCTACAAACAAAGCAAAGCAAGTCATTTTCTGCAGGAATACTGTAGTACAGTCATTTTACATTATTTGTCCTGGAACTGATTAGCACCGGCAGCTTTCACCATAATTACACAGATCATAATTAAACATATTTTTGTTTTATGAGCTGTGGCAAATTCAGATTCTCTATAAGGTGGCTGTTAGGAATGAAGGCAATTTGCATGTTATAGTGAAGTGCATGTTACAAGAGACATACTAGCAGATGGCCTGGGGACTAGTTTGCATTCCAAATCCATAGCACCTGCAAGCAAAAATGCGCTGGGCTTTCTCCGTGATAATTTGAGGTTCTTTATCTACATGGAATCAGTATTACCCACTAGACCAGTTACTTAACTCCGAAATGTCCCCAGACATGTCAGAGCAGCTGGGCTTCTGCAGCCTCCTGGGATCTGTTGCAAAAACTCCGTCCATTCCCAGAATGTTTGGTCGTTCCTTCAGAGTACATGTGAAACTGGCTGGAGTCACTAAAGATCTGTTGACCACACCTGTAGGAATAGTTGCACAGATAATCTCCTTCTAGTCTCTGACTGAGAAAGGGGTTGCTCCTGTCCCTCTCTCAAAGTTGTTTGGGGTTGGGAGATAACAACAGAGCCACTAAAAATGAAGAGGCTGGGATACCAAGTCTGTTTTCAGATCTGAGATGAATTTCACAGTTTTAGAGTAAAAAGAGTTGGAAGAGGCGGGATGAGCACTGTTGAATGAAAATCCAATGAAACAAAAAAGCTGAAGTTTGGAATGAGTGAACCGTTCGGACTAAGCCTGATGGAAGATGATTTTCCTGTTTTCCCATCTCGTTTTGCTGTAAATAGTAGATCTCTATATTTGAACAGTCTGTGTAAGTGTTCCCTCTGTCAGACAAACACCTTCAGAGCACCTTGAAATATGATTTCATAAAATTTGTCTGAAGAACAGAAAAATCAGCATCACTGCTCTTTTGCCAAGGAGCTGAGATATCAAGGTGTTGTAAGTAATTTGCCCCAGGTCACAGAGGAAGACTACAAAAGACTGATGACCTGACCCAGTTTTTCATGGCTGAAGTCCTCCCCGATTCCTGAACTACAAGACCATTTGCCTGACAAGAGCAGCTCTGATTTGGTTCAGATCTTCCTTTCCTAAAACAGGTGAGGCACAACACTCCAGTACTGCCCGGAGACAACAGATACGGTGTTCTAGTTTTGAGTTCACCCTGCATCTCATTAACACTCATATTTCCCAAATTCAGAGAAGTTCACATTTGAATGTGCTTCCCTTTCCTGACCTATTTCTATAATGCAGCAGTGCCCAGTGCCAGCCAGCTGTGAACTCTAGGCAAGTTCAGGAGGTGAATTATAGTCATGTCTTCTGCTTACCTAATTATTTTCTGAATCACACCAGAACTGAAGGTGTTCTCAAAGGCAATGAATAAGTTAGAGGGAAATCCACTGCGAGTGGCTGAACTGCTGTGTGACTGGTGGGGGATCAGATTCTCCTCAGCTTTCGCTTTCCGAATGTGTAACAAAGCAAATGGTGTCTCCGGATCAGGCGTTGGAAGGGGCAGCTCTCCCGTGCATTAACTCATACCTACATGATGCGCACATTTGGGGAATTCACCTGCTTGTTCCTGAATAATTCTGCATTCCCTGTTCTACCACTTACATGAAATAGGTGAGAATTCAGGTGAGCAACACATGCAAAATCAAGTCCTTTGGGGCAATACTTAACCTGAGGTGACCAACTCTATTCAACATAAACCTACATATATAGCCCAGTGTAGAGGATGCTTCGTGTGGCTTGGTGACTGGCATGGCTCTGCTGAGAGCATGCTTCATCAGCCCGTGTTTCCCTGCGATCCGACAGCACCTAGTCTGATTTGGGAATGCCACTGAGAAAAGTAAAGCCTTGCGATTTTTGCCATATGTGACATCTCAAGGTTTCAACTCCCCAGTGTGCCAGGTGAGAAGTCAGACCTGCATCAGAATGACGCAGAACAAGTAGGTCAGCGGTTTCGTTGCGTGCATCTTCTGTGTGCGTGTGTGCGTTTGAGAAAATGGAAAACCATGGCACTGAATCCTTAAGTTTCTGCTCTGTCTTTCTTGAGGCAAAAGTCTCGCTGTTTCATGTGCACTTGAAGAGAAACAGGGCTGGTTTGGCCTCTTGCTGCAGCAAAACATGTGGCCACAATATGTAGAAATGGTGAAGAACTGCAGAGTGAGTGCATTTCTTCTAGCAGCAAGCAAGGGCTTTGGCTAAAAATAAGGAGAATGGTGTTATTCTTTGCCATGTTTCGTCTGCCCCAGTTGCACTGTCTCTGCTTAGCGCCTGCCAAACTGATAGCTTGCTGAAGATTTAAAGGAGCAACACTCAAATTCCTATAATAGCCACCAAAATAGCTGAGGTTGTCATCTCTTCTTCAGGCTTTCCTTCCCAAAGCCTGCAAGAAGCAAGAATCCTCACCCCCTGCTCCCCCTTTTCTCTGTGTCACAGACGCTGTCCTGAGCTGCTGCTTCGGCAGGTTGGGCAGCTTGGGCTGTTAACCGTGCCCTGAAAACAGCCAGCACATTTTGGGGGCAGCTGGGCAGCAAGGGATTGACAGAGCGTCTGGCCAGAGACTGTAATCCCCTTTCAGGCTGGGGGAGCTTTGGAAGGACACTGCCCAGGCTGCGGGCACCCGGGGAGGACGGGGCTGCTCACTGGAGCAGCTGCAGTTTGGGCAGGAAGCAAAGGAGACAAAGGAGGAGGTATTCATCGCCCAGATAAGCAGCTAGAATGAATTCAAACTGTCTGCGTCTCTCCGGTTGGGGTTGGCCTGTCTCTGGTCAGCCTTAGCCTAGTCCCGCTGCAGGGGGGCTTGGACTGAAGTCAGTAGGCGATGCCAGCCACTGGCAATGGTCGGTCTTGTGAGCCCAGCACAGGCCGGGCTGAAAGAAGCAAACAGGGAGGAAAATCAAAATCGAAGAGCGAGAGGGTTTTGCGGGAGGAGTCAGTTTTCCCGTACCCCTAGAGCCCGAGGAGGTTGTGGGCGAGGCAGCCCCTGGCAGCCCGTCCTTTCTTTGCGTGTGAAATATTAATTACGGCGGGAGAGGTGCCAGGCCACCCAGCTGCGAAGCTGACAGTGCCAGGCGGGAGAATCGCACAGGGTCCTGCCTGGGAACTGCGGCACCTGTGCCCGCCATCCTCCCAGAGGGCTCTCTCTTGGGCCCGCCATCGTCCCAGGGGACTCTCTCTCTGGCCCGCCATCCTCCCAGAGGGCTCTCTCTCTGGCCTGCCATCCTCCCAGGGGGCTCTCTGGACTGCTGCGGGGCTCCTGGGGGATTGGGGTTTTGCCAGAAGCCACGGGAGAAGAGAAAGGGGCTGGAGGGGATGGCGAAGGGAGGCTCTGCTCCCCGGGGGTGTGCGCAGCTGCCAAGGTAGCCAAAAGGAGCGGGCTTCGCTTTGCCGCCAAAGGCGCCCGTCGCCCGTGGCTGCGGGCGAGGTCGGTGGCGGGCAGGGCCGGAGCGGGGATGTGCTGAGCATCCTCCGGCCGAGCCCCGGAGGGCTGGTTCAGGAGCAGGGTCGTGGAGGGCAGCGAGGCTCGGAGTCAGCGCTTCTGCCTCGCTCAGCCTCCCGCCTCCCCCCAGCCCTCCCCTTCGTCCCCGCTGTGCGTGTGGCAGCTGAGGAGCGAGGCGGGAGGCAGCGGATGGCGGGAGGCAGCGGATGGCGGACTGCGCGCACGCCAGGCAGCCCGGGCTGCTCTCCTCTCCTCCTCCGGGCTGCGGGAAGGGCTCGGTGTCAGGCATGAGTGGAGAGAAACCTCCAAAGAAAGCTTTCTATCTAGTGAGGATGAAGCCACTGAAGGAGCCTGTCACCAGCACCACAAACAACAACAATGTCTCTTTTGTGATACACTGTCACATAGGGAAGGAGATCAAGCACATTTGCAGCAACTGCAGTCGCGGGGAGGAAGCCCGTGACGGTGAGTGCTGAGGTGCTGTGGGTGTAGGAGAAGGCAGGGGAGCCTGTTTGCATGGCAGGGGGGGCGTTCGGGGTGTCGGATGTACGTGCGCGAGCTCCCCTCGGAGCCCGGGATGCTCAGCTTGTCCCTCCACAGATCCCAGGGAAAGAGGGAAGGGAGCGCGGGAGGAACGCGCTGGGCATGGATTCAGCCTGTCGATCAGAGAGATGCCAAGAGGGACAGGTCCCCTCCTTTACCACGGAAGCTTTGTGCTAATAGTAAAGGCACTGACTCTTTTTTTTTCCCCTATCCCTCCACACCCCCCCTCAGTTGCTATAGAAATTGCTGTGGGTATCAATTGTGTTCCGTTCCCGTTCCTGTGAATTTGAGATCGGGGGTTTCTGCCTCGATATATCAACTTTTTCCTTGTCGTGCTGCGGTAGAGTTTCCTTGACTCAACTCAGTATCTGGAAGGACTGGTTTACCTGGAATCCAGCTAGTGTGATTTTTCACCGTGCTGTCAAATGCATGGGGGAAATCGGATTTTTATTGGAATTAATATAGTGCTCTTCACCCGTCAACTCTTCTCATCCCTTCCCCCTCTCCTTTTGGGACTGAGCAAAACCTCCCGGGGGTTTTCCGAGAGTGACGGTGTAATCGATCGCAGGTGTTGCTCCAGGTAAGTACATGCTTTTTTTATGTTTCTCGGGATGCAAATATTTGAAGGCAACAACGACAGATTATTTGGATTTTGTCCAAGTCGGGAATTAGGAGAAGCTGAGAACTAAAAGGCGCATAATAGCATTCAGGAAAAAAAACCAAAACCCAGTCTCACAGATGTTACCCCGCGTTCTTGTTCACTGTTATGTTACTTCATTTTGCTGTGTGTTTTTACGTGTTACTTAGGACTGAAGGTACTCGACTTAGGACTCCCTGTTAACTGATGTGGTAGAGAGATCTCGTTTTCTGAACATCAGGGAAGAGCATTTTTTCTGGTAAATGCGATTATGAATATAAAAGTGTTAGCATTTTCTGAGCTGAGCTTTTCAGTAGTTGTTGCCACTTCATTTTCAGCTTTTATTGCTGAGGCTGATATTATTGTTACTATTATTATTATTATTATTATTAACCAAAGCTGCTTTCATTTTCTCTGTGCAAGAGAACAGAATATTGTTTGGGTTCTGGTGGTCCTTGGTCAACCACAGTTCTGCAGTTTAATGAAGTCACTGTGGTTTTGCTAATGTCTCTTCAGAATTAGCATCCTGCTACTGTGATTATAGTTTCCTTTGATTAAAATACAGCTAAAGCTGAATGGAATTGCTCTCAGTGGAAAGGCAGAAGGTAGCCTGGGAAGCCTGGAAACCCACAGTGGGTTAAGCACTCTTACTGCTTATGCCACTACAGCAGAGAGAAGGATCTGATGAACGCTCTGCGAAATGTTGAGCGTTTGCTTTCCTCTTCTGTGTTGCTGGTGAGAGCAAACCCCACAGATGCTAAACGAAGGACTAAGTGCAGCAGCAGCAGGTACTACACACAGTTAGTGTGGTTTATTTAGCCTTAAAAGCAAATGAAGCCATTCGTTAAAAATATGCTTTCCTAGATTAATTGAATTGACCTAAAACTCAGTTGCATCAACATCTTTTGCTGGGTTTTGCTTTTTTTTTTTTCCAACCTTGTACTGGAAATCTTAGCACAGTAAGAGAACATCATTGCTTTCCTCCCTTTTAATGCCCACATGTGTATGCATGGATGCTTGTGAATGTATAACTCCAGCTACTTGTACCTCTTCACAGACTAATAGGTATGCATTTAAAGACTTTATTTCCATTTTTTGTGTTTGATTATTTAGCTTCAAACCATTAGATACTCTGAGGAGAGGGGTATTGCTCTTGACAGGAGATCATCTAGTAACCCTAGAGAGGCAAAGAGGGAGAGCAGAGAGGCTTCCAGCCTGCAGGCTTCCAGAGCATCTCATCAGTCCATTTTCACCCCCTCCTTCTGTGTGCTAGAATTTCATTCCACCTCATGCAAGTAGCTTTTAAGATTATTATTTTAAGAGTGTGTAATAACAGTACAGCCTAAATCCTTTCTTTCCCACCAGCATGCATAGCTATTGAGTTTCTTTCAGAAGGTGAAGAAACCGTAGTCCCAGCTATGCTGGCTGAGCACGTTCACTGGCGTGACCCTGACACATTTTTCAGGACTGAAAAATACCATTTTCTCCCTGGTTAATGCCTGTTCTTTGGTGTTTGGAGGGCAAGGATGATATAACGAACTGGAATTATGATGTGATCATGGTATCAGTAGGACAGATCACGTAAAAAACTGTGACCAGACCAGGTATGAGAAAACCTGTAGGGATCTTGAGATGTTTGTGCATCCTCACAGTTGCACAGCCTAAAGAGCACCCAGAGAGGGGACTACTTAGTACTTTTTATAAGAAAACCCACATCACTTTGCAATGTGGACATCTCCACCCTCCTATTCAAACCTATATGTAGCTTTCACACGGTCTTAAAGGCCTGAAACTGCATTAGTGGACCCAAAAGTAGTCTGGCTGCTGTCACCCAAGCAACTGTTACATTTGTTGGAACTGTGTACAAAAGCCAGGATTCAGTCCTTATAGCATAGGCAAGCCAGTGATTTAATGCTGAAATACACTTTAAATCCAGTTGTGAGTCCCGGATTTTAGTCATCATCTTACTCTGCATTCTCATTGTGTTACCCCACTGGTAGAACTGGAGAAGGAAATTTCATGCTGAAACAGAGAGAAATCCCTCAAAGAGCAGTAACTAACCTAGGAAAGCCATGACTAGGAGAACAGCAGAAGAGAGAGCTGTGAAACCAAAGGAAGAGACGGAGACAGCTGCTCGGTCGTATGACACGTTGGAAGGGAGGTCGTGTAATTCAGAGAGAACTTGGTGAAGGAATTTGGACATGCAGATGGGCTCGCTGAAGTAAAGATAATGGGAGTTGATGTGGCTGCAGTGGTTTTGTTGGGGTAAAAAAGAAAAGAAAAAAAGCTGTGAGAAGCTGAAAGAGAAGCAGAAGGTTACAGTAATGCAGATGGAAGTGGGAGATGCTTTAGCTGTTGGGCTGAAAGGAATGGATGTATTTAAGGCTAATTTAGTTGGAAAATAAAAAAAAAAAAAAAAAAAGAGGGGAAAAAGAAAACCAAGGGATGTATAAAGCATCACTAATGAGAGTTCTGAGTTACAGAATAGCAGAAATGGTGTTGGAAATGAAGTAGTGAAACTGTATGTGAGGGAAGAGTGATGTGTGTGGTTTCATCCTCTGAAGTTCGAGTGGCCACAGTACATCCAGGACAGGATGCCAGAGAGGCAATCACACCTGGTAGACTGAACCAAGAGGGAGAGGTCATGTGTAGAAAGATTTGAGCAGTTCCAGGAATAAAAGAGCAATCAAGGGTGAGCTCTGAATGCTGCCAGAGAAGGGTTGGGAGAGATATGCTGGGAGAAGCAGGATGGTGAAGAGTTGCAAAAATCCCAAGAAAAGACAGAGAGCAGGTAAGAAGACAACACAAGTGGGGATATTTTTAAAGCACCAGAAGCACGAAGGGGAATTGAAATACTTTCTGAACATAAACCTGGGAAAGTGTAGAGCAGAAGAAGCAGGAACTACAAGAGATCAAGCTGCACTGGGACTGCGATACGGATCTCAGAGGTCTTTTCTAGCCTCAGTAATTCTGTGATTCTGTGATCTCCTGGTATGTACACAGAACTTCTCAATGTACTGATTTCAGTGGCCTCTGGGAGGGTTGTGGCCATGCTGGGTCATAGCAGGTGACATAACTGATGGGCAAGGAGCAAATGGAGAGAGATTTGGCTGGGCATTATTCAAGGTGTTCATACACTGAACACTGACTGAAAATCTCATTCTCCTGCAGAAGTCTGAGCCTGGACCTGGAACATGGTTTAGACTCATCTCTACTTTAGTGTGGCTGGAAAGAATGGTAGGGGTTTCAAAGGTTCCCAGAAGTGACCTAACAGAAAGAGAAGTGGAGCAATAGAAGTGGGACACTTGATTTTTTTTTATTTAGAGGGTCTGACAGGAAAACTGAAGCGGAAAGTGATAACCTAACAGTGCATTGGACGAGAGGACAGCACAGAGAAAAGCTTTTTTTTCTCAGTAACAGGTGAGGTTTCTCAGCTCAGACATTCTCAGCTTAGTTCCTCAGCTCAGTTCCCACCTCTGCAGAGGATCTCTGGGTGACTTTGGACGTGTCTGTTCTTGTATCGCTCCATACTTAAGTTCCTTGTCTTTAAACTGGAGATAGTGGGATTTCTTTTCACAGGCCTGCTGGTCTGTAAATAGATGATGAGTCCTTTGGGGTGGGGGGAATGGGCTGTCTCTTACCATTTGCATTCCTAGTGCCAGGGACTGTAGGGCTCCAGGGGTTTGGGGTCTCTAGGTACAAGCATAGTGGAAATATAAATAATATTAAGAATTAACATCCCCAAAAGGCTTCATTCAGAGCTCAAACCCAGTCTGTTTATTATATGCTGCTGTACTTCAGGGTTTTGCTGTTTAAGCAGAAATGATTCATTATCTTATAGATGTATGAAAATCAGTGCAGACTGAGATACTGTTGCTGTAGGAATTCCAGCACTTGCTTTTCTGCTGCCGTTCTTCTTCTAGAGATTCCAGATAAAGATCTTTTCCAAATGGAAAGGGGGATCTGGGGGGTTGGGGAAGGTTGGGGGGTTGGGGAGGTGTGTGTGATTTCCACCTGGCACTGAAGACCGAATTTTTTCAGCCAGGAACTTTGAGAACATTTTACTTTATCATCACTTAAGAGATTGTCTCTGAGGTGATTATTTTTCTTCCCACAAAAAAAATAGTTATTAAATTAAGCAGTTATCTTCTAAACAAACCATGAGCCCTGCAAGAGCTGTGTATAAAAATATATTTTCCTCTACTAGTTCTGACATTATTTCAAACAGAAACTGCTCTTCTGTTACCATCTCTAGAGCCAGCGCAGTATGTGGCTATGAGGCATTGCAGTCATGTCCAATTGTACCTGTTAAAAATCCAAAAGTAGTTTGGAGGAAAAAAATTAGGCTAGTCAGAGTGGAAAAGTAGGCAAAAAAAAAACCAAACCCAACAAACCAGCGTACCTGGTCCTGCTGTGAAGTGTGGGATGCTGAAAAACATCTTTGAGGCTTCAGCTGCTGATATGATTATGCAGTGTGTGTCTTTATTCTCTGAGGGATAGTTACCTTAAAGGAAGAGGCGGGGGGAAAGCCATGGGCTTTCACTGCAGGGTGAAGTGTGTCTGCCCAGCAGCACAGATCATGAAATTGGTTTGGTTTAGTCACTTGAACTCTGGAGTGTTTGATTTGGTGCTATGCCAGGGAAAGTTGATGAGGTCAAGCGAAGATATTCCACATCCCAACAGGCTGCTGGGGAGAGCTGGGCAGGATGTTTTGCTCCCACCAGCATTGCTTTCTGCTTGGGAAGCTACAAGCCCTCAGCATTTTGCAGGCTGAAAATAAATGTGCCCTTCCAGGAAGAAGGTGTGATTCCTACTCCTGGTAACTTCCAGATGGCAAAATCTCAAGGCAGGCAGGACACAATCATTTCTCTTTCCTTTACCAGGAAGCAGGTAGGGTAGAGTCCCAGCACCCCACTCTCATCAGCGTGTCCTGCATATTAGGGACTAAGAGAAGCTCATTAGCTACATGTGGTCCTGTCCTGAGAACAGAGACTAACTGGGCTGTGCTGTGCTGCTGTGGGTGGGCATGGCTGGCAGGCAGGGAGGAGAAGTGGGAGGAAGAGGAAGAGAAAGGTGAGTTTGGACTAGAAGAGGGTGTACCTCTGGTTTACAGGCTGAGAGTAACAATTGCCAGCGGCTGACCGGAGATATGTGAGCCTTCCCTTAAACACCTGCAGTTATTTTGGTTGTCTAGTCGGCAGTAAAAGGAAAGAAAAGGGATGGCAAAAGAGAGGAGGGATTACATCTTCTACCTTTATGTCCCAAAGTAAAGCTGAGGAAACACCACCAAGCCTGGGGCAAGTCGTTAACTGCTCACGTGCATCTCTGTAGTGACTAACTTGTATTCTGTTAAATAAAATTAAAAAAAGAATAGCCAGTTGGGCACCATTCCTGGTGAGGCTGTGCTGGCAATGGGAAGTTCATGGCCAGGCTTGCACAGACTGTCACCCAGCAGAGCTCCAGGCTTACTTTGAAGAGCCTTGGAAGATGCCTTGTCCAAAACTGCAATATCATTTACAGTATTGACTGAAACTGTAGGAAAAATGCAGGTAATAAGCGAGGTCTTCAGTAAATTAGATGGTATGGGGGAAAAAGTTGAACATAAGATTGGATCCAGATTATTCAAGCAGATGTCTAAGTCCCTTCTTTTCCAGTGAAAACTCCTGTGTCCCTACTGGGGAAATACTAGCCACCTTTTCCTGGAATTCTGTATGGCTGTGTCATTGATTTGTGGAGGTTTAGGAATAAAACCAACAAAACCTGATGGACACCTGGTTTTGATTCTTCTGTATCAAGTTAAGTACGTCAGAAACACAGTACAGAACTATTTGGTAAACCATGGAAAGCCACGAGTTTCCCCTGTGTAAAGCAGGGAGACAGTGAGGAAAAAAAGGGGTAAGATGTGGATGATGGGATAGATCACAGAGGAGCACGTTCTTATCTCTCTCTGCTATTACCAGAGCACTTCAAACCTGGCTGAACAAGCTTGATGGTTTTTGCCTTTGTTTTGTGCCATCCCTATGTCCTATTTTAATGCTGTGATCCCTGCCCAGGTGGGCAGTTGGTTTCCATTTCTGTGTTTTGTCTTTTCTGAGTGCTTCCCTTACTTGCTTAAAGATGTTTCTCTTAGTGGATGATTTGCACAGTTGACCTCTTTCTTTCTTGAAACTTGGGATTCTTTAGAAGAAAATGAGATATATGGAAGTACTTCACTTTTACATCCATTACTGGAATTTTACTTATTAATATCACTGCCTGTCAGAGCTAAGCACCAGAGAAATAACTGGGTATGTAGGGAAGAGATCAGAAGACTCAGTATTCTGCCATGTGATATCTTTTCCTTTTTTCTCTTTTTGTTTGACTTTTTACTTTGCAACCACTATTACTTACATCAGTTTGTGCCATTATAATACCTCCTGCCTCTGTTTACAAGTGAAAGTTCTTATCATATCATGAGTTCATTGATGAGCAAAATCTATCCTTTGAGTGCACTGTTGTGTTTATAACACCACCAGCCAAAGAGGTGGACGTTCTATGTCTATTTTTGTATTGAAACTTTTTATTTCTTGATCCATTTCAGCAGCTGGTAGTATTCCTTTGCATCTTCTAAGATTGTCTTACTTATAATCAGACAAGACCAAATTTAGCTTCCTGTTGTTGTCACCTTATTCAGCCCTCAATTAGCCAGAGCATCCATGTGTGTGTAGTACTGCCTTGCTAACAGTCTGCTAGGATGTCTGAGATTAATTGGGTATGTTTGTAGTCTGGTAAATTTATCGTGCCAGGTCTCATGCACCTTCCCAAATCCATTAGCCAAAACCCAGCCTGGGGGCACTGGGGCAGGGGTACAATGGTTAAGCCAGTGCTGGCTGGTTGTTGCAGTTGCTTTCCTAGAAACTGGAGGGTACTGTGACATTTGCCATGCACTTGCAGGCCCCTTTTCCTTCGCGATTTTGATTTGCACGCTCCTCAGAAAATCATTATGTTCTTGCCATCCCTGTGAGCTGGAAAACTGTCCTCTTGCTGGTTTTTGGCTCCTGTGAAGGGATGTAAATCTCTACTGTTCTGCTGGTTTTAGTCTTCGTGTCTCAGGAAGGATTTGGCAGAGAGGAATAAGGTGATGTTTGATCTTGTCACTGTCACCTCTTCCTGACTTTCCTGACTTTGGGTCCAGCCTACTGAAGATGTGGCTGATCTGCCTTTGGATGAGACTCTTCGATTGAAAGAAAGTGAATTATTTTTGTTGCTCTGAAAACCAATGAACACACAGTATAGTTTAGGTCAAAGATAGAATTGGTTATAAAACCACCTGCTGTAGCTTCTTTCTAACCACGAGACTTATCTCTTCTGGCTTGGTTATGCCCAGGCCACCCTGTCTAAAATCTGAAAATATTCCTCAGAAATAAAAGGCAAGTTTCTGTATGTGTGTGCTTTAGAGTGTGTTAATCTGGACACAGACCAAGGTGAGACACACCAGGCCCCAAGACCTTGGTTTGTGTAACTGAGATGACTGTTGTACCCATTTCTTCGCCCTTAACGAAAAGAGACATTCCATCTCAGCTACTTACTGAATCTCTGAAGCCCAAGGGTTGCAATCTGAGGTGTACAACCTTTTGTGCAGGAAGGGACAAATGTTTCTGTTGGGCACTTTGGGAAGGATGTAAGGTGTTCTTCAGATCTTCTCTTTCCTTCCTCCTTCCCTGAGCCGTGCAGCCCAAGACCAGGATGATGTGCTTAGTGCTACAGCTGGGCAGACTCCCTCCCCTACCACTACTTAAGAGAAGGATCTTGCCCTCTTGTCATCTTTTGTATGACATTTTTCAGGCTATTAGTCTAATGGCTTTGTGCAATAAGAGTGCAGGGAATAAAATTAAAATGGATCCAATTATTTAATTTATCTTGGGAGATTTTGGTAGCAGAGAATGATTTTTATTTCACCTTGCCTCCTAAAAGAAGTTGATTATCTGTTTGAAAAAAAAACCCAGAGAGTAATGGTATTTTAAATCTTTCCTTGTAAAGGTCTGGGAGCACAGAGGTGTAATGATGGTAACCCTGAGAATATCGGGTCATTTCAAGAACGGCGTGTCTAAGATTTGTTAGAAGTGTTGATGACAATGTTCTTTATCCTCAGCAGTGGCTGACGGGTGTCCAGCTGCAACGCAAATACCGGTGTCCTTTTCACACAGATTCAGAAACCAACAGATGGGAATGTTGGTAAGCAGACTTGAATGCATTGAGGATATTAAGATAAATAATTAGAATACTCATAACTACATCCTGACAAATGAGCCAGGCCTGGACATGTGGTCTTTACTGCATCTACAGTATTGGAGAGCTTCTCTCAAGTATTGGTGATCCATATATTCACCATATGGACCACAGCCACGGCCCCTAATGTCAGCAGTCCATGTCAGAATGGTTATGGCACTGGCATTCCCTCTCTTTTCCCGTCCATTGGGTTCAGCTGCTTTGCCATTTCCAATATTTAGGTACTATCTGATGCAGCATGTGCACAGCTCCAGTGTTTTCTTTAACATGGAGACTCTGTCCACCTTGCTTTGGGTAACGTAAGTAAATAAAATCAGTAGAAATGTTATTTCTTCGATATCAGCTGAAACTGAACTGCTATAAAGAGTGTGTGTGTCCTGCTGCTGTGGAGCTTTATAGCATCGCATCTCTCTCATCCTACTTTCCAATCTGATTAAAATGTCAGAAGTGCTCAAGATTCAAATGCACAGGCTGAACAGTCAGCAGTGCAAAGGGCACAAATATGAGGATGGATGATGGATGGGTGGGTGGGTGGATGGATGGACTGACGGACGGGGAAACTAATTGAACCAAAAGTTGAACCAGTATTGAAAGACCTCTTCCCTCTCCTCCTCCCATTCACCAGCAAAACAGGATGCTCTCCTTATGCTGGCTGTTGGATATCCAATGTATTGGATAAATAGCTTTGAAGTTTAGGTTCAGCCTGAAGAAGGCAGGTGCAGAGACTTGCACGGAACGTAGGCTGTTTGAATCTGAACTGTACCCTGATGAGAAATAGAAGAGTGAGATGACTGAAGCTTTCATTAATATTTCCAGGCCCATAGTAATTGTCTTCTGGTTTATAGCCATAAGGGTGAGGGGTTATCTTCTAGCGATCTGCTGTGGTACTTATGATGGCATTTGCTGCCTGCTCCAGCATCTCAATTGAGAAGAGCAATTTCTGACTGTCTGCTCTCTACAGCTGCCAAACTTTGGCTCCTCTAGCAGCCCGTGGAGAAAACTAGACATGATACCTAAAGGAAAAGGGAGGGACTCACAAAGCTTAGTTACGTAGCTTCCTTGCCTTCAGAGTGTCACCCTGCTAAGTTACAAGTATAAATAAGCCAGAATTCAGGAGGTATTTTCTCTTTGTTGTGTGTCTCGTTAAAATAAGGACAGCATTTTCCCTGCATTGTTTGACTCTAGGAAAGTACTCCAATCATGAATGTGGGTTGGGCTTTCTATGCATTTCTGTCGTCTGAGTCAAACAGGATTTTCCTTGTGAGCTCCATATGCTTGTGCTGTGTGGAAACCCTTGAGCCTAGAAGAGAATAGGGGGATCCTGTAGTTCCAGTAACCTGATTCTTCCTTCTCCTATTCATCCCGGATTGGCAGAACAGCCAGTCCACTGGGCACCAGGACAGGCGTCCGTTCACTAGTACGTTTTCTGGTGTTGTGTAGAGGCTCAAGAAAGAACCTTTTCAGTGACACTTTACTTTGGGGCTGGTTTTGTATGTTTTTCTTTCCCTCAGCCTTCTTTGGACATTGGGCCCTGTGTGGTTAAAAAAAGAATAATTACAAATTACATATCTATATGAAGATGGGTGATAATTCTAGAACAGAGATGCTCTGAGCTTGTACAGCTCTTCCCTATGTTTAGCAACCAAATGAAGCTGCTCTTCACCTGCTGGGATTCAATTATTTCAACAATTTTGTGTTATTATTGCATTTGTTTTATACCAGGCTCCATTTTTACATGTTTCTGTACAAGTACCTGTAAGCATACCTGCTTGCTTTCTTGTTTCCTCCCTTTGTAGCAAAATGCTTGGGAGATTTGTCATTCTGAGCAGCATCACAAACCATGGAAAGCTTGAAATACTGAAAGATGTCGTGGCTCTGGCCAGTCTCTGACTCATGAATTCAAGCCAAATGCTGTTCAGATAAAGAGATTTGGGGAAATTGGGTTTGCATGGCAAAGGCTCCAGTTCAGTTGGAAGAGCATGCATGCAAGTTTGACGTTTGACTTGACAGAAGGGGATCTGTGACACTTGTAGGGTATTGCACAGATGACTGTGTTCAAAAGAGATCTGTATGTAAAGTTGAGAACACTGTTCCTCAGAGGTTATATGGGCAGAAGTAGCTGATGTTGTCACAATTGCTGAGAAAGGCTGATGTAGTTGTTGTGGTTTGGGGTGTTTTACCTGCATGGCAGCAGGATCTTGGTAACTCTGAGGAGACCTTCACCATTCAGGGAAGTCAGATTTCATCAGTTTGGGTTTTTTTCTAGTGCCAGCAGTGAAGGGGTGAAAAAAAGATTACTTTGTTTTAATTGTATGAAATGGCAGGTTTTGGTTGGGTTTTATCCTGCTTCGGTATGGAAATGAAATCGCATGCAGATGCCCATCACAGTTACATTCACAGTGTTGCAAAATGAACTTTACTGCCGATTTCGTGGTCAGGTGTCTGTGCAAAGGCACATCCCATTGTGCTGCTGGGATGCTCGCTCACATATGCAGCTCACAACACGTCACTGGTTCCTCTCTCAGACACCACGGAAAAATTCTTTTTCTGTAGGTGAGTTTTAGCATTCTGGAAAGGTCCTTTTTTCCCCTTTAGCCAATAGAGTCCTCTGACATCAGTAAGGAGGCATGTTCTAGTGTGCAACCAGCGTGTCTCAACTCAGAGTGGTGAGAAGGACCACACATGATGCAGTTTAACTGCCCTCGCTCCTCTTGCTCATCTCGTTAGTCAGAGGCGAAATAGCAGAGGGCCATATCTGACCTTCGTTTGCAAACTGTTAATAGCCCCAAGGACAAAATATTCCCCTAATTCCCAAAGTGCTCGTCCAGTCACTAAAGAACTTGAGTAAGGTAATTCTACTCCTTGTGACCTTTGCCATCCACTTTGGCATGGCCAGGGTTCCATTCATTTCTCTCTGCTGACATTATTTCCATGTGTAAAGCTGCTGGAACTCTTTCAATAGCTTTTTCAATGGTTGTGTTTTCGTGGTTCCCTGTAGTATTCCCCCCCCCCCCCCCCCCTTAGCTCTGATCTAACTCTTTCTTGTTTTCTGAGCTATTTCTGGTTGCTGGACTCAGAATTATTCATGAACTTGAAGCTACGTGCATAGATCTTTCCTTTGACTGTAACATTTCTTAGGTAGATATACCAGTTTGATTACCTGATGGGCCCCATTTTTTAAAGGCAGCAGCTCTTTTTAAAAGCAGAGATTTTCCTCTAAATCTACTAAGCAAGAGCAATAGCCTGCAGAGCTCAGCGGCCGTGAGACACCCTAGAACTTAATGCTAAAAAAAGAGGAGGAAAAGAAGGGAAATCATAGCTATGAAAACCTCACAGTAATACTCCATGTGTTTTAGCCAGCAACCCACCATGCTTTATTCATGACTTTAGAGGAGTGATGGCTATTTTCCTCCTGCAAATATTCATCTCTGAAATTCAAGCCTTTACCATAAGGGCCTAACCAGATATTTCACCACTGCCAAGGGTCTAAAATAACCATCATTAGAATTAAAGAAAAGAAAGAATTCCCATTATACTAATCAGCAAAGACCATATGTAGCTGCACTCAGATACTAAGAGCAGAACTATTTAGTCCTTACTCTAAATTCCTGAACTTAGATACAGACTGACTCTTTTCAGAGTCCAGGGAAACTTTTCTTTTTTGGCTAAGCTGTTAATGACTTTTTTTTTAAACTCATATTTATGCTCATTATAAATGTGCCATTTGGGATAATTATGCTCTTCCTCTTGGCCAACTCCTATCAACTTCTTTAAAGAACAGAAATAGGCATTGGTTTTTCCCAGGAGAAGCAATGCAGAGTTTACAAGGGAATGGTTTGAACTTTCTAGCCTAGCTCTTTTCTCCTGGCCAGTAATTAGAAACGTAATTTTTTATTTCTTGAAAGCATAAATGGTGCGTCTCCTCCCTTTTTGCCGTTTAGGGAACGTAAAATTTCCCTTCCTTTCAAGCTGAAGTTTCTTACCAGCACAACTCCTGCTACTTGTGGAATTCTGGTAGGAATATCCAGTAGGATATCTGGTTTGCTCCTGGTGGCCCTGCTTTTTTCTTGGGTGGCTTTTGGTTGTACTCCACTTGTAGTGGCTGCTCAGAGTCCTCTTTTGGAGCTGCTGAGTCTCCACATAGTGTGTGTGACAGACCTGTGGGTTCTGCTCCAGTGTCCCAGCACCCAAACTTGAGGAGCTGCAGTACCTTTTATTAGATTTAGCCCCAGAACTGTATGTAGTAAACACTTAGGTGGAAAGCCCAGCAAGCTGGGTCAGTGGAATCTAACAATCATAGAACTGTCAGAGTTGGAAGGGACCTTAAAGCTCATCCAGTTCCAACCCTCCTGCCATGGGCAGGGACACCTCCCACTAGAGCAGGGTGCTCACAGCCCCAGCCAGCCTGGGCTTAAACACTGCCAAGGATGGGGCTTCCACCACCTCTCTGGGCAACCTGTGCCAGTGTCTCACCAGCCTCCTGGGGAAGAAATTCTTCCCAAAGTCCAACCTGAATTGACCTATCTCTAGTTTTAATCCATTCCCTCCAGTCCCATCACTGCCCAACAACCTAACCAGTCCCTCCCCAGCTTTCTTGTAGCCCCTTCAGATACTGGGAGGCCACAATAAGGTCTCCCTGGAGCCTTCTCTTCTCCAGCCTGAACAACCCCAACTCTCTCAGTCTGTCCCCATAGCAGAGGTGCTCCAGCCCTCTGAGCATCCTTGTGGCCCTTCTCTGGACACGTCCCAGCACATCCATATCCTTCCTGTGACAGGGATCCTTATTTTCTACAATTGCAGGGTTTATCGGAAAAGCTCACGTAGCTATTGATGACGTAACCTGCTGAATTGCCTTTGTTGCAACGTTACAATACAGAAAGTACTTGCTGTTTTGAGAGATTTCATATCAATAAAGACATTTAGAGTGATGCATGCAGTGTAGTTTGCAGAGGTTAAAAAAATGGCTTTCAGATGGCAATCAGCATGAATAATTAACGTTTTACGTCAAAACGTGGAGCAGGCGAAAGCAGGGTCCTGAAGGGATTGGACTTTGAAAGCTGTTCTCTGACGGGAGAAACAAATACGCTGGAAAGAGGTCACGGCGGAGAGGGGAGCCGTGCCGCGCTCTGACGCCTACGGCGAAAGGGGCGAGCGTAGAGGGGAGAGCTTCTCTCTGTGGGTACAGCACCAAGCGCTTCCCACCTGGGCAACAACCGACAGGGGCTTGGAAATCCTGAGCGCTGCTTAGCACGCGAAGGAAAGCTCCTGACAGCTTCTTCATGGCTCATAAACCCACCGCCCCGGCCCGGTCGGTGCCGTCACGAACGCGTGGATCCGGTGGGAGCCGTTGTCAGCTGAAGAGGTAATCAGCCTCGTTTGGCAAGGCTGCCTTTAGACTGCTGCGTGCCGTGCCTCGGCTTCCAGTGGAAACCAGACCTTGGAGAAGTTAGGAAAAGTTTAAATGGGCAATTCGAAGAGTAAAGGCAGGGCTGATGAAAATTAATTCCAGGTGCAAAGGGAAATTAAAGGGAAATAACCGAACAGATGATAATAGAAGATCAGAAAATGAACCAGAAAGAAAAACAAGATGTTTTTTTTTTAATTGAAAGCGTTCCCATTCAGGTGAAGAGAAGACATAAGCACTCGGCAGTTAGAGCAGTCGTTCAGATTTCCTGTCATTTCAAAACGACGCATGATGCGTCTGCACCTTGTGTTGAACAAAGCTGCTGGAGTGAGGTCTGTGCTGTCTGAAGTGAAGGATATTCGGGGTGCAGAGCTCGAAAGAAACCTGTCAACAGGAGTTGAACGCTAATCTGCAGAATAAAGAGTGCTTGGACATGGATGGAGAGTAAAGGGGTACTATGTTGGGGTTTTTTTAGTGTATAAAGTTATTGTCATTAAACAAAATGACACATTTAGCTAATTGCATCTTTAGTGGCAAGACCCTCTTCAGCTTGTTGCTGTAGATTTGCCCAAAGACAGCAGAAAGCACAACGTAGCCATTGGTGTTTCCTAGGAAGGCTTAAAATCTAACTGGGTGCAGGAAGCTGCCCGTTGAGATAACCACGTGTCTGATTAGGCACGACGAGTGTCAAATGGTCTGAGAGAAAACCCGGTGCGATTGCCTGTGAGGAAGGGAATGTTGAAGATGATGGATGGGAGGAGTGGCCTTCGGCAGTGAAATTGCTCTGTGTACTCAAATGCTCCGTTTCTTTGGGATTTTTTTAATGGAATCTGATCATATTCTATATCAGCAACATCAGTAGATGGTGTGATTCCCAGACAGACATGGGAATGACAAAAATGGTTTGTTGTTCTCTGGGAAAACTTAATGGAGTTACATTGCCTTGGGGAGGTCCTTTGATCTGCCAGCTAGGCTTCTCAAATCCAAGCAGTAGGTGACCACCCCCATGTTGTCTCTTGCTGGACCTTCTGGACATCAACACCCTTCTGAAAGATGGGTGAAACTCATAAGAACATACAAAACAGATCTGAGATCGCCCAGCCTCTTTTCTCTTGGATCAGTAACTAGACTGTTTTGAAGAACAGCCTTTCAAACCGCCCTGCCTCAACTCGCTGCCTTTGTCCATATCTGGTGGCCATGCAGTACATTACAACCCCCAAACCTCAAAGTGACTTTAACCAAAAGAATGCTCAAACCCAGGGTTAGCTGCAAAATGAAAACCAAAAGAGTGAGAGGTAAAAGAAGGAATTAGCCTTTAGGCCTTCTAGTAGTTTAAGTCTTTGTAGTGTATTTCAGTTGTGTTTGGAAAAATTTCTTTTACATCACATGGACGCAAAATATTTTGATTTGTGGTGCTTTTTCTCATTAAAACCACAAGTCTTGCTTAAGCCCTTCAGTCTATATGAACTTCAGATGTCTTAAGGACTACAGTAAAATCCTGAGAGCTGTCTCACAGCCAGACTCACTCTCAGGTTTAGTTTCCCCACTGGTATTTTGGACTCGGACAGAAGACATTGGGTGGGGAGTTCATCACCCCCTTGCCATAAGTGCAGGTCCTGGGTGTCTCTCTGTCTCAGCAAGATCTCCCAGATCCTGGAAGAAAAACTAGAACAAGTTCCCCGAAGCACTGAGTATCAGCAGCAACTGTGATACCTAAACACCCCGTTTGTGGCTCCAGCCTCAGCAGTGTGGCTGGAGGCACTTCATGCACGTGGCCGTTCCCAATCCCAGTTCTGCAGGCTGGGCAAGATGGGACTGCTGGGTCTGCTTTCCTCTTTGAAGGCAATAAAAAATGTGCAAGCCCTGGGTTGGTTTCCAGTTCCATTCGTGCAAGTACCACCTTTTTTTGGGAACGGCAAGGGTGTGAAAGCAGCCTCCGGAGCCTGCTGTCAGCAGTGGGTGTTGCAGCCCACAGCCAGTCAATAGGCATTAGGAGCCAAAAAGGCAGAGGAACCCGGCCAGCTCGAGTGTAAGATGCAGCAGCAAAGAGAAGAGCGCAGCAATCTGGCGTTGGCTCCTCACGTCATGGTCTGCTTTTATTCTTGCTGTATTGAAACTGTCATGGCTTTATGCTAATGTGGTTCATTCCTAACCAGTGATTATTATGCTCTTGAGAGTATTTTTCATGACAAAAAAAATGAGGTAGTCCTGCTGAGAAATAGGAGTGAGAGGGAAAAAGAGCTTGTTACTTGTGTTAGCTCAGAGCTGTGTGTGTTTGGAGAAGATGACAGAGAAGGGCCATGCTCGTGGCTGATGGAGAGCACAGCAGGAGTCCAGGGGCACAGAGCCCTGTGAGAGGCCAGGCTGAAATTCAGGGAAGAGCAGTCAAAATATGGAAGGGGTTTTGATGCTACATTTAGCTTTTAATGAACCCACTCTTTGGGTCAATTCCTTTTGACTTTGGTGTTAGTTTAGCCTGGCTGTGAATCCCTACTCATTTAACCTGAGCGGGAAAAGCTTCCCGGGGTCAGTGAGAGCACAGCTGGTGGGGGATGGAGGGGGTGTATGGTGGGAAAGAACAGTTCAGGGATGTCAATTCCCCAGGGAATGGCCACAGCAGTACCAGTTAGGACCAGCTCTCAGAGAGGAATTGATACAACTCTGAATTTAGTAAGGCACCTGGCTAGCAGAAATGATGACTTGGTGATGGGGAAAAGGAGAGAGGGTGAGCAGCAAGAGGGATTCCGCTCTGTGTCTCAGCTGTCTGTGCAGCAGGAAGCCTGCTGTTCCTCCAGCAGCAGCAGCATGTCATTCCCAGTTTGCTCAATGGGCCACTTCTACACCCTGTATCCCCCCAAGTAAAATAGCCAAGACAAAACCAGCCCGTTGCTTTTAGCAGCGTCTCTGAAAACTCACAGCACTGAAGCAGGGTGGTTGTACGTGCTTTAACTAGAGGCATCCTAAAAAGAGAGGAGGGGGCAAAGGCACGGCCCCTTTGGGTCTGCGTAGAGAGGGAGGTGCTCGGTACCCACCTTCAAAGCCCAGCAGGCTCCAGTGAAATCAGAAACTACATGGAAATTTCTCATTTTGCCATCTTTTTACCCTCGCGGTTTGTTCAGCATAACCAGGCAATTTCCAGCCTCTCTGCAGCATGTCCCAGCCCCTGTACAGGCCAGAGCCCTGTAATGGGTTCCCTGGATAAGAAGATGTTTCTCTAGGCAGTCGGGCACAAAGAGCTGGAACAGAATGAAGTGCTTTGGCTGCATTATCGGGTTTTTTTCCTCTGCTTTAAATGGAAAGAAGCTGTTCTCAGAAATATCTGTCTTTCTCTCCATTTCCCCCAAAGAATAGTTGTTTTTAACCATTTCCACCAAAACAGTTGGGCTTTCTGTATCTTGCTGGCTAGTTTATTCCTCCAGAAAGTTACAGGCAGCTTTATCTAGCAGTGATATTTTACAAGAGAAAGGATTGTGTTGCTGATGTTCAGAGCAAACAAAAGAGCAGATAACCAAATAACCAACCTCCTTGCAAAAAAAAACCCAAACCTGAGGGGCTCAAATAGTATTTTGGAGTTCTGATAACGCAACCTCCTTTGTGTTAGAAACACATCTCTGGCTGTTCCCATGAAAACCAACCTAAATTTGGCATGCTTAAAACCTCGGAAAAATTTCCATTGAGACAGGGAAGGATTTGCCAGCCAGAATCTCGGGCGATTCTGTCGGTGTGGAGTGGGAGTGCTCATCCCTGCAGAGCGATGCTCTTGCTGAGGTTCCCGAGCCTGTGCTCGTGGCTGAGGCTCATACCTAATACACTAAAGATGAAAAATAAATGCTGGGCTGCTGTCTTCAGAGCGGGAGGGGCCCTGGGGATCTTTGTCCTGTCCGGATGGATGCGGGCTGTGGGTGTGCAAACCACTCGGAGCTGTTTTACTGGCAGTGTTGGATTACACAAGCCTGGGAAATTATATCCCTTTAAAAAAAAAACACAAAACAAAACACGCAACAATTTTTTAAACCCCCACAAAGCCCCCTCCTGGATGCTGACCAAATTAGGCACAAATCAGGCACAATAGGTTATTCTTACGGGGAGGGAGCGCACACTTCAGCCCAGGGCTGGGCGAGCTTGTTGCAACCCTGGCAGCTCTGGCATGGAGAGACTCTCTCTCCTGGGCTTACTGGTGCCGTTCCCCCATCAGTGTTTTCCTTGGGGTCCTGGTTTACCTTCCCCCAAGCCTCTGATCACAGGGATGCTATTTCACAGAACTTCCCTGGAGGTGTGAGGGGAGGACTGTGCAATGTGACTGCGCCAAGTGACCACCCCCAGACTTCTCTTGCTGTCATTGGGGAGGAAGGATAATTTAAGTTCATCACTTCTTATTTAAGTATTGAGACTGTAATGATGTATTGCAGTGTAAAGGTTGTGGAAAGCAGAGTTTTTTTAACAACAGAAGCTCAGTAAAAACATGTAACCTTCCCTAGGGAATTCAGTCTTTAAGTGTGGACTCTTAAAATTATCCAAGTTCCTGTGTTAAAAGGTTAAGTATAAGAATTGCAGAGGAGTGAGTGAGCAGAAAAGTGGGACTAGAAGGAACCTTCTGAATTTTTAGCACCCTTTCCATTACACAAACGTTCCTAATGCAGCTCCTTTTGTCACTGGGGCAGATTTAATGAACATGGTAATGATGCCAGAGGGTCATTATTTATCAGGCTCCTTGCTCTTAAGAAGTATTAGTTCATGGAAATATTTCTGTGGCAAAAAGAAGGAAAAATAAAAAGATTTGCACTATTTCTTGTGAGCAGCATTGCATCATTTTTTTGAGCTGTCTCTTCCCTACTCTCTGTCACGCTTCCCCAGGAATGGCTGGCGGGTGGACTGCCAGCTGTCTAGAGCAATGCAGAACAGTTTGCTAAAGATTAGTACTTTGCTGTTGTAATCATCTATATTCTGATTGTTAATACCAATCTTATGGATTCCACTGAAAGAAGATAAACTTAAAATAATAAGGATTTTTGGCTATCGTTTTTTTCTCTTTTTTTATTGTTTCCTGTAACACGGAAAATGTTGACCATCTGTGTGGTTCTTTGATAAGTTATTAAAGCATTTATTTCACCTTCTTCTTTTGTTGTTTGTTTCCTTTTTCTCCTTGTCTGGCTGAAACTCCAGCTGAGGAAGTGGAAAGACTGGCTGCGATGCGTTCAGATTCTCTAGTACCTGGGACTCACACGCCTCCAATAAGAAGAAGAAGCAAATTTGCCACTCTCGGAAGGCTTTTTAAGCCATGGAAGTGGAGGAAGAAGAAGAGTGAAAAATTTAAGCACACTTCAGCAGGTAATAGCTGCGGTCGGGTTTGTTTGTCAATCTGGATCTGTTTGCTCAAAAAGGCTAAAGGTTTGTAATGCAGCCCCAATGTATATGTGTTTTTGAGGTTGTTGGAGCTTGACTTGGAGAGATCTCTCAGATACTAAGAGACCTTTAACTTTGTTACCAGCTTTTTCTTTAAAAACACCCCAAAGAACACCTTGGGTGCACTACAATTAAAGCAGCACCTGGTGAAAGCTGTGTATTCAGGTTCTGCTTCTGGAGCTGGAGGGTAACCCAGCAGAATTCATGTTACATTTGATTTACCAGATTATGGGTAAAGGAAATGGCTGTATGAAATGACAGTGCTAGTGGAGGGTTAAGCCACGTTCAAACTCCTGTAACTGCTGATAGAGGAGCAATAAAAATACATGACAGAGGAGTTGACACTGTATTGAATGACTTTGAAACCACAAATCGTTTGTTCCATTGGGCAGGAGAGATGTGTCACTTGTTTTCTGAGAAAAACAAATCTCTTCCTGCCACACCCCTCCTTCTGCCATCTTTCTAACACTCCTGGTTTAAGACTCTTTTTAATTTAAAATAAGTATGGAAAACTGCAAAAACATGTTTTGCTTTTGTGAATTGGCCTGAGCAAGAATTCCAGATCCAGGCACTGATGTGCATGGTGGGTGTTGGTGCCTGGTATGTTTGTTTTCGTGCTTTGTGATCTATTTAGAAGGTTTCTTTTCTGTATTCTTCCATGACTAATAATGACTACAGGTGAGTTTGCAAGTCTGTCTGTGAGAAAACATGAATTTTCTTCTGATTTTTTTTATTGTTCTCACAAGAACTAGAAAGCAAGCAGTGAGGTTCTTGCTGTTTCAGCTGCCAGAAAAGGCTTGAATTACAGCCCAGTTGCTCTCTGACCTGTTTATTGCACAGTGGAAGCTGTCAAGCAGGGCTTGACTACACCTTCTGGCACCCCAGAGCCTGTACTCCTGAAAATGGCTCACAATTGCATGATAAGTGTCCTGTAGCTGGGTGCAGATTCTTGCAGGAGGTTAAATGCAGAATAAGGGTTTTCAGGTTTGATATCTGAAGGTGCTGTCCACTGTGGGCTGGTTTAGCTGCTCTCTGATTCGCCAGGCAAAGACTAAAGAACTGGAATTGATGGCTGCATGACTCTGTTATTGTTTGAATTGAGAGCTGAGAAGCTATTGTCACCAGAAATGACATGTTTCTGCAAAACAAAAGGCTTGTCTTTCACGTCCTGTATCATAACCATCATGCAGTGGAGCTGGATGTCCATGAAAACAATATCGATGTTCGGACTCCCTGGACTCTGTGGTGACAGACACTTTAAACGTGGTTCTGACACGCTGGGCTAGTTGGTTGCAACTGGGGGGATTCAGGTGGGTGAGAACATAGCATGGGTTGCAAAAGCTTGCTGGCTATTTCTGTGTATGGTTTTTCCAGCTCTGATGGAGCTGTGGGTAGCTGTGGTTAACTGGTTAGTTTGAAGCTGGCTTCAATATGCATGGTCTGCTCTGGGCATCACAAGAAGGGTTACGTAGATTTGCCTCATTTACCAAAACATTAGGGAAGTATGCAGTGATTGAAACCAAAGTAAAAATAGTATCTATTGCCTCTTCTCAGAGGAATAAAAAGCTTTACCAGATGTGCCAGCATATCTCCTCTCCTACTAAGAGGGACTTCAGTGTCTGCAAGACTAATTTAGAAGCTGGGTCTTGAGGTTGCAGGAGTGTTTGTCGATTGCAGTTCTAGGCTTGGTCTCAGTTGCATCAAAAACTTTATTCTTTTTCTTTTTCCCTAATAAAACTGTTAATTTCTAATTATCTAACAGGATCCTGCATCTGCTCTGCAAAATTGCTATTCTTGTCAGCTCCCCTGCTAGTAATTGCACCAAAGCTGACAAGGATGTTGAATTTGCTGAGCACCCTTGCAGGAAGCAGAGGGAGAGATTTACTTCTGGGCTGTACAAGAGCTGGGGACCCCACCTCGAGGAACAGGAATCCCCCAGGATCCCACCAGACCCTCCTGGGAATTCAGCAGTGTTGGGTGAACCTAGGATGTTCAATACAAAAAATTTTACACGTGGAAAACTAGAATTTTTCTGCCAGTTTTTCCATGAACTCTCATCTAATACCTCTGATCTTACTGAGAAAATAAATCAAATAGTAAATCAAAGGACAAGCATATGAGATGGCATAATGAGAGCCAGCATGAGACTTCGTAACACAGGCTTATTTTCTTCTAGTGCACTGATAAATGTGTTGCTTGGGGAAAAAAAAAAATTCCCATTAATGTCCTATAGGCATGAACCTAAGCTTTCCCACCTGCATAGAACATCAGTGATTATCAAAAAATAAATACTAATACACCTCTTTTATTAGGCTCTTATTTGCTGCGACAATAGATTCAATTATTTTTAATGTCAAAAGTGGGAAGGGTCAAAACACATGACCTTATGTGTTGAAATTTCCTTTGAAATTAATGGGAGGTTTGTTTTTCTGGGAGGGGACTGGAGGAGAGAGAGAATCAGGCTGATATTTAAGGTTGAAAGGTTGTTTTGGTTTTTTCCTTGAGATTCCCAAGTGCTAACATTTTGTAACCATATCTTTATCAGACTAGAAATTCTGATTATTTGTTCAGAAATGAATGCTTTAAAATATACTTCAGTGGGCAGTGGGCAGAAAAACCTTTCACGTAGTAGGGAAAGTTATTTTCTGACCCCTGGTAATTGCATAAGATGAGATAGAAAATCCTTAATTTGGTTGATGGAGGACTTAATGTTACGCTTATCCTACATGGTTCCTCTCAGCACATCAATACACACATGGTGATGTTGGAACGTAACCAGTCCCCCGTCCTCTGTCTTCATTACTGTATTGCCACTGCCAAGCAGAAGGTTAAAAGGATCTGTGTGTTTCATACACTTTATCCCTGTATAGGTTATGCTGGTTTTGATGTCCCCGTAGCAGAGGGTTCAGATTCTGACATTGCCTTGGTGCTGACTGAGTGGTGAAGGTGAAAG
>JANVCC010000270.1:4219087-4288671 GCA_025345505.1 Todiramphus chloris collaris
GAAAGATGTGGGGTTTGGTGCAGATTCTGACATTGCCTTGGTGCTGAGTGGTGAAGGTGAAAGATGTGGGGTTTGGTGCAGACATCTGACGCCTTCGCCTCGCGGTTGGTCTGTCTGTGAGCAGCATCATTAGGTATTTCACAGAGCGGCCAGAGCAGGTAGTGGAGCTGGCACTGCGGGGTGGCCTGCTGTTGCAGATGGTGAGCACCAGATGAGCCCACATCTGGGGTTTGATTTGAGAGACCTCTTCTGCTGGAAGGTGGAGTATTAAGGAGGTTGTTCAGGACATGCATGGTGAGTGACAGATGGGCTCCATCTATGGACAGGCTCAATCTCAGAGCAAAAGGAAGGGAGATTATACAGTGTGAGGTACACCAGTGGGGCCAGAAACAAGTTAATTCTCACAGTAATCCTTCTCTTGGACAGAAGTGAAGCTTACTCCAGCACAGAGCATTTTTCAGTGTTAGGATTGCAAATCATTTTGCCACAGAAGGTCCTAATGCATGTTCTTTGGTGGACTCCAAAACCCCGACAGTACAATAGAAACACTTCTGACAGTGAAGTTTTATGTACAGGGAGTTAGACAAAGAAATGAAACTCGGCCACAATGTTATTCCTGCCATAGTCAAAAGTGTGGCCTATGTATTTTTAATTCCCCTAAAATTTCATCTTTCACAGAAAGTGTGGAAACCTTTATTACTGTGGAGGGCTAAGGGCCCTTCACGGCAATAAGCGAGATGATAAAGCTGACAAGTCCAGCTTTGGGGGCACAGACAAACTTCTAAAGGGCAAGATTATCTCAGTTGTTGTGATGGTTTCTTGTAGCTGATAAGGAGCACTCTCACTTCTGGCAGAAGAATCACAGCATGGTGGGGGTTGGAAGTGACCTCTGGAGATCATCTCGTCCAACTCTCCTGCTCCAGCAGGGTCACCCAAAGCAGGGGGCCCAGGATCCCCACATCCAGGTGGGTTTGGAATCTCTCCAGAGAAGGAGACTCCACAACCTCTCTGGGCAGCCTGTTCTGGGGCTCTGGAACCTGCAGAGGAAAGAACTTCGTCCTTACTTTCAGACGGAACCTCCTGGGTTCCAGTTTGTGCCCGTTGCCCCTTGTCCAGTGCTGGGCACCACTGACAAGAGCTGGACCCCATCCTCTTGACCCCCACCATTCAGATACTGATAAGCATTGGTAAGATCCTCTTTTGGGCAAAAGAAAACTGAAACTCCAGGCTAAACATCCCCAGGGCTCTCAGCCTTTCCTCAGCACAGAGATGCTCCAGTCCCCTCAGTGTCTTCGTAGCCTCTGCTGGACTCTCTCCAGTAGTCTTCTGAAGCCAGAAAGAAATGGAATTTTCTTTGCCCGAGCACATTTCCTTGGTTGGACGCATCTGGGATGGCTCCAGCAGGCTGCACAAGGTTCTTAAAGCCACACTGGTCTCTCTGGGAATCAGCAAAGCAGAGAACAAGAGAAAAAGCTGATTGTCTCCTCAGCCAGACCTTTGTCATTGTTTTTAATACCTTCATCTCAGTCTGCTTGCCTGGATGTGAATTTGAAAGCAGTTCCTGGGTGTGCTGTTTTATTGCAGTGCCATGCACGTGCTGCTGGAGTGTCATTTACTGGCCATGTTTTGGAGAAGGAATTGCTTCTGAAATGCAGAAGCCTGAGGGAAGATAGGCTCTGGGCTTACTTGAAATATTACTGATGTTTTTTATCACCGTCTTCATCGAGAGCCAGCTGCTTGCAAGCTTGCAGAAAGTGTTTTAGCTTCTTGCCCAGCTCTGGATAGGTGAAAATGCCTTGTTTTGCCATTTCACATGCCAGGTGACCTTCACTGTAAAGAGCTGGTGCCTCATCTTGCCCCAGCCTTGCTCCCTGAGTTGCTGTGATCAGGCATTGGTGGTTGGGTCGGGGGACTGGGACTTCCAGGGTAGGTTCATTGGCTGATCTGGGACCCAAGACAGTGTTCTCTTGCTGGCAGTTGCTCTGTTAAACTGGAATAGCTGAGGTGTGCACACTGGACCTAAAGATTGGAGCCCAGTAGCGCAGACGGTGCCACAAAAGGGAGCACCTGAGTTTCTTCAGCTTGCTTTTTAGGAAGGGCACCACGTACACTTCCATTTACTTTCCCTCAAGGCGTTTAAAGAAAACCGTCTACCAAAACAAAATCTACTCATGCAGCCTTGAGCTGCCCCGCTCCCAGAACTTGCATTAAAACAGCCGTTCATTTTATGCTCAAATGCTATTTTTTTTTTTACTTGCTGAGCCTTGCTGCTTTGGTTTATCAAACCAGTTTTCTAAAAAGCGCTCTATAAAAATTCATATGTCAATGTGTTTATGTAAGTTAAGTCTCCCAGTCAGCAGAAGGATTGTTTAAATTTGGCAGCACTTGCAGGCAAGGACTTTCAATGTTTCTGATGAATAACAAGAAGAAAACAAAATGTGGTAGATCTGTGCAATTAGAGGAAGTGTTATTCGTAAACCGTACCCGGATCATTCTATCCCTACTGCCGATTATTTCTAACTACAACAGGTAAATATTTTGAACTTTGCTTTCCAGAACATTCCAGTCGATAGAAATTAGGTAACACGTTGCCAGTGCTGCTTTTAAACTTTCCTACTCCCTTCTGCTCTGCCAGTGATTGCCTCTGGGGTTTGCTCACATCAAATTCAGGGGCTGGTAAAGTAATTGTGTTATCTGGATGAGACTTTGGCCCAGGGAGCTGAAGGAAAAGCACAGCCTGCAGACATGCCTGTCCTTGCCTCTACTCTTGGGGAGGTGGTCTAGCAGGGAGAGGTTTTGGGTGCCCCCAAGGTTCCTGAAGTCTATCTGCAAAGGTTCTATTTGGATCGTTGGCTAATGAGGATAACTGTGTTTTAAAGCACTTTATGGTCCCACTCTGTTGAGTAACTGCTGTGTTCCCATGTGAAAGGTATTAATATTTCAGTTGCACTTCCTCTTACACTTTCAGGCCAGACTATCTCAAGGTTTAGGTGTGGAGAACTGAGGTAATAATGGTTTTTCTTCCCTCGCCCTCTTATCCTGATGATTTGGGGAAGTAATTCTGAATTGGTGTTGAGAAAAAGAGCAGGGTCTCTTCTGTGATGTAGCTGGGTCTGAAATCACCCTGAAGCCTGAAATACCCTAAAGTCCCATTCTCATCCATGATGAAGCCTGTTAATAAGCCTGTGTAAAACCCTCAGAGGCCCTTTTGACTTGAAACAGTGAGCAGGTGATAGAGACACTGGTCCCAGCCAGGTATTTTTGCTGTGCTGCAGCTCACTGAGCATCACCGTGTTGCTGAAATTCACTGGTCATTTCTAAGATTTTGGGAGCAGAGAGAAATGGCTCAGGTGTAAAACTGTAGCCAGACTTCCAAAAAGGAGCTCCGTTTTCGTTACAACCCAGCAATACAACCACTTCTCAGAGTTCCTAAGTGCTGCTTTGCTCATTGTTTTGAGTGAGGTGCAAATTGTTCCTCTCTGAAGAAAAGCATCATGTTGCAGGAACTTGGGCTGTTCAGAAATGCACACTGACTTCAGAAAGTGTTTCTGTCTGAAGGAAGTTCCAGAAGATAAGCTTATTATAGTGCAGTATTTTCTAGATGAATTTTAGAAGAGTTCTTATTCAAATTTGCATTTCTGTTTCAAATTTCAACTAGATATTAACAAGTGTAGCTAAAAATACTAAATCCAAATATAAAATGACCCGACAGACGGGGAAACATTTTTATCTCTGAAATAATCTGCTGAAATATTACACTGCTGGAGCTCAAGGACAGAATACAAAATTAAAATCCATTTTCAGATTTGTTTTTTGCGTTGGTCCAAAATTGCACACTTGATGTATTCTTAATTCTGGAAGTTGCAAAAAAAAAAATAAAAAAAATTCTAGGTCTAAATGCAGATTGCCTGTAAGTTCTCTTTGCACACACTAACATTTCCATAATGTCTTTCAAGAAGCTGTCCAAAAGTTGCACCAGAATTCCTGCCAAAAAACAGATAAACTTCAAATAATTTGATCTTTTCCCTTTCTAGAGAGTGAGAAAAATTATCCTGTGTATCTGCTTACTGCTGCGGAACCGAAGATCCACGGAGATTTTTAAAGGCAGTGGTCGTTTTCAACCATGCAATTAGATAAAGAGCCCGAAGTTTATGGTGGCAGAAGGCCCTTCGTAGCAAAGGAGAGCAGTGGGTGATGTTTGCATCTTTATTGCTGGCGTTATAAATTATTGGTGAGGTTAGATTTGTCATTGAAAAGAATTCAGATGTGTTCAGAAGTTGCAGGCCTGATTTGTACACAGAAGGCAGCGAAAGCACTTGTCTATTTTTATACTTGAATTGTCAAATGGAAGCTCCTGGTTCAAGAATCAGATATAATCTCTCCCCTGGGACCATGTATTCCACCACGGAGCAGCAGCACTCTGCCTTCCTGAGATCTGCTGCAGAACATTTCCAGGGTTTTAGAGTGGACTTTGCTTATCCGGAGTGAAAAATGCACCTGGGGGCTGTTGCAGCCCCATGCCAGCTCCCATGGAACGCGTGAGACGAGGCCCTTAAACGCGTGTCCCTTCTTAACGCAGGCAAGGGATGTTTAATGAGGCTGTTTGGGTTTTATGCTAATTACATTTCCAGCTGCTCTGAAGATTATACGAGGCCGCCCAAACTGTAATGCTGTGACATAATTCTACAACAATGCGTTGCTGTTAAAGTAAGACAATGATGCAATTAACCCACGGGAGAGTGCAGCAAATTTTGGGTATTGATAAATAGATGCCGTTAACAGCCTAAGCTTCTGCGTGGCGTATTGATTAGAGAGCAGCATTTGCTGGAGATGGTTTAAGAAGTGTTTTCCCAACGGCTTGGAAATAATGGAATATCTGGTTGGGGGGAGAGAGAACGAGCGTGTTTGGAAGGAGCTCATTCTTGTGTAAAAAAATCGGTGTCTATCCTCAGCTGCTATTGCCGTGACTCATGAACGCGCAGCCCGCATCAGACTGGCTCCTCACAGATTATTTTAGAATGCTTTCCTTTGACAGCAAAATGCATTGAAGTCGCTTTTTATTTTTAGGTTGCATTTGAAGCATGGAAATTAATTAGTATTTCTCAGACTGTTGGCTTTTGTTCTTCACGTTTTCACTGCGCTTTTTAATGATGCGGGGAGGGAAATAGCAATGTTTCGCAGCGACAAGAGCCATGAGGCATCTGGCCTGGGATGAGAACAAAGACTGAGCCAACAGTGGGCAGGTTATCCCAGTGACCCAAAAAAGCTGCAGGTCAAGGGGTGATGGTTTTAAACTAAAAGAGGGGAGATTTAAACTAGAGAGAAGGATGACATTTTTTCCAATCAGGGTGGTGAGACATTGGCACAGTTTGCCCGGAGGGGCTATCGATGCCCCATCCCTGGAAACATTCCAGGCCAGGTTGGCCCGAGGCTCTGAACAACTTGATTTAGCTGCAGATGTCCCTGCTCACTGCAGGGGGGTTGGACTAGCTGACCTCTAAAGGTCCCTTCTAACTCTGTGATTCTATGATACTCAGTCAAGTCATCTGGGCTCAAGATCCTGCTCTGAAGCGACTCATGCTGCAGGATGTTTTTGTTGTTCTATCAAAACAGCAGCCAGTGGATGCTGCCGTGTAAATTCGGCACCCATCGGTAGTCTGTGTTGTGTAGGTGCCTGTCCTGAGACTCAGCAGAGTCCACTGGTAGCACCGTAGAGGTTGGATGCTTCAGCTGGGGAACCCTGCTCAGTGGCTCCAGCGGTTCCCCCATGCATCAGTGAGAGGTGAGCGTGGTCCACCCAGTCCCAGAACAACAGAGAGGAAAACCTCCCCTGCTTTCCAGAGACTGCTGCTGGGTAGTTTCCAACAGGAAAATTTGTTAGATGCCTTCACTTGGAAGCGCTGTTGAGGAAGTTTTATTCCTAGAATGCTGTTTTGCTCGTGCTTGGTGTTTCCCATGGTGGGGAAATGAAGCAGGAACCCCCGAGGGCAGCGTGATGGTACCTCCAGAGAGCCCCGCTGCGTCACTGACCTGATTGACATCTGACCCATGTTGTGATGGAGAAATTACTTGGTATGATAATGTGAATGTACGGCCCAATAACTCTAATCTGATGGGATTTTTTTAGTCACAGTAGCTGCCCTTTATTTCCATGTCTGTGAACTGCATTAAAAAGGCACATAGAGCTGGATCCATAGGGTATTGGCAGCAGGGATGAGAATCCCAGGTCCAGAGGGCTCTGAAACACAGATGGCAGTCACCCGGACAAAACCATTAGTTTTGTGAGCTCTTTCCAGGGCTGCTGGGGCTAATATGTTGAGGAATAATAGATAGCTGCTAGAAAAAGAAACTGAATTGCTCTGTGTATAGAGACTTGGTAGGAAAACTCAGGTTACAAATTGGGAACCAGGTTTTGAAGTGGGAATCAAAGATAGCTTAATGAACAGTTTCTTAGAAATTTTGGTCTAGTTCTTGTTTATAGTAGGCTTATTTATACATTGTAGCTTGAGTTTTCTAAATCATAAATATGAAACGGATTCATTATACCACCATAAACCCTTGGGTGGATGTTTATTCAGTTCATAAACTCATTCATTTTTTTTTTTAATTCATTAAAGCAAATTCAGTTCTGAATTAAAACCTCCACGCAAATGTTTCATGTGGCATTGGTGATCCTCCTTGAATCACTTAATTCAGATTGCTTTTCCTGAGTGCTCGTGGAAGTAGCCAGAGGAGCTGGTGTGCAGGAAAGAGGTGGCCAGATAACCACCTGAGCAAAACAAGTCCGAGGTGATGACAGCATTTAATGAAGAGAGAAAGCTGTCGTGCCCTCTTCCAAATTCTGCTGCTAACCCAGCTCGGTCTTGTTGGAAATGATGCCTGTAGATGAATACACTCCAGGTACTGCAGGATTTATTTGCAATTTCACTAGCTCTCCTTTATGGTCGGTCTGTCCATGTGTAGGGTTTCTTCAGCTCGCTCAGGTCAAATCATTCAGTGAGAATCTTAGATTCTGGTGATAACAAGGATTATTTAAAACCCTGTGACCACAGAAGAAAGTCTTGGAAACCAAAAGCATAAGGCAAAAAAAAATCTCAAATTCTTGTTAGAAATTCAGCACACTATTTTGAAGAAACTTGTAGATTTTCTGAATATTTATAATATCCTTTTCTGATACCAAGTACATCTTCAGAGGAATGTTTCAGTTCCATAGGACGGTGTTTATGTAAGGAAGATTGGAGTAGTGACAAATAAGATGTATTTTGGTTTCCATGTATTTCTAACCGAGGATATAATACAGTCTGTTGTTAACTGCATCTGAGCTGTGTGTTATCTACAGGCTGTCCCACACTTACGGGTAAAAGTAGTGGTAGAATAGCTTCATAAGGCTGAACATCACTCACTAGTCTTCTTGCTGGAGTAGCAGGTATGTGTTTCTAGGCTGAAAAATGGAGTTTCTCGGTCTCTTATGTTGTAGCTGGAAAAGTGCATGTAGATTTTTGAATGAACAGACCTTAGTCTCTATTAAAAAGGTTTCAATTTGACAATTAACACTCTTGGTCCTTCAGAGCGCTATATGCATCTCTCCGAGTTAATCGGGCAATCACAAACAATTCTGTTGATCAAAAAAGGCAGTAAAAATCCTCCCTTTGCTGTGGTGTTTCATACCTTTTCAACTTAACACCATTATTTGCCTATTTTTAAAGAGAAGTTGTTAGGGAATTCATGTTTGCCACTAGCTGCTGCTTGAGCTGGAAAACACCCATCTCTCACCTCCCTGCGTTTTGCAGGAAGCTCGTGGTCTCCACGTGCTGCTCATTAATTCCTTACTTCAGAGTAGCACGGAGCTGACAGCTGAATGTGCACAGATAAGAAGAACTCTAAGGAAGGTCCAAAGAGTGCCCAGCTATGCTCCTGCCTCAAGGTGGTGGCATGTGTTTGTGCTGCAAATGGTTGGCAGTGGGTTTGATTTCCTTCCTGCTGAAGCTGATAAATTTTCCCCATCTTCTCTGGGTGCAGCGTGCCTGGCAGGCAGTTGCTGAATACTAAAAGCCTTTGCTCATGGGGCCAGGCCACGAAGGCTTCTGCCAGTTGCACAATGTCCCTTCTGAGGTGCTTTGTTCCCAAAAGAGAACCGTGGGACTTGGTGGGTGCTCAGCTCTTTGCCGTAGTAAGCCAGTCCATACACTGTCTTTTATTTAGATTCATTGTTCACGCCCCAAAAAGCTTGTAGTTTGGAATGGGCACCTCTAAATATTGATGCTGACTTTCTGCATCTGAATCTGCAAAGGCATTGTGCTGGAATGAGAGGGCAGTGACGCGGTGGTATTTCTGGCATTAATGTGCAGACAACATTCCTGCGGGCTACGGTGCACTGCAAGTAGCCGACAAAGCCAATCAAAATCCCCCCGTCTGTAAGTCTAGCAGAGTGGTCCCTTTTCTGATTTCACTGCAAGGGTTGTTGCTGCCTTAACTCAGCCGCCCTCGTTTCAGTGACTGCGCTTGGATCAAGCCAAGCCTGAGCTGTGTTCTTCAGAGTGTCACACCTCCTGAACTCCGTGCAGCTGAGGCTTGAACCGATGCCGCTCAATTAACAGATCTAATGCTAATTCACACTTTGGGTGGGACGTTTTCGTTGGGATTCTTGCATCTGTTGAGAGGGAGTTAGCTGAGCTGCTCTTGCAGGTCATGAGCCAGCCCCCCCCCCCCCCCCCCCGCCTTCCACCAGTCGGGAACCATGGACAGGATCCCACAGGCTCTCCCATGTGCTGACCTCTTGAACCTCAGTTTCCAGAGGACCGGAGTTCCTGCTGACAGAGAAGATGTAGCAATTTTAGAATGTCTTCCTTGTCTTCTGGCACTGGTTCATTTACTGAGTTGAGCTGGCTCTGAGCTCTTCAGGGTAATCATGACATTTTCCTTCTGGGGTCCCAATCATCAAAATGACCACTGAGAAAAAAAGAAGTTGTATTTGACCAGGATCTTCGGGATTTATCTCTGGGATTATGTGTCCTGAGGGAGAGAGTGGCTTTTGTGTGTGGTATCTGTTGTCTTGGTAACACGCTTTCATCCGGGAAACACCATGTGTATGTGAGCACCCTTAGTACCCCATGCTGCAATATTCATTATATTGGTCTGTTTTCTTTCCAGAAGGGGAGCCCATAAAAGTGCACATTGCGAATACCCAGGATAGAAAAGCCACGGGGGAAGAGAGCTGAGACCCTCCCCTTCTGTGCTAATTGAAAAGATGCCAGATCCTAGTTCAGTGCACAGCTAAACGAGAGAAACAGAAGGCAGGCTTTGAGGCTTGAACTAGCCAATAAAACCCAGCAGTAACTCCCGAAGAGCAGAGCTCTCACCTAGCCAGTGCTAGAGCAAACACGGTACTGGTTTGGACACCAGGGATAAATTGGTGTGCATCCCGGGTCTGAAACTCCCTGTAGATTAGCTGAATAAAGCGATAGCTATTCTAAGCTGTGTGGCAAGGTATAGGCTCAGGGAAGCACTCCTGCTGCTGCTCTAATGACGTCTCTCGTGCTGTGGAGAAGCTGGATGAAAAGAGGGCTAATAATTGAGAAGCCCTAGATCCGTATCATAGTTGATTTGTAGCGAGTAGGGTAGGGTCTCCCTATTCATGTAACACCTGCTAGTTCTGTACAACCTTTATGTATAGATGCTTATGGCCTACTTTTTTCCCTCGAATCTATACATGTGTTTGAGCGCTGTCCCTCGCTACGTTGCCCCCTTGCAGCAGATGATGTAGGGCGCTTTTTTGTCCGTTAAACTCGCTTGTAAAATCTCCTCACCTCCAGGGACAACAGGCCTGACCCTATGTAAAAATGTAGTGAAGGCAGGAGGCTTTCTGCTGCGTATCTAGGGCACTCCAGTGAGTTATTAGTAATGCTCTCAAGGAAAGAACATCACCAAAAATGGATGCACATTTAGTAGAGGAGATAACTGTGGGATAAAATTCTATTGTTGGGTAACAAAGGGGAAATTGCTTACAAAAAGAGGATTTCTGGGTCAGCATTTCCTTAATTTTTCCTCTTTCGCTTTGCTTCAATGATGAAAACGCATCAGTCCCTCTAGTCTCCAGAAGATCCTTAGTTACTTCCATTTGTTAGTTGCTCATGTGAGTGTTTTCCAAAACTCTTCACAAGTGGGACTACCTCTGGAGGAGCAGAGCCTCAAGAGCCACCCCTCATCCCACCCCTGACTCTGCGGCACCCCCATGCTAATCGACCCAACTGCTTATGTGGAAAAGTAATATGAGGAAACCACTGAGGCAATTTTAGCTGTCTCTTAATGAAATGTAACAGCTGGAAATCAGGAAGAGCATGAGCATCATGGGACCAATCAGCCCTCTGCGGAGCAGCAGCGAGTGCTGTGTAAACCACAGGCAGCATGTCTGAGGAGAGCAGCGCTGTGTGAGTGGATAGCTAATGCTATGGTGGAATCCTTAAACCCAGGCACCACATTAATTAAATTTCACTAAGGATTAGGCTAGGAAATATAAATTAAGCAGTCGACAAGATTTTTAAAACTTGGAACCAGTCCTGGACCGACGTGAGCACACTGACCTGTGTCTTCTTGCCATCTGCCCGAGATCATTTTCGTGCCCTAGGATATCCTCTCCAGCCAATGGTCCACTGTATTTTGCTAAAACCTGATCTGTTTTCCATTCTTTCTCTACTGTCTGTTTTGAGATTGCTCAAAGTATACCCATGGGAGATTTTGTTTTGTTTTTCCATGCTCCATACGTACTTCACTTTACATCTTCATTCCAAATACCTCGGGTTAAATTTTGCTTGTAGTTATGTCTTGGTATTTCCTGTTAGATCTGTCAGGTTGGGTAATGCTGGCTTTGTAAATAAAAGCATAAATAGTGCCCCAAACTGCATTGTTCTTCCAGGCCATTTTAGTCTGCTCACACGTCTTTTAATTGTCAAGCTCCTAAATTGAAGTGAATTTGTTCTCAGTGCTTGAATGGAAGAAGCAGGAAGGCAGATAATATGCTACTTATAAATGAGAAGCAAAGGTAGAGGCTGAATCAAGAGGGCAGAAAGGCAAACAAGGCATGAATAGGTATCTAATGTGTATGTGTGTGATTAATACATATTCACATGAACTCATTCATACTTTCCTCTTTCCAGTGCTAAAAACCCAGTCAAAACCCATATAGTGCAGATTTGTAACAGGTAAATGGCATTTTGGTGGCACGTGCTAGGTGTGGCTTGATGGGAGGAATTACTCAGCTTAAGTGTATTAAGAAACATGTAATCACTCAGAACAGCGAGTGATCTTTCCAGAGCTGCTTATTCAAGGGATATATAAAGATACAGATAACAGCATAGCTCAGTAAACTGGTCTAAGTTGGGCAGGCATAAAATGGTACATGTTCTAGCCCTCACTATCCATATTTTATTTTAATTTGTTATTTTTGCTATGTAGCTTAAAAGCCGTTCCCATTCTTGGCCATTTGTGGAACATTTTGAGCCTTGGTTATGTAAACATATGCATATTTTCAATACTTTGAACTTATGGATTGGCTTACCCTAAATAGAAGTAAAGGCAAAATACAGGAGGTAATAGTAGTAGGGTTCTGTTTTCAGCTTCTTCTAGCTTTGAAATGAGACATGAGTAATTGAGGGTCTTTTTTCTTGTTGGATTATTGCTCCCGAAAATATAGACAATGAGAAGACTCTTAAGTGAAATGTTTTCCTAGGTTTGAAGGACTTCTAGTGATATAGAAATAGGTGTGATAGTAACAATAATGAGAAGTGATCGTGTAGTGTCTTATAAAAAAAGCATCTAATTCTTCTTATCTCCTGATATTTCAGCCTGTGATTCAGCAGGGGTACTGTGTTTCCTCCAGCTGTGTATTGGTGTGCACAGGCATACGCTCTTTCCTTCTCTCTAGGATTGGCAAAAGCCCATCAGGAGTTTCTGATGGAATCAATTCACATTGGAATTAGTTGTAACTGAAATACTCAGTGTCTGGGAAGGAGAAGAGAAAATTTTCACCACAGTTCCTGGTATTTTGCATATCTGGATGTTGCTTCACACCACAGTGTTCAGAGATGCCCAGGACACTCCTAGAATCATTTTTGGACCTTTAAGATCATCAAGTCCAACCATTAACCCAGCACTGACAAGTCAAAGGCACTTCCAGGCATTTTGGAGCATTACTGAGTGAAGTGCCAGAGCAATGCGGATGAATTGGCTTGCGAGTGGCATCAGACCTTCACGGGAATGTTCAGGCAGGTGAAAGCACACAAACTGGATCTGACAGGAGAGCTTGTCAGGCTTGCATGCTGCTTTCAGCCCGAGGAGGCTTCATAATGTGGAGTGGCGTGGTGGAAATGGAGCTCTGTGGAAAAGGGTCAGTATAAAAATCCAGGCAGGCAGCATTTCCAGTGCTGCCAGCACCAATCCATTACAGAGACGGAGGAGAAACTCTCACCCTGAATGGTGCCTTCCTGGGTAATACAAATCCTGATGAACCTCTTCTAGTACATTGGGGATGTTGTGTTGATGTATGCGTGTTTGTGTGCTGGCTACTGCCTGCTGCTTACAGCAGTGGGCCACTTTGAAGGCAATCTCTTCGTGGTGAAGTTGTGGCTGTCAGAACCTGTTCCTGATGATTCCAAGGGTGGGGAATAAATGAACAGCCTGCTATTGCCTCTCTGAGCACCAAGGTAGGCAGGATTTGCCGACCCTTTGGCAATTTTAACATTCAATCTGCCTTCCTGTTAGAGGATAAACAGCAGAGCTTTAAAATACAGCCCGAGGTGTGGGGTTTTAGTGTCAGTTTTTAGAAGTATATATGTAGGTATAATTAACTAGATTGCTCTGGTGTTTAATGAAGTGCTTTTGAAGTTCTTGGAGAGCTTCACATAGGTCAGCGTTCTGAGTGTAGCAGGTGTACCTGAACCTCAGTCCAATGTGTTAAGATGAGAATAGGTCATTCTGATGCTCCACCTAAAAAGTTCAGCATGATTTTTCTGAGTTGGGCTTATCCCAATGCTAGCAAATCAACTTCAGGGTTTCAAACATTTTAACAGGCATCTTACATTTGTCATGTCCTTTCCCTACTCTGTTCCACTTACAGGAACACTGTAATTACAGGAGAGTAAAGTGGAAACACTGTCTTTGTTTACATCTGTGTGTCCCACATGAGAATAAAGGGATTGCTTTGGTGTGCTCAGAGCAGTATCTAACTGACAATGGCTCTAGTGCCATCTGCTAATTGAAGGATTTGGCGAAATAATTGCAATTTCTTACTTAAATTAGGAAAGTACACTTAGAATCTGTGGTTCTTCAGCTTGGAGAATATGCAGAAGACTTGCATCAGGACAGGCAAATAGCAGCTTATTAACAAACCAGGCTGGCATCAGAACGACCAAAGCTGCAGTTCTTTATACGGGAAAAAAAAATCCACCACTCTCCTCACCTGAGACACGTGGTTCTCTCTCTTTCTGTCCATGTATACATGCACCTCACAACTCCTGCCTGTTAACTGTGTTATTTTAATATCAGTCAATAGTATTCCACAGCACAGCAGCAGTAGGGATGTTTGAGAAAAGGACAAAACATTATTGCTGCATTTTATGAAGAGCAGCAGGAGATCACAAGCCACTTAAATTTCCATGCCACAGAAATATGATTATGTATTTATAAAGATTAATTTTTAATAATGCTGTTAGCTACAAATGTGCCTAGATCACATGTTTGAGTACAAATATTCCTTGAACTCTGGTGAAGTTCACAGCTAAATTCAGAACGATGAAATATGTAGAATATTTCAGCTACATCTGGAATGTACAAAAATGCTGGATGTTCAGTTACCATGAGGTTTTCATACCTGACTCAATATTACTGCAACTTCCAGTGCCTGTGTTCCAGCTATGCCCATCATTCATTTCTTTTGATGTATAGTCAGGATAATGCTGATATTGCAAAGAAAATTGTAATCCAATAATTTTCTTTAAGTCTGGATCTCATGACAGTGCAGAAATGGGATTGAACAAACCAGAAAAACAAATACTTATAAATTCATATACTGAGCATTATCTATCTAAGCATATTTTCAGATAAAAGCATTATAATCAGGCAACTGAAAGCTTAGCAGCAGTACCAGGATTGGACTTTGTAATATCGTTATCTAAGCTTCTGGAAGCTGACGTGCATTTGCATATTAAAACTGCTCTGAATCTTGTGTGGAGAAAGCTCCATGAAATCCGGAGCCAGGAAGCCCAGCCTTGCAGAGCTTGCCTTTCTCAAGGAATAAATTAACTGGGGAAACTGTTAGTCAGTGGACACTGCTCCATCTTGTTGTTCATTTGGAAGCAAAAGTCCTCCGTGGGGGCTTTTCAGTAGTGAAGTCTCATGCTCCAGATGTCTTCTCTCCAGGTAGTGTGTTGGTTTGAGATGGGCAGCCAGGCTCAAGTCACTGCTTTTTTCAGAGACTCCCAGTGGGAGCTTGGACAAGCCGTGTTCAGTAGCTGCTGTCTCACACACAGCTGCTATGCTTGAAGCCATAAAAATGGGTGTGAAAATGATCTCTGTATATGGGTTAATCTTTCCCATACAGTATGTTCATAGGTACAGAGTATGTACAGCAAATATTAGACATTTCTCAAATGAGATGCTTCAGAGAAAAGCTATGGGGAGAGCACAGAGACATCCATGGAGCAAAGTTGGAGGGTGAGAGAAGCATTCCTGCCCTGAGGAAAACCTCGTGATACAGTCTTATCAGTGGGTTTTGACATGATTTTGGTGTTGCAAGTGTCACAGGAACTTATTTGATGGTAGTGTAGATGTGACTGACACAGCATCGTCTGTAAACTTGAAAGAGAGGGTTGTGCACAGAACATGCTGTCAGTTGGCTGCCATTTCCAAGACTGTTTGCACAATGTGATTGCAGCCCGGAGAAAAAAAAGACCCAGATGATGTTTATGTTGTGAGCTGTACTCTGTAAGGCAGCAGGACTGATAGCAATATAGGGATGAAGAGGCTTTGGAGGTTCTGATGTAAGATCCTCCCAGGTTTGTCACATCTCATCTGTCTGGTAGGTGCCTCAGTTGGGTGTGCAGTGTCAGCTTCTGTGTTATGAAAAGGCAGTGGCTTTCAGTGTTTTATTTTAGCTTTAATAATCAAATAGTTATGTGTCAGAAAGCACGTGGCTGGCCATAGCAGAATATGTAATCTCCTATATTTTTCGGTAGTAAATTTTATATCTGCAGTTATTTTGCTGGGCTCAGTAAATCCTGTAGCAGGTGGATTTAAAGTAAAGCAAGTACTTTGAGAAAATTATTTCTGCTGTTTAGTGTTGTTTCCAAAGCCTCTGCCTTTGCTCTGCTACTTCCTTATGGGCTCCCTGACTCTGTATCATCATATTCTGCTGTATAAAAGCACTGGAAAATTCAAGTTCTGATCCCTCTGAGGAGGCTGGAGTGTTGAACTGTTCGTTGCAAGTGCCATCTAAGCCTCCCTTGTTCAGCTCCCCTGTATCTTTAAATGATTTCTAATGAGCAGAAAATAATGAGCACCATGTCTCACAGACTGCTCATCCTTTAGCATGTTTTCCCACTAGCATATTTTCCCAAAGCAAAAGCATAGGCATAGATCCATCACTTCAGCATACCTGACTTTCATAAAAGTTAGTTTGGAAAAACATGTCTGAATTTGATTTTGAATTTATTTCAGTCATGCCTGTCTGCCTATTGATACTTTCTTTCCATAAATATCTGCACAGTCAAGTTTCACTCCCATGATTACCCATAAAAAGCACAGTTAACTGGATTACATGTCTGTACTTTTATATGGGAAGAGATGTTTGAACCAATATAAATGGGTTTACCCAGGGTTTTTGGAATGGCCCCTTTGCTAATGATTCTGTGACTGAAGAGCATTTGGCTGCTGGGACCATCCCCAGCTGGCTACACCAGCACAGCCTGTCCAGCGCACACGTGCACTGCTCAGGGTCATCTCCTCCATGAGTTACCAGAGCAGAGGATGGAGACAGTGGTAGAAGGGGGAAGGCTGGTTGAGTTCCACCATTCCAGATGATGGACTGCTTCTGTAAAACTATCAAAAACTAAGTGCGTATTGTGTTTGCTGTGTTTGAATATATAGAAAATATATGTAAGCTGTAGAAACAAGCAAGACTTTCTAAATTACTGGACATACTTTTATTGCCATTTCCCAGATACATTTTCTTCTGCAGGTATTAGCCAGGCAGTAGATGATAAGTGTAGAGCCTTCTGTAGTGCTCAGCACAGAATATAGCTCTTAAGGAAGCATTCATCTCAATCAGATTTATTTCAGATTTATATTCAGCAAGGAATTCTCCCTCAGGTGCCTACACTAGTTCATAAGAGACCCCAGGAGAATGGTAGATGAGAAGAGCAGTCAGGGCGAGAGTTGGGAGCTTGCTGGTGACAGAGTGTGGTCAGAGCATCGCACATCTCCTCCTGCATGGTCTGAAAGCTCTCCTTCCTTTTAAGTTGAGCTCAATTATTTTCATGCATAAGGAAAAGATGGGGATCTAAAGGATATTTGCTCCCAGGCTGGGCTCTGGGCAGCAGGCACCACTCACTCCCACACAGAGCAGTGAGAGGGCTCTTTCACCTGCCATTTCCCTCTCTCTCTGCAGGTTTTTCACTGTCTACCTGTCCTGCTTGAGCTGGAACAGAACTAAGCTCAGTCTCTTTAAGTAACAGCACTTCCTGAAGTTAACAGCAGGTTTTTGCAGACATGCTAGAATTGATAACATTCCCTATTTAGAGTTACTACCAAGGACTGTTTAGTGCAGAAAGGCTCTTGCTTTTCCTTGCTCCTGTGCAGACCAAGGTCACTGCTCAATCTCATGAACCACGCTGCGGGTGCAGTAAGAAAGAGGCAGCAGCTGCAGGGAGAAGCAGCCAGGACAGATGACCCCAAACTGACCACCAAGGGATTCCATCCCATAGACATCATATTCGGTATAAAGCTGAGGGATCAGGAGGGTCAAGGCGCTTCTTTCTTGGCCAGTGTCTGGAAAATTCTGTCTGTTCTGCCTTTGATCCTGATCTCTGTGTTCCTGGATTCAGTTCCAGAATCCAGCTCCTGAATCCATTTCCCATCTGCAGCTGAGTCCAGCCTGGGACTTCCCCAGTGTCCACTCCACTGCATCAGTGCTGTCAGTGATGTAATTGCCCTCAGGGGGCTGGGTTTGATATTGGTTTTGTATATATTTTTATCTTCCATTTTATTGTTATTATTTTCATTAGAGCTGTTTTACTTTTCCAACCCCCAAGTCCCTCTCCCTTATTCCCTTTCTCTTCTCCTTCTGGGAAGGGAGAGGGGTTAATTGAGAGCATATGTCATTCTTCTTGTGGCTGGCCCAGCCTCTAAACCTTGACACTATCCCAAAGGCTTTTTCTCATCATTACACAACTACTTAGACTTGTATCTGGAGTTCGGTTTTGGCAGAAATTGCAGCAAGGGGAGGGACTTTTTCTGAATTTTGTTCACCATTGTACTTTGAAGTTGATTAAAGTTGGAGTGATGACTAAGCAGCTGGGCTGGGAATCAGAAAACACTGTTCTGCTCCGGGCTCTGCTACCAATCTGCTGTGCAATGCAGAGCGTGCCTCTCCATCGCTGCAGATCTCCGTGCAGGGGGCCTGCCTGGCACAGTGGGGTGGGTATCATCTGGGGCTGCGTACTTACTGCTGCCAGTGCCATGTACTGTAGCTGGTTGGACATCACCATGCCTCTCTGCCAAGCAAGTCCCTCATCCCCAGCTGTCACCTCGTCCTTTCTGATCTTTCAGGAATTAAGTAAACCTTGCTCCTCATCCTTGCTGCCCTGAACATTAACATAAGTCTTCATCCAGTGATTTCAACCAGCCCTGCAACTGAAAACAGCTGGGTAACCTCCCCTGCCAAAACTGCAAAACCTTGTCAGGCTCTGGAAAAGCTGGTTAAGTTCTGGTTAAGTTGCTCGGTGTCAAGGGTTATGGCTGGGCCAGCCACTAGACAAATGACTGACACCCTCTGATAACCTCTCTCCCTTCTCAGAAGGGGAAGAGAAAGGGAATAAGGGAGAGAGGCTTGTGGGTTAGAAAACTGAAACAGCTTTAATGAAAATAATAGCAATAACATGAACTATATACAAATATATACAAAACCAATATTGACCCCAAACCCCAATTACATCACCAACACCACTGATGCAGTGGAGCAGGCACTGGGGAAGTCCCAGGCTGGACTCAGTGCAGATGGGAACTGGATTCAGGAACATGTAGATCAGGATTAAAGGCAGAATGGACAGAGTTCTCCTTGGCCTCCAACTGGCTGTTGAAGAAGAGCCTTGACCCTCCTAATCCCTCAGCTTTATACCAAATATGTTGTGTATAGGATGGAATCCCTTGTTGGTCAGTTTGGGGTCACCTGTCCTGGCTGCTCTTCCCCACAGATGCCACCACTTATTTTATGGCACCCTACATTGTGGTTCATGAGATTGAGCAGTGACCTTGGCCTGCAGAGGAGCAAGGATAAGCAAGAGCCTTAAAGCCATGGAGCGTTATCACTTCTAGAAGTAGACACCATCCGCAAAAATTTGCAGTTAACTTTAGAAAGTGCAGTTACTGGGAAGAGTCTGAGCTGAAAAGTAAAATCACTCAACAGAATTAGTTGTGTTCTAGCTCAAATCAGGATGCTCTGTCACTGAGCAACATTTTGAAGGCCCAAGGGCTTCTCCATGCTGGAATTACTATCTGTAAAGAAATTATCTATAGGCAGCTCTCTGTAAGAAACATGAAGAACATGCCAGTTAAATGAGAAGTTATTTCTCCTTGGTCCCATTTGTAACTAATTTAAATAGAGATTTTTTTTTCTTACTGACAGTTTATGTCAAACTGTGAGTATAAAATGAGTTAAGACTAAAATATTTGGCATGACAATATTCAGTGCTTGAGCCCCAGACAGAACGAGAGGAGAAGCATGCAGGCTCTGGGAACCTTGTCAGCAAAAGCCTTGGTTAACTTCCCCCAGCTCGATGCTATTTGTAAGGCTTATGAAAGGTCAGGCAGATTTCTTGTAACAGCCAGTTATGCTCTTTATTCCAAGGAGTCTGTTCTCTGTCGTTAAACCAGCTTTAAATGCAATTAAATGCAGATTGTTATCTACAACCCACCTCTTATCTTCTCGTGTGCCTGCTAAATCTTCCAAAGAGTGGACTTTTATTTGCTGAGATCCCATAACAGCAAAATAAACTGGCCAAGCATTCTCAGGTAGTCACAAAATAGAAATGAGAAACTGTGGTGAGGCAAAGCCCACTGTTCAATATGTTCATCACATAAAATAGACTTGACTTTCAAATTCAGATTCTCAGGCTCTATTCTTGTCTAGCTTCTGACAAGAATGAGACTCCAGTTTTATTTTTGACTTCAAATTGAAGCCAGGCAATTGCCTCCCCCATTTGAGGTTGGCGACAAGAGACAGTCATAAAGAAAATGACCAGGTGGAAGAGTAAAAGCACAACAACAAATTGGATTTTTTTTTTTTATTTTTTTTTTAAAGTATTGATCTTAAGCAGAGAAGTCGTGTTACTATCGCTTGAGGCTTTCCTCTCTCTAAAAATAACAATATTATAGGCATTGGTTGTGACAGCAGGGAGCAGAACACCTACAAGGATGTGACTTGTAGATATACATGGTAAAAAAATAATCTTTTGAAATGCCTTCCTTCTTCCACTGTGGTGGCTCAGATTCCTTAGCTGCCTGACTGGAGAACCAGGAGGGCAGATGAGTGATTTTCCTTGGGCTCCTCACCAATTTCTGTTGCTTTATTCTTCAGAAAATCCACAGCATGGCAGCGATGTTGCTCTTCCTTAATGTAAATTCAGGCGTATTGGGATTCTAAATTTGTGCACAAAAAAAAACAACCCTGTTCTATGTTACTGAAACTAACCTGGGAAAGCCTTTTCTTCATTTCATGCTTAGCGTGGCTGGGCTTAAAAAAATTTACATGAAAAGCCTGTGCAAGCTTAGAGGTTTCCTGCGGAGCTTTTGTTCAGCTTAGAGCAGAATAGCTGTTGGACAGGCTCCTGTGCCAGCAAGGGAGTTAACTGTGTATTGCCTCACCATTCCAAACTGGGCCACGAACTTCTCTTTGGCTCTTGCCCTTGTTTTCCTGTTTCCTCCTGCTCACGCTTCCTTGAGCGAGTTCTCCCTCTCCTCCTCTGTCCGCAGCAATGCCCACAGCCCTCCCCACTCCCACGCTGCAGAAAACACGAAGGCAGCAGCAGGGGAGTGCCAGCCCGGATCAGAGCGTGCAGCTGGGTCATCCCTCTGTGCCTCGGAGGCACGGCCCAGTCAGCGAGTCTGGCAGCTGAGCCCCAAACACCCAGCAGGGCAGGTTACCAAGAATACGACAGACTTGACGTGAGTTCAGTTTAGAGAGTGGGAAACTTGACTGCTTTAAAGATGCTCGTAGCAGACAGGTCTGCCCTGCATCTATAGAAGGGCAAAGTGAATTCAAGAGGACAGCTCTGTCCTCTTACAGCACTTTTACCCCCTTAAGGCAAGTAACTCACATTCTGAATTCACGGGGCTGGACACAGCCCCAGCAGCTACTTTTCTGGGTGGCAATTCACAGTGGACAACAGAGGTAGTCAAGTATTGCCCCCCTTACTCCCCATCCTGAACCTCTTTCAGCAGATCCATATGTCCAGGTGTGACTATTGTTAACAGGGAAATCACACCTTTTTTAAACTCATGTTTAGTTTATAATTAAAAACCAGTATAATGAAAGACAAGTGATCCACCTTCTGCTTCATTCTCAGTGGTTCTGTTCTGGCCCTGGCCTTAGACAGTGGCAGCAGGAGACCTGGGTCTTCCCAAGTGCCTTGAGGCATCTGTAGGGGACCAAAGTGTTTCCCTGACAGTTATAATAATTCTGTCACTCTTACCAAAATTACAGTTTCTGCAGCACCCCACAGGGAGATCGTGGTGTTGAGAGCTGGCTTTGGATGTAATTCCGTGACATTTTTCTTCCCTTCCTAAAAATAAAACTGAAATGTATTTCCTCTGGAGTGTTGTGGTTTAGGTTTATTAAAACAGGGGGCTGGAGCACTCGTACTCTGAGAGATGGCTGAGCAGAGACTGTTACACCACTCTGTGCAGATATTTGATACTTTTCCTGAAATTTAAGACCTTTTAAGTAGAACACTGGAATCAAGAAGCACTGGCTACGTGTTACATAGCTGTATTTTAATGTACTGAACAGCACTGAAGTGAGCATTGGTTTTAGGTGGTGGCATTCAAAGCTCAGGCAGCCAGAGACAGTGCTACAGCAGCAGACACTCCACTGAAATGAGAGATTTCTCCAAGGGTGTGCTTAGTTGTAGCTCAGATATGGAAAACCATTATCAAAAAAATAAACTTTAATAATAATTCTTAAATAGACATTGTATACATTTTTCTCTTATTAAAATGAAACCTTTCCTGTCGCCTAAAATTATCTTTAATTAGGATTGCATAAGCTCACAATAAAACTGCTGAGGATTAGAACCAGCAGACGTGTTCAGCTCATGGCTTTAATTAGATTAAGCTCTTCATTGCCAGAAGTAAGAGATGAAGCATTAGACCTCTTTAACATTTAATCTGGAGAATGCTTTGTAATTGTATTTAATATTGTGAGGCAAAAGTTTACGGGGGGAGTGGGGAGCAATCTGCCAACATCTTTTTATGGGATGCTTACTTAGCTGTTTGTCACGTTTTAGAGGCAGATCGTTTCAGGAGGGCATAGAATGATGGAGGGGAGGTGGGATGGGGGTGTCTCACACGTACCGAGTCACATCGAAGTCCAGATTGACACTAAAGTGGCTTTGTCATTAGCTACCTCCCTTTCAGCCCTGTTTAATCCTGTTTTCCTCAAGACCCATGGAAAACATTTGAAAAAGAGTAGATCTAGCAGTGCTTCTAGTAAGTCATCAAATCAATGGTCAGTCACTCCGATGGGTGACATCAGCTGTGCAATGTGCTTTATGTTCAACTGCATCCCTACTCGGTATATCGTGCTAGGTTGCTAATAAGCAAATTTAGTAGCCTTTTCAGGGCTGCAGACTGCAAATTCCAATGTGAGCACTGAAGAGACAAAGTTAGAGCTTGCCTGTCAGCACTGGGTACCAGGCCATCGTGATCCAGTAACGGAGTCGGTAGTATTTTACTGAGCGCTGTTGTAAACACCACCCTTCAACTTTCAGCTGCTTCTCTGAGACCCTCAAGAGTATAGGACAGAGTTATCTCCTCTTTCTTAGCTGCAGATTCCTGACATGGACTGTGCAGAAGATTATCAGGGTTTATTTACTTCACCAACACAACTGTGCAAGATTTAGCTACTTCTTTCCCCTCTCTGAGTTTGTTCCTCAACAAAGCCCCAGAGAGAAATCAGCTGTGCCCTCCCTCCTTGCCAGCAGTGCGCACACTGTTCCTTTCCTCCTAAAGCCTACATGTCTAGAGAAGAGGACACAGCTGGACAGATGTTCTCTAGCAGTCACCAGCTAGCAGGGAAAAGGCAAAAGGATCATCTTTGTATAAAGGTAGTCTTCAAACTTTGCTGCTTAGGACAAGCTCGACCTGGCTCACCATGATTCAAGTTCTTGCATTCTTCAGTGCCCTCTCCTTGTTTTCCAAAATTGAGTTCTGACCTACACAGCTCAGTCCAGAAGATAAACACTGTGGTGTTTAACTAAAAGATGCCATTTATAATTAAAATCTGAAACTAAGCTCCAGAGCCCTTAAATAATTCTCTGCCAGAGGTGTTTTGTTAAGATCTTGGGAAATGTTCTCTCTGGAATTTCAAAACATTCTGTTTTCCTGAACTCCTTTATTTCAACAGGGCAGAGGGATTGCAACAGTGGTGCTGATGTGAGCTATGTGACTCCATCAGGAAGGGTAATAATAAAGTAATTCAAGAATGGGATTTAAGCTGGTAATAATGTTAAGATATTTTCACTAATAGGTACTAAAGTAAGGCTAATGCAGCTAATAATCAGCAAGTTCTGCTGTTTCTGAGTGAACAAAATGATAGGTGATGTCAGCTGAAAGCTGGGCTAAGTTATTTTTGTCTTGGACTTGGATCCTGGTCCAGTTGAACTTGGTTGTAATGCTGCAGAGCATTTCAGTTAACCACCCCAGTAATACCCCTACAGACAAGGAAATAATCAGTCCTTCTTCCCAGTGAAAGGAGGTTGGCTTTAAGGAGTTTGACCTTCTACCACTTTACAAAGTGTCCTTGATGAACAGAGTTCAGATGAGTAAACCTGGCCAAAGGTTGTTCTGCTGGACTAATAAAATTTGTCTTTATTCAGTTCCTTAAATTCAGGAGTAAATTACCTTGTGGGAGCATTTGCCCTGAGGATTCATACTCGGACAGAGTTACGTGGCATGGTCTTTTAAAAATAAAATGTTACATAAAGGCAAGGCAATCTTAAGGGAAGGCAATTTGTGGGACAATACCTTATCTCTTGTCTCATTTAAACTGGGTTCCTCTTAACTGAACCTCTCATTACAAACCTATCTGAGGCAACCACTACGATACGCGTGCTTATTTCTAGGCAGAAAAGGTTAATATTTCTAATTAGAAAGAGGCTTACTAAGGCATTTTTAAATCAACTGTCTTTGATCATAAAGGCTTCTTAGACATTTTAAGCTTTTTATTGATTTACGTTGAAACCAGTTGTTCCTCATTTAAATTCTACTGGTGAAGGCAGAGGCATCACAAATGTGGAGTGTGTAGGAAAGATGGTAGTTCTCAGCTAACTGAAACAGAAGTTATTAAGGTTAAAGGCTTATTGTCCTCCCTCAAACGAGTTTTCATGTGAGAAACATCACATTTCAGATTTCCCAGCAAGCTTCGTGTTTAACGTGTACCTTTAGAGATGGCATGGGTAATGTTGATCCTGATATTTTCACTTGCTGAAGGTGGATAAATTTCCGAGGAAACAATGCTGTCATTTCAGAAGAGCTCATCTTCCAGTCCCTAAGTTTCTGGAGTGTGTATGGAACTGGCTTGGAGGGTGCTATTGCTTTTTGAGTGACTGCCCAGCTTTATGGACACAGCAGCAAAGACAGCCAGATGGTAATGCTGGTATCCGCTCAACCGGTCCATTCAGTTCCCTCATCCACAGGAAATGGGAGTAGTAGTAAAAATAGGAATTATAATCCCACTTTCTAACAACCAATGGAGTGCTTTGCAGGGGGCAAACGTATTGCACAGTGATCCTGTTGCATATTGCTACGAGATCTGGGGGGCAGGACAGTGATGCTCCATCCTGCAAGGTCTCTGGGACAGAAAGGCAGCGTTAGCCACCCAAGAGTGGGGGGAGAGCCTTATCTCTGCGAGCACCAAGCACAGATGTGGAGTTTGCTGTAGATTTCCAATAGGAATAGTACCAGAGAGAGGATGTTAAGACACTAATGTTTGAGATCTTTGATCTTCTTTGACAGAAGCTGCTGTTGAAATGCAAATGATTTATTAATTACAGCACAGCACCTCACGGGGTAAGAGAATTGGGTTGTGCTGTAATTTATGAGTACAGCAAAACAACCTCATGAAACTTTGCAAAAACTGTGGATCCTGGGGAAAAAAAAAAAAAGTGAGTACTCAAGCAATTAAGCACCTAGTTTATCAACCTGGCAAAGCAATTGCCTCCCCTCTTCTCCAGTTGCCCTCCCTGCACGTTTCTGAAGGAGGGGAAAAGAATCAAGGAGTGAGAAAGGAAAATCTTCCTGGAATAAAGTACAAATTCAGCAAAGAGAGGAGTAATGAATCTCCCTGGATACGGTTGTCCCTCCTGATAAGGAGATTCTAGCTCACGGGGGATTTGATTATTTTGTTTGGATACAATTAGCCTTTGTGCCAGACTCATCCTCTCGTCGGGTTCCAAAGCTGCAGGGTTTTACAAGTTTAAAGGAAGTATTTTGTTGTATTCCTAAAAACTGGCATGAGGGAGCATTTTTGTAGCAAAACATTGAAAGAATTATTGTTATTTTTGTTTTAAAGCCACAAAGCTGTTGTGATCCTGTGCAGAACATCACCTTGCAGTCTGGGAAGCATGGTGAGAAGGCTGCCAGTGTGGGTGGCATAAGGAAGGCAGGCCCCTTGCCGTGCCTTTGTGGTTAATGTGATGTGAGCAACTCTCTTGTATTCTTCGTGCACCCCTTGTCACCTCTGTGAAATAAGCAGACTCCTCTTTCTCTTTTCTATAAAAACCTGAGAGTTTTCAGTAGGTCACAGTCAATGAACACCCAGTGATGGTCGTGCTCTTATTTCTTGCTTTGAATAACGCTGCAGCCTGCAGTTCCAAGTGAATATGAGGATATGTTTATAGCAGTGCAGAAAGCAAAATACTGCTACTAGCAAACATGGCCAGAAGGAAAAATCCCATGTTTATATATTTATTTATTCATAGTTTCTAGAAAAACTGAATTCTGTCCTATTTTCCTACACACACACACTTTGGGAAGAGCTAGGAAAACTTTCTTCCATTATCAAGCTATTTGCTTTCCAAACATGGTCAGCTAATTAGTTCTGTCAAGGACAGATTCATAAATAATCAAGATTTCACCAAACAGGCTTTTAGCTCCTCTCTTTTCTCCGTGAAAATTCACATACAGCTTTTATTTTAGAAAGCTCTTCAAAATATCTAAGCCAGAAATTGTCTTTTTTTTCCCCGTCTCCTGGTATCTGTTCTGTGCTCTTACCTTGAGAGTTACTATGAAAATGCCCTTTGCCACTACTGCCACCCTACGTGCCAGGTCCTGGAGCAGCTTTGGTCAGGGCCAAGCCATGGGGAAGAGGAGCATGGCCACCCCTCGACACAGCGATGTTACGATGCAGGACCTGTCCTTCTCTGCCAGAACCTCTGGGTTTTGTTCTTGCTGCCTGGCGAGGGTTGGGCTGGTGGGGTTTGATTGTCCCTCATCATTTACATCCTTTCTAGGGAAATGAGCAGAGCTGTGAGAAGTGTTCCTAATTGGCTACAGGATCCCCTGTGTTCTCTAAGCTTAAACTATAGCTTTATGAAGAAAAGCCACACTGCCAAGGGTTGTGTTTCTGAGGAAGGCAGGCATCAACAGCTACTTGCAAGCAGTGAAGACACGTTAGAAATCTTCACAAGAACAGTAACTTTGCCTTTGGGTCAAGCTGGTTCACGGGCAGTTATTTCTGCCTTCCCCTTTCACATCTTGCTGGTGCAGTTTCCATTGGTGATGGGTTTTTTTGCATTCCCTCTAGAGTCACTGCGCTGTGTCGCTAGCACGTCGCAGTTGCTGCTTCCCACCCCACTGCTGCCTGCCTTGCGGGGCTGCTTGAGTGATCTGTTTGGGGAGCCTCGGGATGTGTTGCCATCTTTCCGATGAAAGATGCAATACCAAAAGCAATTTGAATGTGACAATTGATTTTTATTTTATTTTTTATTTATTCCTAAAGTTTGATTTGGTTGTCAGAGCCTGCGCCTAAAGATTATGTTGCTGTGATTGCTCTTTGTACAGCATGCCAGGACAAAAGAAAGCGATAGAGCAGAACGCAATCAAAAAGTCACTTGAAAAAATTTTGCCTCCTCTTTGTAAAGAATGTGGGAAATCAAATGCATCGTAGATTTTCCTTTGAGCTTTGGTAGAGGTGACCTACAGTGGGAGAGGACTTCTCTTTCCATTTCCTTATATTCACAAGGAAGATGGGGATTATTATGCATTTGTGTTTGCATTATCTCCTTTGCATTAGAAATGGAGATTTTATCTGCCCTGGAAGACACTTATCCAGAGTAATTCAATTTACATCCTCTCAAAAACACAGTGGCAAAAAAATATTTACCAAATATGTTCAACAGTTTGTTCTTAGTCACATCAATTAAACATGATAATTAACTCTTCAGGGCCAGAGAACAGTTTTACACAGTCCAGTGGCATAGCACAATGAATATTATTTCAATCCCTTAAAAGTTCATGATCAGAACCAGCAATCAAGCATTTCTTTACCTGGTATTTCTGAGATGAAATGAAAACAACAGTATGAAAGCATTCATCACCTCTTATCTCATTTCAAGCCTTTTTATGTAGCAAGAAAAAAATCATCAAATAGGGCAAGCAACAGTAATTGTTTTAATGTAAAGATTCTCACCCTTTAAATTATTTTTTGAACTGTCAACTTACAAAACTGTTTAGAGTCATTTCTGTAATGCAAAAATATGTGCACCCTGCTGCATCGCTTTGTATCTGTGTTTCTGAGGAAGACACATGAACTCTAGGGAGATTTCACCTAAGAAAGTAGCATGAGCAGGGTTTGGGACTGGGACTGCAGTATCTAGTTACCTACATCGGGCCTTTAGTTTTCCTCAAAACTCACTATAATATGCTGAGCTGGAGGGAAGCCAGCTGGCATGTCCATATCTCTCCATTGACTAAATAAATACGGTGTCATTAAATCATTTTCTGCAAATATAAAATCAGAATTATTTACTTCTCTTCTGCTCTTTGCCAAGGCAGTGAGCCTGTGGTGAACGTGCCTCATTCCGCTCCGGGATTTGCCTTGTGAAGTGATGCAAACTGCTCTCTGAACATCGGGGGGGTCAGAATGGGGCTCATATCAGTTCATCTTCGCACAAAAAAAGAGATCTTTCCATTCCAGTGTCTTCAAACTCTGATGGTTTATTGGTACTGAAGCCAGGCAGTGCTTGGTTGCTCAGTCGGTATAAATCCACCGCTGTTTCTGAGGCTCTACCATCCGTAGGTCAGCCCACCTACATTGTATTTATCATCTTAATAAGATGCTGGGATACTTGTTTGGTGGTTTAACTCCCATCCAAATAATGGTGTGGAAATCTTGGGAATATCATGCTGCTCTCAGTCACTCAGCTATGCTCAGAGAGGGGAAGAAATCTTGTTTTACAAACAGCTGCTTCTCACTTCCCCTTCATGTTTCAGACCGCGGCGGCTCCGCTCTGAACAGCAATACATAAGAGAGTATTTAGCTCAGTCAAGCTTTAAAAAGTTTGTTTCCTTAGAAAAGCATAAATTAAGGCATCTTTGGGTTTTTAATGCAGGCCAATTGCTTCACACTGCAGAGGCAGAAAGGGCCAAGGTCTGGGAAGGCCGTGGGTTTGGAAGCGCACACGGTGGCTGTACGAAGGCAGCAGGGTCGCGCGGAACCAGTCCTGCAGCTCTCGTTGAGGGGCAGACCGGAGTGGCAGCCCAGCCCTACAGCAGTTCTGCTGCAGTGTAGTACATCAGGAAGTTTATTTTTCTCTACAAGAGGTTCGTTAGTCTCGGTGAAAGATGCCCGTTGAGTCTTGCCTTTTAAAGAACTATGTCAAGGGGATAATTCGAGCCACTTTTCATGCAGACACTTGAACACCTGTTTCTCCTTCATTTATCTGCCGAAGAATATTAGTTCAGGATAACACCTACTGATTTTATATACTGCTGCTGTGGGGTTTGCACCTCATAGTAGTAGGTGAATACCATCAGTGGCTCTTCTATAGGCCCTAAGTAAAACTATGCAACAAAACCCTAAGATGCATGGGTTGTATGATAATTTGGCTTTAACATTAGGCTAAAATTAAGATGCCATCACCTCTAACTGTCGTGTTTCTTCACAGCGTATTCATCCAAAATGTACACCACCCCCATATTCTGAGCCTGCTCTTTACTGTGGCAAATTTAATATCTTCTAGTTAACTGGTTTCAAGGAACCTTGCTATATTTGCAGATTATCAATGTCATCTTTTCCTGCTGCTTATTCCTCATTTGCAATTATAATAATCCATGATATTTCAGCCATCTCCACAGCAACTAATTATGATGGCAGAAATAGACTGCCATGGATTGCTATTATGCAACAGAAATGAGTGAACTTTCACAAAAATAAATCATCCAAATCTTACTGATGTAAAAAGGGACCAGGATAAAGTCAGAACGGAAGATTATTAAGGTAGAGTTAATCATTAAATTGTATTATTTCTTCACTTACATCTGAATTTTGAAGCTGCTTCATGAATATTTTAATTAATGTATTTAAAACAACATAATGGCGTTTTGATAATCTTCAGAATAATGTTTCAAGGTAGTGCCAACTTGTATCAAACTTGTAATTGTCCGTGGAGCAGTGGTTTGCAGCCTCTCCCTGGTTCTTTTGTGAAGCCCTGCTCAGAATCTGCAGAACAGCTCGACTTCGTTCTCTTCTCTAAAAAACCTTCTACAGTCAGGTCATTACCCAACACCGGACAGAATTTCAGAGCTCAGGTTCACATTCCATTGGCACTTCACGTGCTGAACTGTCAGAAAGTAATCCGTAGTAATTAAGATTTGTCCAACGTGAAATGCAGCACACGCTCTTGCATTTCCTACGTCTGGAAGAAAGAAGCTAAAAAATAATAATAATAATAAAAAAAAAAAGTCTTCGCTTTCCTTGGAATTAATGAATGAAAAATCCTGAAGCCCACACTGAGAAAGGGTTCTAAGCCTGAATGCCACAGTAGCTAGTAAGCTACTTTTGCAAGGAGAAATGAAACCTGGACCCATTTTTGTAGCTGTAGATGCTAATACATTGAACCCTGCATTACTCAACAGGTCTGATTTAATCACGCAAGAAAAATCCCCTGCCATGCATGGTAAGGAGATAGAATTCAAGTTCCTTTCAAAGGCAAATGAGATGCCTTTGTGTATTTCCCAACAATTAGATAATTGAATACCGTGTGCAGTTTTGTGCATTGGGATTGAAGGTGTTTTTCCCCAATTCATTAAACACATCCTCTGAAGATAAATACCCTCAAGGACAGACACAGTAGATCAAACCAAAGTCCGTATGGCCCGGTACCTTTTCTTGCAGTTAACAGTTAGGTCTAGTAAAAGTATATGCCAGAAGCAGGGTAAATACCTATTTATCTGCCTCCTCACATAACAAATCAGATTGCAGCACTCAAAAATTCATTGGCCAAAAGCTGCACCCAAGTTAAGGAGCCATGTGTGGATTTATCATCCATTTCATCCTCCATTGCAAATTGTCATGTAAGCCCAATTACTCCATTGGCCTTCATGTGTATCTCTTGCAGTGGATTCCACAATGACAAATGGCATTGTCCTCAAAAGCACCTTTTTTTCAGATGCTCCCTGATCATTTTCCTGGGTGCTCTTTCTTTCTTGCATGAGAGCAGGAGCTCACATTGCTGCCAAAGGCCGCCTCATGCGTTCAGAAGGCAGAAGCCCTTCTGGTCTGAGCTTCCCGTCATCTCCGGGTCCAGCAGAGTGCAGGTGCTGTGGGGATGCTTTGAAGGGCTCTGCCAGGCCAAGGGAGCCCTGTCTGGTGAGGCTCCCACCAGAAGGTATGTAGAATATGTGTACTGGTCTTGGCCACGCTGTTTTCTGCGTGGATTTTCCTTCAGGGAACTGTCTGGTTCATGCAGAGCACAGCCTAGGTGACAGTTACTGTGTGTTTTTGTGAATGTCAGGGGACCACAACCTTGGTATAAAAGAAAAGGTGACCAAAAAAAAAAGCAGTTGCACTATGCCTCTTTACTCCTGTACAAGATACCAGATCCCTTCAATAATTCTTGTATTTTTCCATAACTTTCTTAGTTCTGCTGTATCTTTTTGGAGATGGATAACCAGACTTGTGTTAGCTGTAGACTACCACACTAGCACAAAGCTGCTGTATTTATTTCCTAATAAATCCTAATTTCTGTTTTCTTTTTTACTGCCCCAAGCATTAAGATGATGTTTTCAGAGAATTGTCAGCAAGTGCTGTCTTCTGAGTGGGAATGACTGATTCAGCTGTGATGGTATAGAGTCAGGGCTGCCTTCTCCCAGTTGTCTTTTTTGCTCTTATCAATGTTGAATTTTGTTACGTGTCATTTAGTATCATAAGATCTTCTGTAGCTCTTTGCAGTCAGCCTTTAGTTTTGGATGCAATCAGCAAATTTTATCATCTCCCTGTTGTCAGCCTTTCTAGAATGTGTCTTTGTGAGGAAGCGAGCAGGTTGCACCACATCCCTCTGGTTTATGCATGGGGCATTCCTCCTTGCCTTTTGCACATTGGTAATCCATTAGAGGATGCTCTCTCTTACCCCATGCAATGTTCATTCTTTCAGTGACCTTAATGTAGGGGGTTTGGAACTCTGAAGGCACTAACATGGATCAGAGAATCTTCATTCATTGACTTCTGTGAACTTCCTGCCTCAAACCCAGGATGATTCTTCTCCCATCTCTCACTTCTGTTCTAGGTCTCCTCTTTCTAGCTCTGTTCTCTATAGCTGTTCCTAGACTGGTGTTATGGAAACCAGGCTTACTGGTCTGTAATTTCCAGGTGATTTTGAACTCTTAAAAAAATTAGCAGTCTTCTCTTTGCCACCTCCGACTTTTCTGTCTTATCCAGGTTATGTGCCATGCTTCCTAGTTCGTATTTGAGTTCCTGAGGACTTCTGGGAAGAAAACTTCCAGTCTTGGCAATTTGCTACTGTCCAATTTATTGATTTCTTTGAAAAGTTCTCCAAGTGACACTTCTCTGAGTAAGACTTCCAAAGCTACTTTAAAGAACAGTTACACTTGGAGATTCTGCTGGAGCTCTTAAGGGTTAACACATCTGTGAAAAATATTTGGCTTGTTTAGCATGGTCTTTTTCCTTCTGGATAATTGCTTTCAACCTTAGATCATCTATGAATGTACCAATTTTCTGTTTGGATTTCTACACATTTAACAGACAAACTTTACTAAGTTCTGGACAGCGGGGACGTTCACACTGGAATACTGAGATATGCAAGAGAATACTGTAGCTGGAACTATTAGCATCTTCTGAACTAGGAAGTAGACTCGCACAACTTTAGGTGATAAGACAATGGTGTTAAAGACACTTTGCAGTTTTTTTTATGTACCAACCAGCTAGTGTCGTGGCACAAGCTGGAAACACCACCCAAAGATAATTGCTGAATGATGTGACAGCTGCAGTTCAGGAATCCTCTTATTTTGGAGGAAGTGGCTGTTGCTTTGTGATTCAGTCACTTCTATAATCAAGCATTAAATGAATGATTTCCTGTTGGGCTCCTAACAGAGCTCTGTGTTGAAGGATCGATGCCAGTTCATTCTGGCAACAAATGCATATTTAATGTGTGTGTGCTTAGTTGAGGTTTTCTGGGTGTACAGAAGTAGTGATGGTTTCCAAGGTGTATTTCAAATCAGGATGCCTTCTCTCTCAGAAAGGTGCTAAGCCAACTTCAGATGTAAGTAGGTATTTGTTAGTTGCAAGCTATGCTTTGTAACATCTGTTTTCAAGAGGCGTACATGTGGACACAAACACACAACATTCATCTGCTTTGTTTGTCTATTTGTGTACTAATTATTCCAGTCTAAGTGGACGAACTCTTTCCTAAACTGTAAATTACTGCAGCAGTGTTCTGTGTGCAAATGCACACTCGAGGTAACGGGCAGCTATTTTCTGAGTTCTCCCAAATCCTCACCTGGTGAAACAGAAGTGTCCAGCAGATCAAGCTTTCTTCACTGTAGCCCAAGTAAGATTTTGTTAGGCAGTAACGCAACATTTTGAGACATCCTCTGGCTGTGAGTATCAGGCTGTATGTGTTTGTAAGGTTACAGTGGCACGGCAAACTCAAGCTGTAAAACCATCTAACTCGGCAGGTTGCTGTTACTATAGAAGGGGTTGTGCTGCTTGTCTGTCTGAGTGCAGCTTTCTTTTCTATCAGCAGGGAGATCCTCCAAGCTATCAAACAAGGGGACCAAATACTGACCAGTAATTTGGTTGCCATCTCCTGGTACTCTGTCCAAGCATTCCTCCTCCCTTATCATCAGCCTGCTGTTGTTTTGGTTCTGACTTAATATTTTCCCCCCTCTTTCTATCCCAAGAAAACTGACTCCTTCACCCTCTAAAAGTTACGCTGGTAAATCCAGTTTCCTGACATCTGCTAGACTTGTTTCTGTAAACTCTGCTCTCTATTTTGCCATCTGGATGAGGAGCAAATCCAAAAGCAGCAGCTTGCCTGGTTATTTATATCCCATGTGTAAACTCTGTTCTGGAGAGAGTTCTGTTCAGCTTCAGAGAGTTGCAGGAGTCATTATCTTATTCTAGCGATGCCCACCGTGCAGATGCTTTGGTTTTTGCTTTGAGGAAGGTCCTTTGACCTGTTATGCAGGAGAATATTGCAAACAGACATTTCTGACATCACAGATGCCACTGCAGTTCCCTACTGCACTATCATCTGTCTGGGTACCATCTTCTCAGGGTAAGGAAAATGCACTGCAGATACCTCACCCAGCTCTTCAATCATTTGCTTTTAGCATAGCTGTTCTTTGGTGTGGATATGGAAATCTGAGGCTGCAAGGTGCCTAAAGCAAGTTGAGTCACTTGTAGAAAGCAACTGTTCTTTGGGATGTACAGCTGATGATGGTGTTCCTACATATTTCTTTCAGATATCATCACTCATCTGGTTGCAGAGGCTTGAGGCTTAGAACCCATGTTCTTACTGACACTGCAACTTCTGCAGAAGCCTGTAGGAGAAACCATCATTTCATCTGCTAGTGGTCCATGTGAGGACCTGAATGGATCCTCTCTGATAAGGATTACGTCAGCTGCCTTCTGCTGGCACTTCAGACATAGCTCCATTGCAGTTAGAACCGGGCTGGTAATAGCTCCGCTCAATTTATCTTTAATCGAGCTGTAGCTACTTGGGGAGCTGGTAGCAGTGTGGACTTCAGCATAGGCTGGACTAACTTGCCAGGTTTCTTCCTTGGATGAAAGCCTTCAAGTCAGTCAGTACCACCCCCTCATTACTGGTTTTGATGCCTAAATTATATATCCTCAGGACACCCAGGGTATGGCTTTCTGTGCTGCAATCACACTGTAATTGCAGAGCAGGTGTTCTCTAAGATATGCTGTGTTACCTTGCTGCAAATTTCTTTAATTAAGCTTCAGAGCCTCATTTTTCATTAAGTTGTGGAACGCAATACTTGTCAGTGGCTCATTTTTCCAGTTCTTGACCTAATATTACTTAGAAATTCATGAAAACACTGTGTGGCAGGACAGAGGGGAGAGCAGGGGGAATGTATTTTCTCCATGTTTTTCAATATTCTGATCAGCTTTCTAAATTTCTCCCTAACCTGCTGTACAATACTTCTCAAGTGTGACAAGAAAAGCTGCTATGTAGAAAGGAGATGAAAATGCAAATCTTTCCAAAATACTACTGCTAGACATCACCATTCATTGACACAGGGAAGTTCTGGTTTGCTGTTTATTAGCTGGGCAGTGTCTACAGTCTTGTTTTCACTTCCATTTTCTTAGATTATTTTTTAACACACACCTTTTGTTGTACTTGTCAAGATTTCTTGTTTTGTCTCCCATTTTCATGTATTCATCTTCTGCAGGCTCGCTCTGCTTGGCCTATGAAATCCATTATGTTGGTTTTCTTTGGATCTAGCTTGAATCTTAGTTCTTTCCCCAGCAAGGCAGCTTCTTTGATTGAATTTTTTTCAGTCCTTCTATATGAAAAAAAATTATAGTCCATCTGCTCTTGGATTAGTTTTCTGATTTCTTTAGTTCAGTTGCTTCTGTTAATTATGGTAGTGTTGTTCAGATGTTATTTCTCTGCCTTGTGTTTGCTGAACTCGTGGTTGTATGCTGCATTTCTGAGTTGTGTTACTCTATTGTGACCTTCTTTGCTTAGTGTGCTTTGACATATTTTGTTTAGCTCTTGCAATTCTATGTTTACAGATTTGACTTCGCATCCATTTTCCTCCCAAGTCTGTTCCTCTGGCAGTTTGTGTGTAGTAATGATAAGTTTAAATCTTTCAGCTCCTTCCCTTGTTTTACTTTCTTTCCCCATCACTAAGGAAAAGACAAATCTGTGGTTACCAAGTGTGACGACTGTTACACCTCCTAAACTCTTCTGGTCACTAAATAGGGCTTTTAGGTTTCATCCTGCGTTCTCAAAGGAATGTGTGTATTTTTACTGTGTCATTTCAAAGGCTTTCCCATCGCAGATGAAGGTTTACCATGCTCTTTGTCCAGTGTTTCTTACTGGAGATGGACCAGTGTCTCAAGCAGATCTGAATTTGAGTGGAAGCAAGATGCCCTCATATCATCCTCCCTATGCTTTAAGCAGTCATAATCTAAAACACATCCAGTTGTACTTGCAAGACTGGAAATAAAATTAATAGAGGGTTGGCTGTGGGTTTTTGTTTGTTTGTTTTGTTGTGTTTTCATTTTGTTTTGTCCTTTTTGCTTGTTTGTTTTGTTCCTTTTTATATTTATTTTTATTTTGGCCTCTTTTTTCTTCTATTTGTCTTAATTTTTAGATTAAGATAATACAGATTTCCTAGCCTAGTGTGTTGGCAACTGGCCACAGAAGAGATGTTGATAATGCTTTGCTGCCAATCTAGCAGGTGATGAGCCAAGTTGTTTCAACTTGTCTTTACCTCACTTTTCCAATTCTATAATGATACTAATGATACTGGTTTGCTCCTAGAGTAGTTTGAATAGTAACTGTCCCTAGTGTGGCATCAATGATGGGGTTTGTTCCTGTTTTATTAATTTGTCTTGTAGGATGTGCCACAGAAGTTTTCCAAACTATTCATGTGCTGAAAGGAGTTTCTTTGGACAAATTCTGTAGCAGCAACTGATTTGGGGAGCTATTTACAACATTATCATTGAAACAAGCTTAACTTTTAATACCCACACATCTTTCCCCCACTGATTTTGTAATCTCAGAATGGGAGTGCTTGGCTACAGTCAGAAAGGGAAATTTCATGGGCAGGCATCCCAGACAAAAAGGGGCTCCTAGTCCTTTCTAGGTAGTCATGTTTCAGGTCTTGTAGATGCACTGTTCCAGGGGAACCCAGGCTGAGATTACACACACCCAAACCTTCTGTATCAAGCTTTACATCTCAAAGATTCAGAAACCTATGAGAACATTTTTTTCTTCCCTCATGCTTCAACAGACTTACGAGCGTTGAGGCCAAGCAAAAATCACATTTAACACTGAGCAAAGCAAAACAGTTATTTCAAGCAAGCTATGTTTTGGCATTGGTCAAAGCCCAAGCTCACAGCAGCAACGCTGGGTGTCATGCCACAGCTATTGAAACAATCCCAAAATTAATGGAGCTCGGTGTGAGCTGACACAGCTATGTTTTCCTCAGCTCCATCTGAGGTTCTCATCCGCAGCAGCATTTCTTTTCTTAAAACTACCCTCTGTAGTCAGTTTTGATTTCAGGAGTGAATTCAGCCCTGAGTTTATGCATCTTTTTCTCAGCTGCTCCTCCCTAGCTTCCTTTGTGGTCAGTAAAGACTAACGGGCACTTGGAAGGTGCAGTTCAGCCTGGTTTAGAAGCTTGCATTAGGCTGAGGTCAGTCGTGCTCAAGACTTGCTCTTCCACCTTGGAGGCAGAAGCCCACACTACAAAAATTTGTTATCAGTTTATTCTGGCTCCATTTGATTATCAGAAAGTCTACATAGTTGGAAGAGTTTCAAGGTGATGTAACATGTCTTGATACCCAGTCCATCACATCTGAAAACCTCTTCTTCCTTGCAAATGTAAAGGAAATACTGATGGTTGTTTTTCTTAATACTGTGCAAAGCAATTGGTTTACTTGTTTCTAATTAATTCAGATCTAAAGTATTAGCAAAGCAAATTTCTGCCTGTTGAATCCAAATGTAATCAATGCAGCAGAAAGCTGCTGCTCTAAACTCCATTCCTATAATGACCTTTGCTTCCTAAAAACATCATGAAAATGATAGTGGCCTTTGAAAGGAAGACTGCATGCCAAGCATCCCCCAGTGCTTTTTAAGACAAAGGCCAAGGGCAGCCTGGGAAAAAGGCGAGGTGAAGATTCAGCTGGCGAGCACAGACTGGGTTTAGTTTCAGTTGGCAGATGAGAAGAAAGGGCAGGGCTCGTTCATTCAGTCTGCCCCTTGGTTTAACACGTCGACATGACAAGCTGTGCAAGGGACGTGGGTTGGATGCAGGTTGGAAGAGTTCCTGACAGAAAAGTCACACGTCCCGACTACGTAACCGCCTCTTTGGCTGGTTAATGGAGCAGCAGAAGCTCTTGGCACAGAGGCAGTGCTGAGCTTCACCTTCTCAGCTGGAGGAGCAGCCCACAGTCACTGCCATCACCGAGAGCAGCAGCTTCTTAGAGGAATAAAGACAAAACTGTTCTTGATTTCCAGAGCGGAGGGGCAGGAAATCCTTCTGACCCTGTCAAGGCTTTGCTGATCTTAATGGGCCTGCCGCAGAGAAAAGCTCTGCTTGAACAGCGGAGGGGTGCTGCTCCCGAGGGACGAGTTCAAAAACACCATCTCAGAAACATTAACAAAAACATTTCCCACTGTTTCTTCATCAGAGCTCAAAAGAAGCAGCGTCCTGCAGAGCACGCTGGCAAAATCTGTATGCTTATACCATAAAATACACATACGCTCATTTCTATAAGCTCATAGCTGAGAGGTTTTTGGAGAATGAATTAATTTGTTAAGGTAACTAGTTTCTGGCACAAGTAGACTCCATAAATAGGGCTTAATGCTTACTTCTAATCTCCTGGAAGATTGTACAAGTGAAAAAAATGAGGTTAATCACCAAGGAAAATCACCAATGGAGTAATACATCTTTTGTTAAATATTAATTATATCTCATTTTTCCCCATCACAGTATTTACAAGGTTCTCATGAATCCGGGATTAATCCAGAGTTTTTTATTTTATGCTCTGCTCTGAATGGATCCCTTCTCAGTGGAGATTGAATGAATTCATTCTGTATCGGCTTTGTGCTTGAAGAGAAAATCCTTCGTAAAAGAACTGGCAATCTTTGCCAGAGAAATCCAGGCCGAGTGAAACGTTTCATTGTCCAGGGTGTTAGATTCTAATGTGGTTTTCATCTAAAGTGATGGCAGGTTTTTTCCCCATCTGATCCAGCAGTAGCATAGCAGTTTATGCACTTAAATATACGAGACTTGTCTGGGAGGAAGATTTGCCTTAAAGGAAGGCAGCATGTTCCATACTTTTAGTATAACATCTGTTATTATCATTCAGTGCTGCTCTTAGCCCAGCATGCCCTTCCTCTAAATATCTTATTAATTAAACTGGCTTAGCAGGAAAATAATTAATACTCTAAGTCCTGTACCTACTTAGAAAGGATTTAGAAACTGAAAAAATTGTTTTAGCCTGAGCTTCAAATGGAGGGGTTTTTTTTTCATTCTTGAGCAGAAGCAGATTATAACTAAAGGAGAATATAAGAAAAGCTGGTAGAATCCTAGAATCATTTTCATTCAGAGACCTCTAAGATTCATCAATGCCCAACCACTAACCCAGCACTGCCAGGGCACCACTGACCCCTGTCCCTCAGCACCACAGCTCCACGGCTTGGAAACCCCTCCAAGGACCATGGGAACTTCACCCTTGCCCTGGGCAGCCTGGGACAGGGTTTGACGGCCCTTTGAGGGAAGAAATTTTTTGTAATGTCCAAACTAAACCTCCCCTGCTGCAACTTGAGGCCATTTCTTCTTGTCCTGTCGCTTGTTCCTTGGGAAAAGAGACCAGCCCCATCTGACTCCAGCCTCCTGTCAGGGAGCTGTAGACTGCAAGATTATCTTCCCTGAGCTTCCTTTTCTCCAGGTTGAACAACCCATTTTCCTCAGCCACTCCTCACCAGGCTTGTGCTCTAGACCCTTCACCCTTCTAGATTCTTCGTAGACCCTCCAAAATAAAACTGTACCCTGTGGCTGGACAGTGGGTGTGGGGTCTTCTGCCTCAGCAAATTCTGATTGATGCTGAAGTCATCAGTTGCTCTTGCAGCCCAGAGGGCCAATCGTGTCCTGGGCTGCATCAAGAGAAGCGTGGCCAGCAGCCCCTCTGCTCCACTCTGGTGAGACCTCACCTGGAGTGCTGCATCCAGTTCTGGAGCCCCTGTTACATGGATGTGCTGGAATGTGTCCAGAGAAGGGCCACAAGGATGCTCAGAGGGCTGGAGCAGCTCTGCTATGGGGACAGACTGAGAGAGTTGAGGTTGTTCAGGCTGGAGAAGAGAAGGCTCCAGGGAGACCTTATTGTGGCCTCCCAGTATCTGAAGGGGCTACAAGAAAGCTGGGGAGGGACTTGTTAGGCTGTGGGGCAGTGACAGGACTGGAGGGGATGGATTAAAGCTATAGACAGGTTGATTCAGGTTGGACATTAGGAGGAATCTCTTCCCCAGGAGGGTGGTGAGACACTGGCACAGGTTGCCCAGAGAGGTGGTGGAAGCCCCATCCTTGGCAGTGTTTAAGCCCAGGCTGGCTGGGGCTGTGAGCACCCTGCTCTAGTGGGAGGTGTCCCTGCCCATGGCAGGGGGGTTGGAACAGGATGATCTTTAAGGTCCCTTCCAACCCTGACAGTTCTATGATTCTAAGTCCAGAGGGTGTGTTCAGGGTTTGTGTTAGCTACCGACTGTACCTACTGACCAACTTGGTCCTGAAGAATACATGTTCAAAGCTGCTTTTGAAAACCTAAATCTATCCTGTGCAAAAAAGAGTGATGGAGAGCTGGCCTGGTTCACACTGAGCCGTTACGTAGCTGCCAGCAGATAAGCTGCGATGAGCGCGGCGTGGCGATACCAACCCAGCTCGTTCACCGAGTGTCTGTGCCCCCGCTGGCTGCAGGAGCGGCCGATGTGCAGCAGTGCCAGAAAAGGTTATGCCCTCGTGTTTGAGAGAGGGTTTCGAAGCCTCGTTTGCTTTAAATCTGCCTTGGGCAGCCCGGAGCTGCTAAGTCCCAGTCCATTTGTGTGCGGGTGCGTCCGTGCCGGGTCTGATAGGGGAGCATATGGCAGGAGCCGCTCGCCCTTGACTCTGCCTCTCTCTTGGCAGGTGCAGGCTTGTTTCTCACAGAGCTCGCTCCTGCAGAGCTTCTTGAGCCCCTCGCTCGCTGCCTTTCAGCTCTTTGCCTGAATGCCTGTCCTTTGTGGTGTTTTGGTTAATTGGACATTGTTTTAATTACCGCTGAACTAAACAAACATGAAATTTCTGTCTGTCGTTTTGCCGCCCCGGCGAGCACGGTCTCCAAGCAGGCAACGCAAGACTTGGGATGCTCAGACCCAGTGCAGATTGCAGTGGCTTTCTTGGAGTTCCCTTCATTTACACCTTTGCTGGGGAAAACACCTCTCCGGGGAGGAGAAGATGCTATTAAACAGTTCCTTTTTTGCACTGCCCCAAACACCTTGATCTGCTCTCACTGGAATTAGTGGCAAACAAACCTCGGCTTCAGGACAGCAGAGATGCTGGGTCCTCTTCTGCAGCCTGGGGACAGTCCATGGCCACGCCTTTCATTGGTGTGGCCTTTCATGTTGCCCCCTTTCTTGCCTTTCCCTCTCCAGCTTCTGCACTACCAGCCTTTCTCTCCCTTTGCTGTCTCTAATTCTCCACAGAAACGCTTGCGTCGTGTCAAAATTAAGCATTGGGAGTGCGAAGGTGCCCTCCGATCAGTCAGTCCATAGCCATCGCTGTCAGTAATGGCCATGCTAGGGCAGCAGGCAGATTCTCTGCACTGCCAGTAGCCTTTATTTTGAGATGCTAATTTACCACTGACTTCAAAAGGAGGAAAAGCACTTTATAAATGCCTTAAAATGCCTTTTAAAACAATAATTTCCCTTCTTTTCTGTTTACATTGACCCTTCTCCTTTGCTTCCAGCTTTAGAAAGAAAAATATCAATGAGGCAAAGCAGAGAGGAGCTTATAAAACGAGGAGTGCTGAAAGAAATTTTTGATAAAGGTAAGTGTTGTTCTTTTTACAACGTTAAATTGACATCCTGTATAGTTTTATGCCCTGACATTACATTATTAGAACACCGGGAGCTGGGAATAGTCCTGAACTGCAGGACTGTGCAGAATAAAGTCTCCAAACATCTGCTTGGATTTCACTGTGGGCTGGCACTCGCTGTTGGATACCTGTGGTAGTTACCTAGCAAATAAAACTGAAAACTAATCAGAAATGGAAAACAGTAGAAATATTAATCACAGCAACGGGCAGCAGTCACTCACGGCAAAGCAGCAAGAGAGGGAGCGGGTCCTTGCCTGCTTGTGTTACCATTGCCTGGTTGAGTCTCTCTGGGGTCAGCTATTGTGGAAAAGGGAAACATTTAAAGGTTTGGGGTCCTAAAGAGCACAGAAGAGTTCACATTCCCTTGAAACAGCTCAGAAGACATAGTAATACTATAATTCCTTGTTCAGGATAATTAATTTGTTGAGATGGTAATGTATTATCATTGTTTTACAAGCACCAGTGCTTTACACTGGTAATGCAATACATATTTGACATCTATTACATATGTGTCAATCTTTAACTGCACCTTTTATTTCTTTTCCTTCTTTCCTTGTCAATATCTAAGAGAATGAATTCAGCAAACTACATAAAGACATGCCAAAGTTGCTGCTGAATTTCAATAGACCTCATGCATATCCCTTTAAACCTCCTTAATTCCAAGTCTAAGAGTCCTTAAGAATACCAGGGCAAAATCTCTTAGGAGTCCAGAGAAGTTACAAACTTTCACTGATATTAGAAGTAGGGGTTACCTCATAAAACCTGCAGCATTTAAATCTGCTACCAACTTTTGTAGTCTAGCTGGCTGGGAATGAAGAACTTTACTCATACAAACTGTTTATTTTTTTAAGTGGAAAAAAAAATATGCTGCTTGTCATTAAATTTCACACTTTTTACCTGTTATGTATTTTAGATGCTTCTGATCCTTTAGATCTAACACCCCCGGTGTTCTCACTATGACCTGCTGGTTAGTAAGTCATCCTAGATGCAGTTTCAGGGTAGAAACATAAGAAACAAAAGCAAAAGGTTTCCTGTTCTCACTGCTTTGGGTTGTCCACACTTTGCCCCCAGGAAGCTGCTTCTGACCTCTCCCTACGCACACCTAAAGACATCCCCAGGAAAAATCTTTCCTGTGCAGCCTGACCCTGCCCTCCACGCTGCCCACCTTTCTCTGTTCTTCATATAATGCTCTGGTTTGTAATCTTCTGTGTCATCTTGTGAAGCATATGCTAAGCTGTCTGGAGGTTCCCATCTGAAAAAAAGAAGTTAGTTTGTCTCTGTAGTAGTTTTTCACCTTTTCACGTCAGAAAAAGACGGTACGAAACACGTGCCGCTTCATCCCATTTCCAGTGCAAAAAGCAGAGCCGTCAGGCTTTGTCAGGTGATGGTAAAAGGGAATCTGCAATGCAAAACAGCTGGATGTCTGAGTCAGTGTTCTGCATTATTTCCTGCTGGTTGCAAACACAGGATGCCAAGAATTGATACCTCTCCTTGAAAGAAAGAAGTAGGGCAGAGAAGAAAGTGGTAGTGCACAAAAATCGTAGCAGCAATTGAGCAGCTTTGATGATACAAGGATGTGAGTAAGGCAAGATGTGTAGAGCAAAACCAATATTTCCCTCAGCGGTGTAATAACCTGAGAGTAATTCTAATAAAGGATATTATATCTCACTGTGAACCTTAAGTGGAAGTAACATTTTCTGTGTAGTTCCTGTTAGGTAATCTCCAATCCTTCAAGGCTTTAGCACTTCAGAGCAGAAGGCTTTATTTGATAATGGTTGCACCTTCCATGCCAAGAGGCATCTTGCACAGACAATAAATGTATCCATCATGTTAAATCTCTTTGTCTCCCTTTTCCCAGAGGTGAACAAAGCAGGCAGAATCACCCTGTGAATAATTTTGCTTTTCTTCTGTCTTAAAAATAGCCATACAGGTCAAAGGAACCGTAGTATGGATAGACTAACCCGAGCACAGAAGTCCTGCAGCTTGCAGTGTGCTTAGGATTGGTATTGTCCTCTATTCTATGTCGAATAAAAAGAGAGTTAGCTTGTTTGTTTGCCTGCTGTTTAAAATGACACTCTGACCTGTTTGCTTCAGGATTTGCTGGCTTTTCAGAGGACTTTGCGTCATCCAGCAGGCGCGAGTTAGCAGAGCACAGTAAGTCACAGCGCTCGCACGTGGGAGAGGCACTGCAGTCCAGCTGCTATCCTTGGGAGGCAAGAAATGCTTTTATCACTTCAGTGCCCGCCACGCTTAAACTAGTCAAGTGAAACCACTTCAGACTGAACTGCAGAGAGCTCTTTTCTTGGCAAGGGACAGGCTCGTGGACAAAACCATTTCTATCACCTTCTATTTCCAAGGTTCTGTGACTTGAATCTTCTGCAAATGTAGGCAAAGGTTGTAATTTTTTCAAATGCTCTGTATTTTTGGAATAAGTAGTAAGTTGAAGAAGTCGCTGATGAGGTACCTGCTGTTCTAATAGTTTGTGGGCAGCAGTGCCAAGAGGTTAAAAGTAACAACTTCTACCCGCAACGCAGAAATTACCACAGCATTTAGAAGAACTCATAGTCCTGCTATACCATTGCTCCTGCACGCAGGATCATACAATGTTTAGGGTTGGAAGGGACCTTAAAGATCATCTTGTTCCAATCCCCCTGCCATGGATAAGCAGCTTTGATGTCCACATGAAGATGCAGCCATCCCAAAATCATCATTCTAAAAATTGCCCATTCATCCGTGGTGCTGGTCAAAGAATTTCATTGTAACTTTTGGTTACTACTTTTATCTGAATGTAGATGAGATTTCCTGTAGTTGTCAAGCATGTCTCTGATCCAGGATTAATTTGCACTAAGACATTCTGCACTCCACAAATTATTTTGTCTGCATCTTTGATCCATTTGCTGTAGTTGAGCAGCTCCCCACGTAGCTCTTCTTTAAGCAAGGTCTGATTTAGGGTGTATATTTCAGTCGTGATTCTGTGCCATGCCTGGTGATTTCAGTCAAATCCAAGGACAAGATTTAGAGTCGAAACGGAGACTGGAGATATTCAGAGGTAAGATTAAAAGAGGTGATGCTGTCAGGACAGAGAGCTGTCATGCTGGTGATTATGACAAAAAGCAAAAGCCAAGATTTTTATCTCGCGTTCTTTGCAATCGTAAACCTTCAACGGGTCATTGGAAGCTGCCTTCTTAAATCATGCTGAATATATCTTGAGAAGTGCAAAGTGCACTTAAGGCAGTGAGATTTCAGGGCGCTCAGTTGCTACGATAGGCATCCCGCTTCATTAAAAATGTATAGGCATCCCTCCAAAAAATAAATATTACTGATTTTATCATGCATAGTTTTTTGTCTGCTCACAGTTACAGTCAAATTTAATCCTGCACTGAATTAATTAATTTTGCTGGACACAACCACTGCCTCTCATTCAAGAAACAGCTCTGCATAAGAAACAGTTACACTCTTTCATGAAACCAGGTAACTGAGAGGACAGCAGCCCCTATCCCAAGCACATGTAAAGGTGTGTGTTTATAAAAGGGAGACAGAGCAAGCACAGAATACACAGTGCTTCTGCCCAAACAGCTAAGTCAAAAAACAGTCAGCTTAAATACTGGCTGAACTGTTGTTTGATTTTTGCTGGCTAGGAATATAAAGGGGCTTGCATTGAATGACCACAGCGGTTGGAAGGAGACTGTGCTGCGAACAACTGACCAAAACTTTCAGTTCTGATTAATGTTGCCACCTTTTATCCAGCTCAGTTGATTGCTCTGAAAGCTGTGGGTAGGGTTTCAGAATAGTATGATGTGGCCCTGTACCATAATAGCTCTTCAGGTCTTCAAAAAGCCTCCAACAAAAACAAGTCAAGACCTTGGTATTCCTGATAATTCCGTCATAAGCAGGAGACCATCACCACTCTCTGTAGAGAAGCTTTAAAAGACAGACACATAATTCAGGGTACTTATTGGCAAACGTGCTTGCAGGCTTGTTCAGTGCTGTGTCCTGGTGGTTACGTGAGATGTAATTATTTGTTTCCTTTGGTATTGTTTTCCAAAGTGTTTTGCACATCTTAGCCCTGCGAGAGGAAAACATCCACTCACTTGAACAATGTACATCTCTGCTCGTGGCACATTGAGCAGTAACACTGCTGATCAGAGGTGCCCAAAACTCAAGAACTAGATCCTGAAATCCTCAGCCTGACTTAAAAATATAATTTAAATGCATAGTAAAATTAGAGTCCATTTATTTGCCTGCTGCTTTTTAGCCTTATGGGTCACATTCCGGTTACATTTTCAGGCTTCCACTCATAACCATAGGGGCTGAACGCTTTCCTTTGTAAAATTATAATTGAGATATCCATGTAGTCATTGCCTCCAGGTACCAGAGTGCTGTGCATAACAAGTTCTGAGATAAAAATCACACGGATTGACAGCATAGAGAATGAGCTGATCCCTCGCTTCTGTTCTTTATTATTTCTGCTGTGAAGTGGTGTTTGATAGGAAAGAAACTACCAGCTGCTGTTACAGAAATTTTGCTCAGATAGAAGAGATATTATTAACAGCTTTAAAAACAGGCTTTATAAATGGAATGTACTCTATCCCAGTACCAAGACCTTACACCAGGCAGTGATAAAAATTATTCTCTCCCTTATTTAAAATCTGGATGCTGTGATTTTTCCTTTGTGTGTAAGATAGGGACATACTTCTGTGATTCTACTTCGGTCCTTTATAGCATAATTGGTGTAAGGGAAGAGAATGATAAGAATAAGAATAATTATTATTATGAAAATAATATAAATTCTATTATAAATTCTATACTGTGTATATTAGTATTCTTTAAGAAAGCTCCATAGCTTCAGTTCCAGCCCATTCTTGTTCTTGACTTCCCGGCTTCAGCAGAGACAGAAACAGAATTTGTGGCCCTGGATGGGTCCACATGGCCCCATGGGTGGAGGATGGTCAGGAACCATCCAGCTTAGACCATGGATCATAATGACCATCCTAGGGCAAGCAAAGGGTCAACATAGGCATTGGACAGATCTTTCCCAAACCTTAGTAACCCCTTAAAGCAAGTGGAATGCTGTCAGACTTCCATGAAAAGACAGAACATTACAGTCAGACATCTCCACATATTGCTCTGCACAGGTTGTATTTTTGAGATACAAACCATATTGTTTTTACCCTTATCTCTGTGTCTTCTATATATAAAAAAGTTCCAGTTCAGGTTATTCATTTGCAAGCAGACTAATGGAGATAGCAGATTTCGATGTAAATTTTTTCAGCATCTTATTTACGTGTCTTCTGGTGTCATTCTTCTTTCCTCCGACTATGAACAGATGGGGAACTTTCCATACCAAATGAAGAAGGAGCTTTGGAGAATGGGCAGCCTCTAGGCTCTGGGCAAGTGCTGAGCTCCAGCCAGGTATCCCTGCCAGCCCTAGCAGAACTGGAGTCAGGTCCAGCACCTGGGGAACCCTGCTCATATGAGGTGCTCCCAACCACAGAGATCATGGATGGGACAGGTAACATCTTGTTTACATTATGACTTATGTAATCTAAGCTGTTTGAAATAAGTTTCTGACCACTAACATTTGATGTGTAGCCCTGAGAAATCCTTGCTGAAGACAAAGGTCTTCTGGTGGAGAAGGAGGTGACACTATACAGATTGTCACTGGGTGCTCCATGGGAAATTTTGACGGAGTTGGTGTAGTAGTGACCTCTAATTCTAATTAAATGTCCTCTGTAAGGCAAAGTCCCTGCCCTTTGTGAACATTTAAGAGTATCTCTCTGACTCTCTAGCTATTTCTCAGCTTGTGCCAGTGAGCTTTGGAGCAGAGAGCTGAGGATGTTTTGAAACCCTAGGATAGAGCATCACTCCCTTTAGCTGCTCTGTGGCCCTGGGTGATGTTCTCATCGCACATCTTTCAGTAGCTAAGGCATCCAGCTGCCCTGCCCTGCCCTGCGTGAGGCTTTCTGCATTTCCTCCTCAGCCCGTGCAGAGAGAGGGCAAATGCTGTGCATCTGGGTTAGCTCCTCTTTCTGCATCACTTAATGCTGAGAGTTGTGGACAAAGGTTGAGCGAGGAAAAGTGACAGTAGAAGTGTTCATCCGTGAGCCTGTGCAGCTACACTGCCTCTTTGAAGTAGAGTAGGCCCCGTGAGGTGCTTTTACATTTATAGGGTACGTTTAGAGACCACCTGCTAACATGTCTGGGCCTGAGCAAGCTGTGGTGACAGACCATCCGAGATGTGACATTTTAAGGCTCTTGATTTGTGTTCAAGATGCGGGAATACCTCCCAGCCTGGCATAAGGGAGCTGGCTTCTGTCAGAGGTAATGGGAAATTCGATTGTTGTGTAGATGTGTGTTACTCTTTCTCCTCCTCTCTCTTTTCTTTCTCTCCTCCTTTCTCTGTTGTATGATGTTTGAGTGAAATCTCTCAGTCGTTCTTAATCTGCTGCGCTGCTTTTCTTGTCTTACTGCGGCTGTACCCACTGCTGCTTTGCTCGTAACGCTGTTGCGTCTGTGATGTGGTTGTGTCCTCCAGTGTCTGAAGAGAGCCCCACATCCAATGAATCCGGCGTCCTCCTGTCCCAAGATCCTACAGCTAAGCCAGTCCTGCTACTTCCCCCCAAAAAATCTGCTGCTTTCCCTGGAGACCATGAGGACACCCCAGTGAAACAGTTGTCCCTCCTCAAACAGCCCCCTGCCCTGCCTCCTAAACCTATTGCCAGGATTGCCAGCCACTTAACTGGTAAGTAGGTGTTCCTGGACCCTCAGAACCACCGTGTCCCTTACAGGAAAAACCTGCCCTTACAGCAAGGTTCTCAGTGTCCTTCCTCCCTCCGTAACGCTGTTGGCACATGTTGTTGTGTGTACTGGTAACATATCTGTCTTGTACCTGGGGTAGGGATCATGGAGCATCTTCAGGTGATAGCTTCCCCGGGGTTGCTTCAGGACACTTCCCCTCTCAGCTGTAATTACCTACGACTGCCACCGCATTTCCTAACCCCCCTCACTCTTCTTCATCAAGACTGAAACATCACCACAGAAATGCAGGATGTGCTTTGATGGGAGAGGAAGTATCAGGAAAATACTAGAATGCCTTTAATGAGAAATGGGGTGAGGGCTGAGGGGAAGGGAGAAGTCTGCTTTCTCCTTTTGCCCTATGTTGCTTCTTGCCTCAGCTGCTACTGGGGCAGGTCCTGCTGCACACACCCTGTATCTTTCCTTATGTTTGTCTTCTCCTTGTCCCCCTGATCCTTACACAGGCTGTTCTGTCCTGTGACTTCTTGCCATTTTGCTTTCCTGCTCACACTGCCTGCCTAACTGCTGCCCCTTTCCACCCCTGCTCTGACTACTTCCCTCCCACTGGTGAGTCCCAGTGATGATGGGTCGCTGTTTATACCGGGAGTGGAGAGATGCAGCAACACACAAATTCAGCAAGAGAAGGCAAAGAAGCAACTGTATTAATTTATAACCCCATTTTATACACCCTAGCCCCATAGGGCAGTTGGTAAGTGATCACCCATCTCCTGGGGTGAGTGGCTAAAGCACCCATTGCAAAATATTTTTCCAATGTACCATAAACAGAACTTAGCAAAACACCAGGTGTTGGTCCAGCTTACAAAAACCATCCTACTGTTTCTCATAACTCGTGTGAGAAAGGCAGGACTCTCACCAAATGTTGTGAGAACCTGAGAAAATCCCTCTGCTAGCAGCTTTTCAGCATCCACAGATGATGGGCAGCTCTGGTTCCCAGTGACCAGGATTTTGGTGCCCTCCAGTTTATGATGCAGTTTATCTCTCACTGCATGGCAGCTGGCAACAGTAGACAATAGAGGCTCCGTTTTTTGTGTCCCGGATATTTTCACAAGTGTCCAGGCTCTTTGGGATTCAAAACTGTAGGGAAGATGTGGAAGGAGGATTGGTGGGTCCCCTCTCTCCAGTCTCATTTAGACCACTGGAGCAAAGGGTGGCTACATTTACACAGGCCAAAAAAGGTCCCCTAAGTGCTTGCCTGTGCCTTTTGAACAGTCTGCTCTTAGTTGCAGCTGCCACCCAGGAGGCAGCACCTCAAAATCCTGCCTTAAAGACAAGGTGTGGAGCATTTCTGTACTGGGGCAGCTACCAGTCTTCTCACTGGGTCGATCTTCCCGTGTTAATGCTGCCCTGATCTTTTCAGGGTGATGTGAGAAATGCTCAGCCCATATTCTAGGTTTATTTTTTTCCTGCCAGCTAATACCAGATTTATTTGGGTTAAGAGCTCATTAGGAAAGAGCGTGTTCTGCTTTTCTCTCGTATCTCTACGTAGTCTCTTCATGTTTCTGTTTGGATGACCACGCATTTTTGTTCTGTATAGTTTTGTTCATTTTATGTGAAGTCTTTTTACTTTCTTGCCTGCCAAAATCTACACATATTGGTAATATTTTGCCTTCTATTACCAACTGAACGGGCAGTTCCAAAGCCTGCAAAGTCAGGCAGCAGCATTAATGGCTTTAGGTGAGACCAAAACCAGTTTCCTATGATCTCCCATAACACTCTGTCCCAGTTATAAGAAGCTGCTCAGAAATGAGGCCAACATGAAAGAAACAGCAAAGTAGGAATAGCATAGGAAAAAACTCAGGTAGTAAATGTCCTTCATTCATAAGCCTTTGTTTTGTAAGAGACAACAGAAGAGTCGAAGGATGAGGGATTGTGGTATGGGGTTTTTTTGTGTGAAGTAGGATCAGGCTGAAGCTATCAGCATAAGACAACTGCTTGATAGTAACGGCTTTCCAATGACAGTGAAACAGAACTGAGACTTGTCTTTACTTTGAGGTGGCCTTTAATGGTCTTTCCTCCAGTCCTAAATAAACTCTCATATGTCCACATGGGCAGACTCTCATTTGTGCATATACAAAACCCTCAGGAAAAAGGAACAAGAGGTCCAGATTTAGTCCTAGGGACCTAATTTAGCTGACAGTTGTTCCCGGTGGAACTGAAAGCCTCCTTTATACAAACTTTATAAATCAAAGTATTAAACTTATTCTTAAGGGTCCATTTACTTTGGTGGTCTAAAGGATATACGTGTTGTTCAGCGCCTTGTGTTCTCCACTGGTAATTATTTTAGCCGTGTATAATCTTTGGAAATGAGCAATCAATCCTAATGAAGCACCCTCATCAGTGAGAAGCAGAATTAATTCTATTCTTCTACTAATTACTCCAGAGACATCCTCAGCTTGTGTGTGAGAACACAAGTAAAATCTGAATTCTGGCATTTTGAGGTGAAGACTTTTCTGTTCTTTTACCCATTTTTCTACTGAAGATGTTGTGAGAAGGTTGAAGAACAAATTAAGAGATACTGGGCATGGCTAATGGAGAGTAACAGAGCTTTAATGGTCTGCTGGTTCTGTTCAAGACCGATGTGATCTTGTGAAGGGTTCAGGTACACTTCTGAAAATGCAGAAGTGGTTCTTTATTTCTGCCTTAAGATATATGTATGTATGTGTACATATGTATATCTATTTAATAGAAACATGTTATCAAATCACTACAGATGTGATCAGAAAAAAAAAAAAGAAAGAGTTTAAATACAAAACTTGAGGAGGCACAAGCTCCCTTTGAGTCTGACCACCTTCTTGCTGTGAACTGCTCCCAGAGTTCTTCAATAAAAGCATGAAGACTGACATGCAGGACTTGGCAAGGGACTTAATACAGGTTTTGGAAATGGAAAAGAAACATTCCTTACCTCTGAAAGCATTTGTGAACCATCTCAAACATCTATCTGCCTGTGCCAAGACAAAGATTGGCCTTTCCCTCGATAAGAAACGCATATAAAAGAGCAGGCCTAAAATAAACATGTAAGAGCACATTTAATTTGGAGGAGAATGAAAAGAAAAAAGCTGTTTTAAAGGTGACAGAACAGAGAATTGCCTCTAGCAAAGATAAATCGCACAACCTTGACACGCTTCTTCTCAAGACCAAGGTTCTGTGGGGATGGGGCAGTGCAGGAGCAGGGACAGAGCCAAGAGCAGAGTGCAGAGCAGCCAGTGGGAGTGGTGCCACCACCGCCGCAGAAGATGCTCAGTGCTGTACCTCACACCGTCTCCCATGCTCTTGATGATGCTGCCTCCACAAGGAATGTCCCTATCACAGCACTGGGTGTGGAAGAACCCATGCAGCCCTAGAAGACAGGCCACCCTAGGAGAAAAACCTGATCCTTACCTGTTTTGATAGTGGTATTTTATGGCTTTGCATTTGCTGTTGGCTAGTCACCTCCCGGTGAGCCTTCTGCTGCAGATATGATTATTAATGGACAGTGCTCATGGACAGAATTTCTTTCATCATTTTAATTCCCCCATATCCACATGTAGAACTCAGGCATTTAGGACAACACTTGCAGCCTCCTTCATTGAAAATGTGGGAGGAGCTGAAATAATCACCTTGGGCCACATTTAATTGCACTGCTGGGGTAAAGACCCCAGATTATCATAAAATCTTTAACGGCCAAAAGTGTCGAGAAGACTGGTCATATCTGATTTGATAGACAACATGCCCCAGTGGTGTAATGCTCCTTTTCATCTTGATTTCACCTTGATTCATTAAGCTGTTACTTCTTACCAGCACAGACCATGTTTTCTGAAATTAATTAGTTTCCATTCAAACAACTGACTCACCAGTAACCCTTACAGTCTCCTACATCAGAGAACAAAGCATATGCCGCTAAGCTGGGATCTCAGCAACACCTTGGTGTATATGAGCCCAAATTTAGCCTAATATTAGAGTAGGGTAGAACCTTGGCCATATCTGGCCACTCAGATATTGCATTTAAGCTTTGAAAAACATTTTGCATTCTCTTGCTTTCTTAATTCAAGATTTTGAGAAGAGATGTAGTATATTTTTAGTTCTGAGATTGTCCTTTCAAGTTATGTCTCTGTAGACTAAGAACTAATTCATAATTAGAGGCAAACATTTAACATGTTAGGAAGTGTTACAAGTCCCCAGAAGTTACTTCTGACAATGCAGGCGAGCCAAGGATGCGAGTTGAGAACATGGGTGCCTGGTGTCCTGCTGCATTGCCACAACACAGATGGCTGTTAGTCACAGCGTTACAAAAGTGTTTACAGCTACAATTGATCTAATAAATGTTCTCTGAAGTATTTTATAACTCAGCAGTCCCATGTGTCTCAGAAGGCTCCTCTGTAGGCGAGCCCAAGAGGTTATCCAGAAGCTTCCTCCTCTATGCTGTTACCTGCTGCAGTTGATCTCTCCATGGTTCCTCTGCCTGCTGCTAGCCGGAGGGGTGTACCTAGCACACATAGGCATCAGAAAATCTCATCTTTGAAACCCTCTTCAAGGCTCTGCACAGGAATTTATGTGGAGCTGTACTTTTCAACCTTTAGGCTAAGCTTGTGTTCTCTGAATTCAACGTGAACCTTGGATCTATACCTCGTGCAGAAGAACAGTGAAGAATTTCTGTCTCAAATCTTCCCTGAAGACACGACTGTGGATCTTGCTGTAGTCAGCAGGAGTTGCATGGCAAACCTTTGAGAACAGTTTTTAACTTGTCTTTATGAATCTGCTCGAAACTCAGTGAAATAAGACAAGAGACTCCCGCTGTTCAGGCACAAGGGATTCCCGGAGAGAAGACCTTAAAAAGTAAAAGCTACTTGTCCAAGTGCTACCAGCAGATATCAGGCACATCGTTTCCACTACGGAACTCCCTCAACAGACAATTCTGGTTTTTGCATTTTTGGGGATTTTTTGCACTTTACAGAATTAATCACTTAGATGGAATTTTAATAATGACTCGTTAACTTTTCTTCTCATAAGTCAAGTGCTCCAGCCTCAACCACCATGGTGAACTCATTCTAGGTTTTTGATGTCTTTCCTTGGGGGCCCAAAGATTGACACAGTAAGATGTCCAAGGGGTTCTGAGTAGAAGGGAAATAATCCCTTGATCTCCTGGCTGTGCTTCTACTCATAGAACCCAGCAGGCTGTTGGCCTTCCTTGCTGTTGGGGTATAATGATGGCTCCTGTTGGCATCACAAGGAGTCAAGAAAGAGCTGTTCTCCTGCTGGCAGGATAGCACACGTAGCCAGTATATTTATCTGTCTGATGGCAAACCTAAGAAGAAATACAGCAACTATGGGTATTAACTAAATGATCTATATGGAAGGAGTAAGGTCTGACCTGTTTGTCACAGGTCTGATGTGCAGCAAATATTGTGGCACCCACAACTATCTTTTAAGTAATTTATTGTCATCAGCAGTGGGTAGGTTTCGATGCCTAACATCCCTTTCATCAATTCCGGCACAGTTATTACTTAACCGTGCACTGTGCTGAGTGGTCACAACCCTGCTGGGAACCAACATCTTGCAAAATTGCTCATTATTCTCTTGAGCATGAAGAACCTCAGCCAGAAGACATTAATCAGACTTGCACACCTGGCTTCACACAGTTTGCTTCTCTTCTGTCACATGAGTGCTTTGTGCAATGATTTAAGACTCTGGTAGTGTTCCACTGAGAAGATACTTATCACAGATCCCTTGTTCATATTTCCGCTACCCAGCTTCTTATTCATCTGCAGATGTCCATGTCTGATGGATAGTCCATGCTGGAGACAATAACTGTTTCCGCCCCAGGTTCATAAATCACTTACCTTGTGAAATTAAAACAGAGGAAAGAACCATAAGACGCAGTCATCTCCCTCTGACACGCAGGGACAAGTTGTTCTCCCGTTCACCCCCGACGATGGTAGTGCAGTTTCCAGTCTGGAGCCCGTGGATCTGAGGAAGCACACTGACTGATCTGAGCATGCAGGGAGACCTGTGGTACCAGGTCTCTGTTTCTGCTGTAGGTGAAGATACACTGCCACGTTTCTGAGCAAATGGATCAAGCTCTCCTCCCGTTGCAGTCATTCTCCTTTTAGCCCTTTGCTTTTTTTAACAGACAAGTGGAGTTCTCCCAAAGGTGAGGGGCAGACAAGTGGAGTTAATGCTTCTGGTTCATTTTGAAGGCTCTGTTTAAGTATTTGGGTCATATTCAGACAGGCTCAAGAACTTGAGTGGAACACAGCCAGTCTGAATAAAGCCTCACGTTAAAAATAACAGACAAGATTTTTGGCAGGTGTCCGGTGGAGTCACCCAGAACTGATACCACTGAAAACATGTTGATGTGAGGGATTTCTTTAAATTTAAGTGGAAACTAAAGGTCCATACCTTTTTTGTGAACAGTGGAAACCAGAGTATGCACATCTGATCCGTGGTGGAGTATGTGTTGCTCAAGATAATGAAGCTAGACTTGTTCTCCCATGCAACTCCAAAGCTGCAGTGCCTGTGTCACGGCTCTACTAGACTTACAAGAAAAAGGAAAAGAAGTTTTCACTATACTTTAAAAGAAAGATGTAAGGATTCCTGTTTGCTTTATACCTGAACCACTTGACATGTTCCACTCACTCCCAACATAAAATGCTGCTCTAATCTTCAGGATCACAGAAGGAAGCACACCCAATTGATACTTCCAGGTATCCTTTTGTCAGAAGCAAGAGATGCCTGCAGTTGGAATCTCTTTGAATTCACCATTAAGAATGACTCCTCTACATCATACGCAGTGTGGTGGGGAATCCAGGCACGGGCACTGTCAGACAAAGACATGAATTGAGATACAGCAGCAAAGGATCTAAAACCAACAGTCAGACTTTTCAGAAGGGCAGTTCTCAGTGTAGTCTTTGTAATTCAGGACCAGCTCTAGAAGTGAAACTGCCTGGAGCACAAATATATGAAAGTACTTTGTTACTACAAGTCCCATAGAAGCCATATTCTCAGCATTCTGTACAATTTACTCTTTTTCTATTATTTACCTTTTATTGAAGAGGTATGTTCCTTTATGCAGGATACAAAGAGGAAATACACAGGGATAATGTGTTTGTAAGAAAAACCATAGTAACTTGGAGACCTTCCTGTGCTTGAATGGAAAGTCCCAAGTGTCTTTTTCTTCTCCTGTAGAGAAGACAATCTGCTTTAGAGGAGAGGGCAGTGTCCTGTGCTTTGGCAATCCCAGGAGTTAGATTTGAGCCTTGGTGAAGCCATCAGAAGAACTTTTGCCTTCAAAAGACAACACATCAAGTGGATATGATACTGCATTGAAAGCTGAAAGGCTTGGGTTCTACTCTCTATAACTCTCCCACTCTGCTCCACGGAAAGACCACTTCTGCTCCAAGCCTCCATTTCATCCTTGCACACCCTTTGCCTCTCCTGAGTCTTTAGCCTATCCTCTGAAGAAGGGAAGACTTGCTGTCAGGGTGTTCTCCTAGTGTAGTAAAAACTCTAGCATCAAGTGGATACTGTGGATCCAGTGGAGCTATGTCTAGCACTAAAAAGTCTAATGCCACATCTGAGCTTTGCTCCATGCGTGGTCTTTTTCCACATTACTGTCCTTAATCATTTTCAAGAAGCATTAGTGTTTGGAAGTCCTTGTGCACCCTGGTTATTAGATATGGGTACTAATACAGGCAACACTCAGAACAGGCCAGGAGTGAGGAAAGAAAAAAGGGATGAGGGAAAGGATAGTTAATACTAAAAGGAACCATCTGGAAAAGGGCTTTAGAAATCTCATATCACTCAGGAGGGTGATGTCCTTTGCGATCTGGAGGGCAACATCTTGCTCACAAACTTTCTCGGGTCAAAAGAAGCTTCTGGCCATTCAATTCCCTTGCCATGTTACAGCAAGAAGGATGAGCTGAAGCAACAAGAGGTCAAAGATCATGCAAGCCTTGCCCACAGAGCTGCATTGCAGAGCCAGAGGTCTGTGGTATTCCAGACTGGAACAGGCCTGGCCTTCCTCCTAAACTCAGTTGCCTCTCACAGCATTTATACTTGCTCTAACTTTTCCTCTTAGTGTGCCTTGTGACTGTTTCTCACACCCCTCTTGGGAACTACAAGCCTTCCCATTACTTTTTCTCCTTTCTGAAAACATTTCACAGTGTAGCTCCAGAAATCTTGATCCTGCAGTTGAGTCTTGGCAAAGAAGTGTTTGTGGACCTCTCATTGATTTCTCATAGAATCAGGGGAGTCTTTGCCTGGCAGGTCAACTATGTGATTCAGTGAACATGCCTAGAGCTAAAAAGGTTAAAATTCAGTGCATGAATCTGGAGAAAAGTGCCCGCCAAGTCTTTTGTAGAAGAATACATTAATCTTAACAATCTTCTGCCCTTTATCATTTTCTTCTCCCGTACCCTTCTCTTTAGTATTCAAACCCTATTTCATTTCTCTTTTGTCCTGTAATGTAATTTTTAACACCAGATGCTTTACACATTACGAAGCTGTAAGAAATGTGACTTGCAGTAATTGCACTGCAGTGGCTGAGAAGGATCGGGAACCCCTGAGCTTTTGCTCCAGCCGCGGTGGTGGTGGTGGTGGTAAGTCACCCTGTGACTTCAGACACCACATTGCTCATTGGGTTGAGCCAGAGACATAGAGCTTCCCTCACAGGGCTGGTATGGAGGAACAGGGCTTTAAAGTGTCAAAGTGTGCCTTCAGCCTTGTTAAGTGCTGCTTAACGTGTTTATTAAGGGGCTGCACAGCCCTGGCATGGTTTTTGTGAGACTCAGCAGGGCTGCCAAATAGTGTTTTTTTCTGAAGGCTGTGCTGAGCACGTTCTCTGAGGAGTTGTCTGTCACAGCAGGGAAGGGGTGCACACTCCCATGTTGACTACAGCCCAGGCAGATACTCTGATCTCCATCTTACTGACATGAAAATTAACACCAGGGCCTCTTTTTCTTCTGTTTTAGATCCTGGCGCTCCTGTGAAACTGCCTTGTATGCCAGTCAAACTGTCACCTCCACTACCTCCAAAGAAAGTCATGATTTGCATGCCTTTAGGGGGGCCAGACCTCTCTCTCTCATCCTACTCCACGCAGAAGAGCTCCCAGCAGCCTTTGACCCAGCACCATCACACTGTCCTGCCATCCCAGTTAGCAGCCCACCAGCACCAGCTCCAGTACGGCAGCCACAGCCAGCACCTGCCTTCTGGGTCCAGCACGTTGCCCATTCACCCTTCAGGGTGCCGGATGATAGAGGAACTGAACAAAACGCTAGCCATGACCATGCAAAGGCTAGAAAGGTAACCATCAACTTGTGAAATTACATACTGCTGTGCTATTTGTGTCCTGCCAACCTCAGTATCAATATCACCACTCCAGTTCTGTTGCTAGTGCTTGAGTGAGGCTTCTCTGGGGTCTAACAGCTTCAGGGCAGTCATGGCTGGAGAAACAGAGGGAAAGAGCATTTCCAAGCTTGCTTGACGAATTTCTGGCAGAAAGGAGAGAAAGACTTAAGTTCCTGAACCCCATTGTCCTGTTCAAGGAAGTAGATAAAAGAGCCAGTGGAGAAGATGTTAACAGGACATGCCTGGCTTGCAGCATGAACTGCAAAGTGCATGACTGCAGAGCTCAGGTTGTGTGGAGAGTTGCCAAAAGCAAGGAAAGGAGGTGGAAGATTCATAAAACAATAAATACCAAATGTGCCACTCAACCTGGGCATCTGATTGGTATTACCAGTTAGCTCAAAACAACCTATGAGGTCTTCCTTCAAGTCCTACACTACTTAATCACTACTTGGAAAATTGGAATACTGCAAGTCCAATACACTACTTAATTTATTGCAATTAATTTAAATTATATGTTTGCTCTTTAAGTATTTAACCCATTCCACAGCAGCTGATGCTTGACCATTTGCATCTGGAGGAAGGTTGTACATTTGATCAGAAGTGCCTTACCCACCTTGGGTCTGGTTTTTTGTTATTGCTGCTTGTGAGTGTCTCTGAAGGCTGCTCCAAGTAGTCTGAGTAAGTGAAGCATGTTGTATAAATTCAGGCTGTCCTCACAGACTGCAAGATCAGCAAGCTTCAGAAAATTTTTTTCATCTTGTAGAGGAAAATTGAGCAAGTCCCAGAACAGGGAAGACAGTCCAAAAAATGACACGTTCTATTTAGTACCAAGGGCAGCTTTGTAGCCAGCTTGTTCTAGGAGCACCAGATCATCCTTCTGTCAGGAAACTAAAATATTTGGTCTAATAATATTTGGTCTAACAGATAAAATGCCTAATGATATGCCCCAATACCTCTTTGTGGTAACATTCCCTTCATGTAGTTGCAAATAATCTGATTAGAGATGGCAGATTCTCCTTACTGCATGAAGAAGTCAGGGGACCAGAGGCTGTCCCACACTGCCACCTTACTTTTGGTACCAGGTTAACAAGACTCTGTGGTTACACCAAAGGGGCTGATCTCTCTGCTGCATCGGGGTATTCTCTGCTGGGGAAAAAAACCCTGCCAGAGCTATCAGGCAGATCCCTATTCCCACCAGTAACAGGGCTGTAGTGGTAGGATTGGAAAGAGCATCCGCATTCCCCCTGTGGCCAGTGAGTACCCTCATGTTGCCAGCAGGGCTGGTCGGATGCATCTGCATCACCCCAAAGCCTGGTGCAGCAGGCACGGAGGGAAGCTGGTGTCTGCCAGCGGCTCCTCGGGAGCTGCGCTGCCCGTGCCGTCCCCAGCATGGGTCAGATGTCTTCCTGCTTGGCTCACACTGTGTGCAGAAGGCACTTTATTATCCTGAGCCCAGTGACATCTCTCAGAGCATGACTCTGTTGTGGCATCTGTTGCCCCCCAGCAATAAATGTTCCCATTTCTAGGCATCCATCATGTTTATATCTACAGATACATTTAACTGATTGAGAGAAGGTGATGCTGTTTGGTTTTAACTATTGATTTGAAGCTGGAGCTCTGCTGCTTGTTAACGACTGAATAAGCAAGGATTCATTTCCAAGTATGAAGCAATTGCCTCTCTTTGCAGAAGAAAATAAGAAAAGCTTGTGGCTCTGATATTTCACATTTAAAATTTAAATCAATCCTAGTTCATTATATTGCAGACAGTTGATTTTTCATAGCCTTTGTGCATTTTTTAACTATCATTTCGATCATAAAATAATGTACTGAGTACCTCAGTTATTCTCTTTGTCAAAACAAATCAGTAATGTTTGTATTCACAAGAGGGAAAATAGGTGATGACTGTTTCCTCTGCAACTGCAATTGTTATTTTCATGGTATTTAGATGTAAACTTATTTTAATATTTACAGATCTTCGGAGATGACATTTGCTCTTAAAATCTTAAATTGTTTTTTCAAGCCGCATTGTAACCTCAGTATATTTGCTGCCTTTTCTTGAAGATAGATGAAGATTTTTTTAAACATACGTATTTAACTTAGGAGAGGATTATTTGCACAAAATGCCACTGCTTTCTATTTGTTTTGACAGTTCTTTTCCTTAATTGTATAAAATGTGGATTAAACCCAACAGAAATCATGCTGCAGTATTTGTCCTTGCAGACTTCGTCCCAGAAGTCTCGAGGACCTGTTAAAACAGCAAAGATCCTAGATCTTCTTTCCTCTGTTTAAAATGTGGCAGTGTGCTTACCTCTGCTGCATGCATAGGATATGCAGTGACATCCTGAGCTTTGCTGTTCCTTCCAAGATAACAGTGTACTGGGTTGCTGCTGTTGGGTCAATAATCTTGAGGAGATGAGAGAGCCTGACAAGTCTCTGATGCACTTTCTGGGGAATGCTGAGTTCATTGGCAGCATTTATTTTTGCTGATCTCGGTCTTTATCTTGAAAGAATCCTACAAATGTATAGAATAATTGCCATCATGCTGCAGTAATAATGTTGCAAAGCCTGGTAATTTGGAGGATTATTTAGAATGGTATTTTGGTTTTAATAAGGGAGGATCACATAGGCACGTTGGTTTTCTTTTCTCAGTTTTTTCTTTTCTCCTTCAGGAATTCTGATTTTCTTCTCAGTGTTTAGTTTCTTTGGTCCTGGTGCAGTGGGAGCTCTTCAAGTCTGTTAAACTCCATTGATATTCATTGAACCCATAATCAGTTTGTATCAATTCCACATTTTGCCCAGTTTACTTCCCTTAGATCTCACAAATCTTCTCCCCACCAGGCCTGTGAGTGTGGACAAGAACAGAAAATGAAAGGCTCAGACATCCTCTTCCTTTAGCAGTCTGGATTTTTTGCTTTCACAGATGAGGTCTCTGGAGTTTGGATAGTCCAATATCATCTCTAAAACAGATACTTGAAATCAGAGATTTGCCAGTGAACCACAAGCTTGCCAAAGAAAAAAGAGCTGTCCCTTTGTACTGGCCTGGAAGCTATTTTGCTGTCTTTGACCTTGAGAAAGCCACTGAGCTTCTCTACCTCTGTTTCCTCCTCTGCAGGAGTGGTTGCATGTTACTGCCTCACCTAGATCTAGTGCATGTTAATAAGTTAATGTATTAAAGTACATTAAAAGCGTGTAATAGCTACTCAAGTCCCAGTTCTTATGGCTTAAAATGGCAGCTAATTCCTGGATTTTTTTTAATTCATTTTTATCACAGACACTATAGAACATTAAGTTCATTTGCACACTTAACGCTTTTGATTGCAAACATTTTCTGGTACTCGTAACCTCTGCTCAGAACCTATTCTCAGAAGGGCAATCTGTCCCTTGTCACAGTGTGACTATTATGACTTGTCATTTGTGCTGCCAGTTTGCCTCTATTTTCTGTGATAAATTACCAGCTTTTTGATAGGTTAAGTTGAAACAGAGAAGAGTCTAATTTCCACATAACCTTTTTTTTTTGCAACCTCCTTTGCCAGTTTGTGCTCTACTGCGAACAGCTTTCCCCTTCAGCCCAAAGGCTATGTGTCAAGCATATGTAAAACTCAGGATTCAGACACCATTCTTTACCATTTCAGAATGCTTTTTAAAAGTTGGTGAAAATCTGGTAAATCCTGCCACCAAACTCTGCAGAAGGTTTCATCCTCCTGACTGAGAAGGATTTGAGAAGAAAGAGCATGCCCAAAAGCCATGTGTCATGAGCAGCAGCAAAAGAAGCTTTAGAAACCCTCCTGTGCCACTGAAATGTGTCTTTTAATTTTGATTTAGGGCGGCAGCTTCGCGATCTAAAATAGCCTCATTTTCTGCCTCGCCCGTATAGTTCTTAGTCTGTCTGGTAAGACGACAATTAATTTCAATTACTCTGTGGGCTCTTGTACCCTAGCAGCTGAATCAAGGCCTCAGTTTGTTCAACCTATGTGCTAAAGAGCTGTTAAGTGGCAATATCTCACCCTGGGCTAGAACTGCATCTGTGGCAGAGCAGTGAAAAATATCGGTGTCCAAAAAGACAGTGTGCGAGACTGGTTCCTCTGGGACACCCAGTGCAGCTCCAGACTGTAGATTTATGAAATGAAATGCATTAGACATCCCTACTAGTGTCTTGTAAATCTTATATAATGTATTTGAGTCACAAAACATTTATCTTCCATAAACCTTGTCAAGAGAATTGCTTTTTGTCTAAACCTCAGCATTGCCTAAGGATGGAAGCAGTTAGTATTTATAGCTCTGCCTTCCTTCTCTGTCTCTCACACACATTGCCTCTATTGCAGAAAGGCACATAGGTTTGAAGTTTTCTTCAGATTTTTGTTTTAACTGATAAGTACAGAAGAGTGTACTGTGGGTGTGAAAACATGCTGATAAAAATGTAACTCTTCATTCCAAAATCAAAGAGCTGACGGATGAGAAGCGTGCCGGTTTTTTTCCCCCACTAGATTTTACAGGAGGGATTTCACTTTTTCCTTTTTCTGTTTTGTCTGCACCATGAATCACTCACATGTTTAAATTCTGACTTTTCATTAAATATTCCTTCACTAGAAACATCGTACACTACAGTGGTGTAACTTTTTTTGCTGGTTTCATCCCGCAAGGATGATGCAACGGTAATTGCAAGTGCTTGCACTGGTGGGTGATGAATCACTCAAATCTATCTGCTAAGATACATTTATCTTCTTATAACAAGAATTCACTGAGCTGTAGCTTTGTTCCCTAATATTGTTGCAAAACATGAAGCGGGTTTTAAATGAAGTGTTTGAAACAATCATGTGCTTTTTGGTAAATAACGCTAAAAAAATATTGTGGTGTAAGGCACCTGACCCTGTGGTGCTTTGCTAACGACCCTGAGGAATTTATACACCGTGGAAACAGCCAGTGACCTTGATTCGTCTTTCTGAAGTATACTGCAGTACTGCGTGGATTTCATAAGTGCTGTGCTTGGACAGCTGACTGAGTCAAAACGCTGTGGAAAAGGCTGATTTTAATCAAGAAGAACACAAAACACCAGGAAAAATGAGGGGCTTAAAATAGAAAGTAGTATTAGCAAGAAAGTGGCTGATTCAGAAAAATTCCAGTGAGATGAGAAACCGCCTATTTCTAGATCACTGGTTCCAATAAAGATCCTCTGTGGTCGTTTGTAACTCTAGTTGCCACCAGGTACCTGCTTAGTAACAGAAATTGGTGAAGCACTGTGATACCTCCCGGTGAGGATGTGTCTGTAACCTGCACACACCCTTCACACAACAGAGAAGCACCAAATGGCACTGGATGCTGAACTTCCAGAAAGAACTTAGTGAATTTGTACTCACTCTCTGTGTATGCATTGTTTTAAAATTAACTGGGTGATCCACTGGTTTTGTTCACCACTGGAAGTTGGTTGGGGTTTTTTGTTTGTTGGGGTTTTTTTTGGTTGGGTTTTTTTAAAACAAGTTAACAGAATTTCACAGCATTTTAATTTCGCTTGAAAGTTTCATTCCAGGCTTTTGAATTTCCTCCTTTTAAAAAGAGTTACACGGAAAATAGATTACAGAGAAAAGAGATTTTAAAAATGAAGCTCATAAAATTATAATTATGAAAGCGTATTGATAAATCAAAAGTTCAGTGAAAGTTTTTAAAGGCTGTAGTGCACTTACGTCTCATCAGGAGAATTCAGCTGATGAATTTTAAAACTGCTTCTGGGATAAATTTTTTGGGGCCTAATGCAAAAATATGTACAAGCCAGTTATTCATAAAACTCTCTTATTTTGTGCTACAAAACAGGGACTATCACTAAGAAAATGAAGTTCCGTTCTTCAAGGCATCCAGCAAAGCTATTGCATCTCATTGTTGGTTAGTCTGCAATAGCAAATGTTGCAATTAACAAACTGATTTCTTTGAAGTTAAAGATGATAACAGCATGGTATTGTTTGCTTACAGGCTCTGAAGCCTTTTCTCCTCCTTAATCCCTAAGCACATTGTGGGCTAGCATTTAAAATATTCCAGGACATTTTAAGAAGGTGTTACCTGTCAGCCATTTAAGAGTCCATGATAAGTTCAAGGTTATAAGAAAGAGAAAAATGTTTCAAGTTGACTCAGTAGAAATTCATTTAAAGAGAAGAATGTTCCTGGTATTCTGAGCAGGCTGAAATGTTCGAGGGAATTGAGGCTACTCAGCACTCTGTAAGGTCAGACCCAAATTTGTATACCTCACGTTCAGCTTGGCCAGCATGTCTGGTTTCATGCTTACGTTCTTCAGGAAAGTGAAATGGGAGTTTGGCATAAAAAAGATGTCCAGTGGGCAGATATTCCCCACCTTTCGTACGGCTGTTGCTTCAGCTGGGATTTAAGAGGAAGGGCAGTTTCTGTTGGCCCACCAGTAAACCTGAGTAGCCATCAGCCTGCCAGTCTCTCATTCTCATTTCATGCTGGAAAGTCAGCATGATTTGTTAGGGAAAAGTGGATTGGGAAACCCAGTTCTTTCCTGACTTTTACTTTCACCTCTTGTTTGTCTTTGATCTTCACCTCTTCGTGTTCCTGTTTCCTTACAAGTAAGGAGTTGATATTGAATATATTGAATATTGAACATTACTTGGGAAAGGGCTTTGGAATCAACACGTAAACAGAGCAGTACTGACCACAGGTCTTACCCTGGTGCGCTGCAGGAAATGGTCAGTCAGACTTTATGTGACAGGAGTAGGATGTTAGCTCCAATTCAGATTGAACTCCAGCACCTGGAGCCAGAGTAGAAGGGATACGGTCACTGTGGCCACCACAGTGTGCTTCAGAATTGTGCCCTTGCCTTCCCTTCACATCAGTCAACATCTTCTTGTCCAAGGAACGCAAGTGATGAATTCCCTCTGCCTTTCTACAGTCCTCAGCTACAACCTATACTGCTCCTTCCTCCCCCTCCCTTACTCCACTTTTTGCATTCAGGTGAGACATTTTCTCCTTGCTGCCTGCACGCCAGTGGAGAGGTCACACAAACACCAGGCTGACATGCTGTTCACTCTTGAGTAGCTGGTGCAGTTCTCACTAAGCCTTGAGACTGTTATTTGCCACAGACCTTTAGTTCTCCATCCTAGCTGCCAGTATTTCTGCCCGTGTGCTGCCCTACCTCTCTCTAAAAAGTCTTGTACCTTAAATCTGATGTGTGCTCACTTCAAACCCATTAGTGTCTCGCTGGGCACAAAAATCTTTCTGTCCTCCTTTCTTCTCAAAAAGGGATGAAAGACCTCACCTAAAACCAGTGCAAGAAGCAACACAGTCTTCCATTGGGTTTTTTTCCTTTAGTTTATTTATTTGCTTTTCTTTCCCAACAGCTCTGGTTTACACACAGGTGACAGTGTTACAAAAACAGGATCTGGGGGCCTTCCAGACATGAGACAAGTGCCAACTGTTGTGATCGAATGCGATGACAATAAAGAAAATGTGCCTCATGAAACCGACTACGAAGATTCTTCCTGCCTCTACACAAGACAGGAAGAGGAGGAAGAGGAAGATGAAGATGAGGATAACTCAATATTCACAAGTAAGACTCACTCCATTTTTCCTTTCTCGTTCATTTTATTTTTACTCTGAACTCTCAGCACACAAGGGAAACACAAGGCCTGTGAATTGTCTTTTTTGACAGTGGCTTTTGCACCTCTCAGGGATACTGGGAGCAGTACAATCAAACAACTGAGAGCAGTGCAATCAAACAGCCTTTTTAAAACACGCACAAAGAAGATTCTAAAACAGGCATATTTCAGCTCTTCAGAATCCTCCTCTACCCTGCAAGTGAAATTAAGCAGTCTTTGCTCTTGAACCAAGAAACAGCAGAACTGTGCTACCTTGCACTCACCTGCCAAAGCCCAAAGCCTCTCCTTGGGTTTGTGTCTGCCTGTGTCTGTCTCCCCTGCTCAAACTGCTTTGGGTGCCAGCCTAGGAAAGCAAGCGTGAGCCGTGAGAGGCCACTGGTTTCCACGGTGTCTTTGCCACTGTCCCGGCCTGAGAAGCGGTGTCAATTAATGTACACAGAGGTCTGTGCTGCTTCAGATTGACTTCTGATTCCTTCTAGTGCTAGTGTGAATGTCTTGATTTTACATTGCAAGAGGGAGAGAGATCCATACTCTTTCCACATGCTGTAGCTCTGCTGCCTGCTCAGATTCTGAGGTTGAATTATCCATTCCATTACATGGTTCAGAAACACTGTGCTAGAAAAAGCTACAGATGCTACTGACAATTCTGAAACAAGGTCTTCTTCCCGTATACCTTACAAATTCAGCTTTTCCTTATTATGAGATGAATTGAGGTTAATTGAGTGCGTGAAGCTAATTGACACCCCTTTTCCCACTGTCCATACCCCTGTAAATGAGAGCCTCACATCCTCCCTTGGCTGGGACTTGTTTGCCTGCTGTAATGAAACAATGACACCTCCTTTGGCAGAGCCTCTCCTCTCTCCCACAGGCTCCCTGGCAATGAAAGTCTGCAGGAAGGACTCTTTAGCTATCAAACTAAGCAACAGGCCTTCCAAGAGAGAGCTGGAGGAGAAGAACATCCTCCCCATGCAGACTGATGAGGAGAGGCTCGAACTTAGGCAGCAGATTGGGACAAAGTTAACAAGGTAGGAGACAAACATTTGTCTAACTCTTCCTTTTGGAAATACATGGTGGGATGCAGTTTTTATGTCTGTAAACGTTTGAGATCTGTTTGTTCACAGTGTTCAAGGGGAGAAGCGATGGGGGGGGGAGGATAACACCCTAGACATTGTTTCTGCTGCAGTACAGCTTCCCATACAATGCCCTCATTCATTTTCCTGGCATATGCCATGGGATCTTTGGTTATGTGAAGGATTCAGTATGAACTATGTGGATTTGCATGATTTCTGTGCACCACTGGGAAATGTTCGGCTTCGATCAGATTTTGGACTGCAGCTGCCTTTTGATAAGCTCTTAGTTTAGCCAAAGGGCAGAGGTATAACTTTCTCTTCTGAGTACATCTCCTAGGAGCTGCTGAGTCTTTTCATGATCCAAAATACTTAGAACCTTCAGTACTTGCTTTTGTTGGGCCTTCTTGGATAGATTTACCCTGTCTAGATGATGCCTCCTTCATCACAGTGTCACCAGCTGTTCTGGTTTTCTGTTGCATGGGGTACCTAGGAGTGGCCATTAAATATGGAAGATTTCTGTCAAGAATTAGTAAGCTGAGGTCAGATATAGCCATAATTTCTGTAATCAATTTAATACTGTTATGTTATGAACTCGGTGGTATGCAGAGCTCGTGAATGTTGTTAGCCTCCTTCCAGCGTGACAGAGAAAAACACAAGACCAGCCAGTTGTTGGGAATTTTCTTGTGAGTTTTCTTTTATTTTTTCCCCTGTGGGGAGGACAAAGGCAGAACACCATTTTGTGGAGACAGGAAGAATAGGAGCTTCTGGTAAATACCTCTTCCAGCATTTTATCTACTCTTCTTTTTTTTTCCACAATCTTTGTTTATTGGCTCTTTGGAATAAACTGCATCTTTCCAGTCTGCCTTCTTTGAAAATCTTTGTGCTGGATGTGCTTAGCCTACTCCAAGACCTATCCAGTTCTTCAGCATTCTTGTTGAAGGGTCTCAGCAGTGGTGCCCAAAGTGTTCACTACGGTTCTGCACTGCTGCTGGTACTGTGATTTTTTCAGTCCATACCTTGCTCTGCTGCAGCTGCACGTGGAGCTCTGGGTCCCAAAGAGCAGTACATGATAGCAAGGTGCCAGTGCTTAAATGATTCATTTTAAACCCTTTTGAAGCATGTGAAAGAATTGGTATTTTTGTCTCTTAGCGAATCTTACTGTGCACTGCTTGACCTTGCAGTGATATTGAAGAGTATTTCCATGGTGTGGCCCATTTGCCTAAATTACTTGGGTGTCTCAGAAGTTTTACAGCTCCGTCTGCTGAAGGTAAATAGTGTCATTTGCAAACAATAACTCTGCACAGCTCACTGTGCCCCAGGTGGGTTTTATTATAAATATTTTATCTCTCACCTCTCCAAAACCTGCTTTTTCCCCATTAAAGAAGGTTTCTTCAGCATGTCTCTTTTTAACAAGGGAAACTAATTTTGGCAATGCACAGAACCCTTCCTGTATGTCATGGTTTAACCCCAGCTGGCAACTAAGCCCCACATAGCAACTCACTGTCCCCTTCCCCTTCTTCCTCCTAAACCTTGACAGGTATCAACATTATTTTCAGCACAGATGCAAAAGAGAGCCCCATTACAGCTACTGTGAATTGACTCTGCCCCAGTCAGAACCAGCACGCTGTGTAAGCCCTGTATTCTCTGAATGTCATCCTTTGTTTCCCCAATTTCATCTCTTCTCATTCAGTCTGAGGGGTAATGCTTGATCTTGGCTCTTAATATAGCAATCACAAATAGTTCAGATAATTAAAACTCTGTATGTATGAGCTCAAAAACCAGCTGAGACACTTCTATTTCATTCCTGGTTTATACCAGTATAGCAGCATTGAAATTGGTAGAATTTCACAAGCCTTACTTGGAATAATATAGTTGCCAGTCTGACCTTTGAATTCACTAGTATTTACAACTCAGTATCTCATCCTTTTGAGTAGTTAAAAACAATCAAGAAATAGGAGGAGAAAACAACTTTCCTCATCTCTAATATGCAAAAAGCTGCAGATATTTCCGCAGCAAAAAGGAAGGTACCTGTCTTACCAGTGCTTTGTATCTGAATGTGATGTATCCGTGTGCACTGACTGATGAATATTAGCTTGAAATAGAGGCAATATTTCAGTTTGAACAGTATTTCTTTACTGCCCGGACTTCATTACCGAATCCATCCTTTGCCATTGATCAGTAAGTGTCACACAGTGATGCAAATGCCAAGGAAAATTAAAGTAGTGTGAAGCATTTATAGTCCTTGGAGAAGATGCTAGATGCAGACTATAATTGCAGCTGGCAATTTTGGATTTCAAAGGGATTTGTACTATTCCAACAATGGTCCCCTATGGTTGAAAATAGCCAGCCAATGAAATCACATGTGCTACTTACAGAAGTAAAAAATGCAGAATAAAAACTTCAGCAAATCGTTACCGTCTGTAACGGACCAATTAATTTCCACCGAGAGGCTGATTAGGATACTTCAGTATTTGTGCATAATCCTCACAGTATTTAGTCTGGAAGAGCTCATTAGCTGCCACATTTGGCAGATCAGAATTTAGTACTGTAAAGAGAACGTCAGTTTTGAAGACGCTTCTAGCCAGGCATATTGAGAGACTGCCCATTGACATATTGTCTGGGACCAAAATCACCTTAGGTGTAGTTCCTCCAGCCTTACTAGAGTTGCACCAGGAATCCATTTGGCTCGGAACTGTTTGTTCAGATCTTTGTTTAAATGTAGCTTTTAACTCCTGAACCTCCCGTTAGTCTCAGAATATTTATTATTGCCAGCTGGGAGAGAGATTCCAGAGCAGGCATCACCGTGTCTCCTCTTTCCCATGGTGGGGCAGTAGTGCCTTGACTTGGACCAGACCAGTTGTAAGGGTGACGCTGCCGAGACTGTAGCTTACAGCAGGATCTGGCCCATCACACACCTGAGGATTAAAATTAACACCTTTGTGCCAGCCATAAACACGTCACGTGAAGGTAGTGCCTTGCTGGTGTGTATCCTGTATCATGGCTCAGCATATGTTGATTGAAGCAAAACTGGAGCTTTTTGCCCCAGATGGCAGAATAGGTCCTAGCAAAGGCAGGAGACCCCCCATCACATGAATTCCAGCCACGTGGATAGACCACTGCACCACAGACTATTTCTGGGCAGTCTTTACACAGCAATTACAGCAACTAATCAGATTAGAAGACTTCCTCCTCTAACCAAACCAGAATGGACGGCTCCAAAATGTGATCCCTCCTATGAAATGAGCAAAAACAGTGAATTAAGATGCAGAACTTCCAGCTCATAACCACACGTGACTTGGGGATAGGGGATGGATGCTGGAGGCCATGTTCTTGGCTGCTAAAAACCCTCACAACTCCATTAACTTCTACTCTGAAATGCAGACCACCTGCATGAAATAAATCTTTAAGTGGGTATGGTTTTAATTTTTTTTCTCCTGCCTGCTCAGCTTCTCCCAAGTTCCTCCTCCATTTCATCCCTCTGGTGCCTGCACGGCTTCACTGTTGCGTAAGCACGTGTGACTGTAAGACAGAAAAGGGACAGGCAGAGGGAAAAGACAGAGTTCTGCCTTCTCTCTGTCTCTGGCTGTGTTGGACAGAGGCTTTCTAAAGCACTCACGTCTTTTTTGAGTCTCTTAACCCCCCAGCTCTAGTGAAGGTGCTCATTAGTGATTAGATACAGGAGTATTAGGCCAAGGGCAAGGTCCTGCACTTGGGTTGGGACAATCCCAAGCACAAACACGGGCTGGGGGATGAGTGGATTGAGAGCAGCCCTGTGGAGAAGGACTTGGGAGTGTTGGTGGGTGAGAAACTGAGGGAGGAGCCAGCAATGTGCACTTGCATCCCAGAAGGCAAATCACATCCTGGGCAGCGTGACCAGGAGGTGAGGGAGGAGCTTCTCCCCCTCTACTCTACTCTACTCTACTCTACTCTACTCTACTCTACTCTACT